>OX419684.1:22224598-22795373 GCA_948474745.1 Oligia latruncula
TGGAAAATAATTACTTTGATATATTAAATTAGCACATATTGTAATGTGGACATTCATGGATAAGCAGTTTCCAAAACTCTGCACATTGTAGACACTTGTTTAGCTTCGGGATGAAGTTGTTTAACCTCACAAAAAAATGATCTACACGTTTACTGAAAACATAATTATGTTTATTTCCACTACACACTTTATTTATTTTTTTCTGGTATTCAGCTGCATCCGGTTAGACTGGAAGCCGACCCCAACATAGTTGGGAAAAGGCTAGGCAGATGATGATGATGTACGAAAACAATTTACTGAAAATTCACGCTAGAAAATAATACCGTAATTAATGCATTATTGTAAAGTTTGTATGTAATAAGATATTCGGCTATTCAAAAGTTTAAAAAGTTTTCATAAATTATGCGTTCGTTGTAAGCCTATGTCTATACTCTATAGTATAGCCTCGTTATTGATGGAAGCCAGGCGCACAACGTACATATTAGAGGTACGTACTCATGCATACGATTCTGTTTGATCTGCGGCCGCTACTCTGGTTGATTGATTCATTAGTATCTGCATAGGGCACTAATCAGAGCTCGCTCGCATTGAAGTCGATTGCGAAATCAATTACGTGCAATTTAATTTTTTTAACGTGTTCTTATTTTGAATACTTTCTCTAATTATTTTCTTGTTGCGTAGTCAATAGTCATAATCTATGTAAAACTACCTGTAAATAATTAAGTCTTATTACTGAGTAAACAGGTCTGTGAACATAACACTAAAACAACGTCTACAATAAACTACAAAACATTATAGTTATCATGCCGTACGAAGCCAGCCAAATAACCAACATTTTTTATAGCCGGCCGTCCAATGAGCAGCTGGTAAGCGTTCTCGCTATTGTCGAACGAGCCTAGCGCGCAATGTATCGCGTAGCAGGCGGCTGTGTTGCAAAATTGATGCGACCTCAGAGCAAGGGCTGGCGCGTGCAAGTTTCATTTCGATGACAGATGAATTATGCATCGCCCCGAATGAGATGTTTTTCGAGGATGTTCTAGTGACCGAGCGGTGTGCTAACCCTACAGGGTGAGTGATTGTATGCTGCCCGGGCTGTGGACCACTGAATTAATGTAATTGTATATGTTGTACTGATTACGTTGTGTCGGTTAAGAAGGCGTAATAGGTGATAATCGAATAATAGTTGTAATTACGTAAATAAACATACATTAACATACTTACCTAATAAGGATTATTAATCTCGGAAATGATAAGTTAAAGGTCAAAGTAGATAATTATATTGTTGCTAGCCACTGTTTATAGAAACATTATAAGTCTTGTAAAAACCTTGTTGCCACTAAATAATGTATTTAGTTATTTTTATATAGGTACGTTTTATAATTAGTGGTTATAAAATGTTTATAACCACTAATTTTTATTTTTATTTGCACGCCTCGCATGCAAAATTACTCAATTACTTGCTAAGCTACACATTTCCCAGCGATGGCGTCGACAAACAAGCGATGTAGGTATTAGAGTAAAGTATGCAGGTGCATTTTGTACTGCACAGGCGCCCAGCCCCCGCTGGCGCCCTGCACCCGGCGCCCTGCACCCGGCGCCCTGCACCCGGCGCCCTGCACCCGGCGGGCAAGACCACGCGCCCGGAAAGCAATTAGAACAACTGAGACGTGTAATGAGTGACGCGACGCCGCCGCCACGCGTCTACGCTGCGTTGACGCTGCGTTACGCTACAATGGGTAAGGTGCCCGCAAAGTATAACCTCCTTGTTATACCTAACTATTGTTGGTTGGTTCTGTTGAAAATATTGCGTGAAATATTTTTTGGAAAGTCATGAATTATTTAAAATACCTACTTCAAGTTTATTTTACAAAAAAGTGTTATCTTTTTAAAAAAATGTTATAAGAGCAATGAAAAGAATAAAATGGATACAAATATCGTAATAATAACTTTTCCAACAGTGAAATCATATGCAAACATCGGTCTAGCAACCGTGTTGATTTTGCAATCAATTTCCCAAAAGGAACTGGCAGAGGTCAAGTATGAGGACAGCCCGGGCTCGTCCAAGCCCGGACTGACCCCTTTCTCTGTGAGATGGTATAATCTCCCCTTAACTCTGGAGTGGGGATGTACATTGATATTAATTGTTCTCATCAATCATTTGCTCTTACTTTGAATCGGCTTTTTGAATTCGATTATTTATTTATTTATTTATATGGCACTTCAACGACTTACTCACTACGACATACACAAACAAAAATCACATACAGTTTTAGGAATTGTGAGTTTGTCACTTACAGAAGTGCACAGCAGTAGCACAGAAATAAATAGTAAATATTATCTTATTATGTACTTATTCGAATTGATTTATGATGATCTTCGTAAAACACTAAATTAAAATAAGCATTTTGTCTACTACGGGTGGCATATACCTAAATACTATCAGCACTAACGAGTTTGTTAAACCCAGTCATTATAATAAAAGGTATACTGCAGCGCGTGGAGCGCATCGTATTCCCTCCACAATTGAAATTACACACGATATTATCAAAACTAAACCGCACCAGAGGGCTTATAACAAAGCTCCAAATTGCTACATAAACTATACGAGTGTGGTCGCCCAAAACCGTCGCAAAACTACGAATAGTTCAGCACAACATGATGTTATAATTTTATTCGAAATAACACGTTCATTATAACGCTTGCAATTAACATAGCGTAATGATATATTTCTGAAGTTGATCCGCTTTGAAGAAAAATGTTGTTTGCGCTGCAATTTTAAATTTTCATGGCGGGAGTGGAGACAAGAATTAACATGTAAACTGGAAATATTTTTGATGAATCTCCAGGATTCAAAGTTTTGATGATGTAAAAAATTATGAGTGGAGAATGCAGTCTCAAAGCGAACTGTATTGCAATGAAAAATAACCTACAGATTATCACAACATTAAGTTATATAAAGTTGTACCTGCAGTTTTAAAACAGAAAGTTTCTTGCGTTTAATACTCAACATCAAACCAAGAAAATAAACTTAGTAAAGTCAAGATTTCTCAAGAGAAGATCTCTCTGTAATATATTACATAATATAGGTAATGATATTGAACAGCAAGTAAGTATAATCTGTCTATATTGCTCCCACTGCTGGGACACAGGGCTGTCTGTGAGAGGGAGTGGCGTAATCCAGCACGCGGGTTGGTGGATGTCACATATCTCGATTGGGGTCGATTTTGGTTCTAAGACATGTCGTTTTCCTTCCCATTTTGACAGCAGTGGTGATGAAATAAATAATCAACATAAAGTAAAGTGCCTGCCTGGGTTCGAACCTACGACCTCTTCCGACCTACAACTAGTAAGTCGCGGTCGTTTCCGCCGGGCCACGACTGCTGCAAAAATGTATGATGCGCAACGAAACAGAACGCTGGCTACTTGTGAACTAGCTGAGTTTCCTCCCACTCTCAACAGTTTGGTCCAAGATAGACACTGAAGCGGTTTATTTGAACTCCAAGCCGATAAGCAATAACATTGCTCGACTTTTACGAAAAGTCTATAGACAGTATTCATCCCACCAAAAACATTTTCATGTAAAATGTTGCCAAGACGAGACCACATATGGCTCGCAATGCCAAAAAGTTATCAGATCTCATGTAGAGCCAAGCTTCTAACTCTACACGCCCTAACTTCACAAACTCTTCACCTTAGTCAAAATATGAGGCTTGGCCGTTTCGTTACTACAAGAACTATTGTATAACAGAAAAGTAATGAACAGTGAATAATAAATTTTTCACCTTACTCCCATGTGATGGTAGCGAAACGGCCAAGCCACATATTTGACTAAGGTGTAGAGTTTGTGAAGTTAGGGCGTGTAGAGTTAGAAGCTTGGCTCTACATGAGATCTGATAACTTTTTGGCAGTGCGAGCCATATGTGGTCTCGTCTTGGCAACATTTTACATGAAAATGTTTTTGGTGGGATTTCACACCTTTTTGAAAGTTGCTTATGAAATATATTTCTTTTTTTGGGGGGTTCTTTACAAAAAATCCTGAAATACGTATTTTATTATTTATAACAAGGAGTCCCTATATCAATTTTCAGAACTCTAGTATCAAAATTTGCGGAAGTCTCGTACAAACTTCCATCCCCTAGTTTAAGGGGTTGGAGGGTAAAAGTTCCAAGTTTTAGAGTTTTTGTTGTTTGTGTACTATTACTAGCTTACATACCAAATTTCAGCTTTCTAGGACTTCAGGAAGTACCTTAGAATATTGATGATCATCAGTGAGTCAGTGAGTAAGTGAGTCAGTGAGTCAGTTACGAAATCGGGGTATTTTAGATATCAATAAAATCTAAAGTATAAGACCTATGCAATTGAAACTTTATAAGTTTAATAAGTCAACCACTGATATCATATCCCGAAAATTTTGTTTATCTGGTATAATCCAAACCCAAGTTATGAAGGTTAAAAAATACGACGAAGTGCTTCGAGAAAAGGTAGGTAGTGCCCTTGCGCTTCGCTTGGCTCGTCTTGGCGGGGGCACTCCCGTGCCCCCAGATTCTTAGTATCAACTGTAACAGTAGCTGAACTCGGAATATGTCTCTTTGCTCATCTGCTCGATTAGAAATAAGATGGTCAGTTATAACGACCGTTAAAAAAAGTCGAGGTTCAAGATCTCGCAACTTCAAGATCATAATTCTTCTTTTATGCATAGATCTTCTTTAGATGTTTAACAGCCTACAACTTTCACCTTTCCTGAGCTTGAATTAAGCCGCAACATTTTCAATCTACCGGCATGGGCATCAACCAAGAAAGTTAACGTAGGTATATAGGTACGAGTTTAACAAAAAGGAAACTATTATAAAAATGTCTCCTCTAGTACTTGTTTGTGGAGAATCCCACGGCATGGCACAAATTGCCCTCTCCGCACGAACCCTTACATTTTTGAGTGGCTTTAATTGCTCCCGAAGAGTGCTAGTGACGCACTTACAACACTGTTACTTTAAACTGTACTGAACTGCAGCACAATAATAATCAATGAAGTTAAAGTATTGTTAGAAATGAATGCTGCACCGTAACAACAATGTCGTAATTCAGTTTTTCATTTTATTTTTCAACGTAGAACTACCTATAAAGTGCATTTGTGTCGTTCCGTTTTTCTTCTATTAGTTTTGTGTGGAAGTACCCAAATCGCAGTTCGTCATTAACTTCCTAGTTATGGACATAACATTGCAAGCAGGTATCAACAATTCGTAACTGTTCCACGTGGGACAGCAACTTCTACTTATACATAGAAGAAGCGATCAAGCAAGACAAACTTCACTCAGTGAGTATTCCAAATAGACAAGTATTACATAATTATTATGTTAAACAAAATAAAGACAAACATTAACAAATTAACGCACACTTTACAAAAAAAAAAAAAACAATAACAACAAGTAACACAGTAAAAGTTTCGCTCATAGCTGTGTGGTGCAAGTCGCAGGCTGCAGCGGTTCCCGTTGCACCGCGCGTTGTGGCCATTATACGTTTGAGTGGCTGTAATTGCTTTCCAAGAGGCTCTGAGGCTGGGAGCGTTAGTTGCACGTTCAGTCGCTAGATACTGGCGAAATTACTCATTTAGAAAGCGCTGTTTATGTATCGTTTGAGATGATAGATGACGGTCATTATCATTGTGTGCGGTCAACTGTTGGGAGTGTGTGTGTTGTCTGCGTACTTGAATTTAACTGTTTGTTTTTTAGTGTTGATTTATTTGGTGCATGAATATTTTTTTAAATATTTTAGAGCAATACAATGTGCGGTTGAGTTACAAATAGTTCCATTGTTGACATAAATATTGAACTAGTTCTATATCTAAATGGCTTAGTACATAGAGATTCCTTCTAATGAAGTACTCACTAGTAATTTACCCTTGTCTGTACAAACCGTACAAACAGTTCGATCCTCAGACAAATTCAGATTGGAATATTAGGCTATTCGCAACAGTGGATTTCAATGCCAAGACTTTCGTACTAGCGTACCATTCAAACAGTTTTTCGAATCAGCGTGTTCGCGACAACGTCATTCGATATAGCGGTTTTCGATTTTATGAGTTTTCGAACTGGCGTACCACTCTTAATTTTTTTCGAAATAGCGTGCGTCGCAATAACGTCATTCGAATCTTCATATCACTCCCGTACAAACCAATTTTCCTTAATCATAATAATAACAGATAGATGTAGTAGTTTAGACACATATCACCTAATATTAGCGAAATAAGACGACACCTATTAACATAAGAGCGAGACGATGAACACGTCACCACAATTATATCGCGCGGAACATTCCACTTGATTTACAGCGAAAGTTAAATTGCCGCCATTTGCAAATATTCGTACACACGTGATCATTGCGTGACTTGACGATGTTACAATAATCTCGTTTTAGGTATCTTTGCAATGCTTATCAAGCATATATTATACTATAATGCATATTATTATGCTTTTTTTGCTTATCGCTTATTTTCAAAATGATGTCAGTTCATTAGTTTGATTTTAACAAACGTTTATAAATCTGAACAGAAAAAAAATGTTGTATAGAATATAATCCAGTGTTAAATTATTATTATTATTGCATTGGAGAGAGAGCAGTGGTGGCCAAGTGGTAACGGCCGCGACTTACGAGTTGTAGGTCGTAGATTCGAACCCAGACAGGCTCTTTACTTTGTGTAAATTATTTCATCACCACTGCTCTTAAAACGGTGAAGGAAAACATCGTGAGGAAACCGGCATGTCCTAGAACCAAAAATTCGAAGACATGTGACATCTGCCAACCCGCACTGGGCCCGCGTGGTGGATTACGGCCCACTCCCTCTCACCGAGAGGAGGCCTGTGTCCCAGCAGTGGGAACATTATAGGCTGATTATATTGCATTAGACAATTTAGCACTGAATTATATTCTATATACAACAAAATTCTTCTGCTGAACAGTTGCAATTTTATGTTCATGCTTATAAAAGTTACGTTACAAAACGATAAGGGTTCCGTGTTGTGTCACACAGCTACAAAACACAACATACTGGACGGCATCCCGCCATAACATTATCATGCAAACAGGCTTCATAAGGCCAGTTAACAACATTGCACTTTAAAGGCAGCAATAGTGCGTAAGTAATAGGTATTAGCTGGGCCATCGCCCACACTACTACTGACCTACTTCCTATATTTTGTACAGGGTAGTAAAGTACTGATGAAATCTCAGGCTAAAAGTTAAAAATAGGCAAAAACGTCGTGATCGATATCTCTATGTACGCAGGTACGTGTAGAGGATCAAGGAGGTATTATAGGTCAAGATCTTCATAGGTATTAAGAAAAACACCTGGTATTAAAAAACATTGCTAAAATTTAGGTAAAAATATACGAGGGGCTCAAACAACGACGATATCTTTATAATTATTTTTAACCGATTTCATTATTTCACGATAACAATGTCTATACTTTGAAAGATATTTTATTGATATGCTGCTAGATATTTTTAATCTATAATTAAAATCTGAGTTTCTTCTGGAAATGAAGTAAAATCAATTAATAATTTTTATTAAAAGTAATGCTAATTTGCTTCCCTACATCATTTTGATGCTTTGAAACTCCTCAAGTCTTACCATTCTCCCACGAATACGTCCCGACCACTACATAACAGCACTACCCCATCTCAGTAGTGGCCATCAGCCGAAGTATTCAAAGAGAGTCGCCCTATGCGTCGCTAACGCGGTGATAACAGTAACCACGCTGTAACAGGCCGTTCCGACCAATAACAGTTATACGTCTGCCGCACTAATAAAGGTATGACGTCCGATGGAACCAGCGGCGGGCTGAGTGAGGAGCGGAAGCGGAAGATAATACTATCAATTGAAAATACTAGTAATTTGGTAACACAATAAAGATAATAACAGCAACAATTTGTCTGATTTTTTAATGGTTTCCGGAATTTTTTTGAGACAAATTGGTATTAGGAGGAAAACAATGATTTGCGCCCAATATGACAAAAATATGTCAACAATAATGTGTGTCACATCTGCACAAAACGGCCATCGCTCAGCATAATGATGCGATCCATGTGTGACACAGAGCCACAGCGCTGGCTTTCTGCGAAAGCCGTCGTTTACTTGATGACGTCGACCGATACAGTAATATAGAGTACAAAGGAATGTAAAAATACAAAATAAATAGAAAGTGAACAATAGTGTTTTAGAAACCATAATATTTACTGGTGAGTTATCTGTGCGACTGTCATAGCGAACGGACTTCTTGGCGCTTATTTATTAAATAATTGTGTGTGTATTGTGTAATGCTTATGTAAGTACGTATTGTGTGCATAAGCAAATTACGCAATGCATTTTCAATATGTACCAATAGTATACTTGTTTGATCACTTCTTGTGAGTTATGTGTTAAAAGATCGATAAATTATTAATATTACATATCAAAATAGAAATTAAGAGCCTACGTTTATTAACCTGCAAGCAAAATAAAAAAACCGGCGACAATGTCATCCAGGTTTTAAACTAAAGTTGATAACGCGGGGTTTTCACCAAAGTTACATTTACCATAGTGGATTTATTTCTCATAACTAATATTTTAAAGAAAAGATTAGATTTTTTATATTTGTTACGCTTTCACGCTAAAATGGCTGAACGGATTAGGATGAACATTGGCACATTGGTAGACCATGACATGGATTAGGACTTCAGGACATAGGATACTTTTTATCTTGATATTCTAACGGGGTTGAGACTTATGCGGGTATAGCCGCGGGGCGCAGTTAGTATTTTATATAAGACTTAAAAGACACGAAATCAGTAATAATAAAAGAACACTTTCGACTTCGCTTTTCTTTAATCCTTTTTGAGAGAATTTATTAGGTCCTAAAAGTTGAAGCCCGAATTTCCACTATTAAGACCGTAATTTAATTAATTGGGATCATTTACCGCTCTCGCCGGCCTCCTGGCCCGCCCCGCAGTCCCTTTATACCGCACATAGTGATAGAAATTGAGTAGTGTTTCGTAATTGGTGCTCGCTGTAATGACAGCCATGGGCTACGGCTAAATATTACGCTTTGAACTCCACCGTACGCACTATAACCTCCCCTGGCTACATCAGCGTGCAGCTGATGTAGCTGTGCGCAGTTGCGCACCAGCTGTGGGTAATAGGGACCTGGTAAAAATATTAATGGCCGATTTATTGGTCAGGTGGGCGAGCGTTTAAGCACTTCAGTGTGGCCGATATTGCTTTTTAGATTTATTCAATGCTAGATGATGCCTGGCGTCCGCTGTTGCTTAATGTTGTAACAAAGCGGAATCATGAATAAAGCTATTGAAATATAAATGTTCATTCTTTGAAGTGTTACAATATCCTTCTACAAAGTTTGACTTAGCAACTCGAAATTATAAAGACAGCACAAAGTTTTAAAACAGATGGATAGTTTATAAACTTAAATTCTCTCTGACTTAAAACCACTTCCAAGTGAAGTCGTACTCCAAATAATGCGCAATCGCAATTTTTGCTTTTAAGTGACTGTAATACACTCAGGAACAACTCAGTTCCCCAGTGGAGCAGACATATCGGACACACAGACAAACACGCCTCTTTTGCACAAATTAAATAGCTTCCTTTGACCTCCACGTGGATCGGGTGAGCACATCGTTGGAGCAGTAATCTCTTTGCTCCGGGTGACCTCCGGTGTCCCCGCGCTACACAATAAGGGGCCACATCAAAAATCCAATTACTTTCCTTAATAATTCTATGAAGATTTAAGGACTTTTTCTGTCTTTTTATGTATGCACGTTTAGCATTTAACTCCTAGAGTTTAATTCACACCTCACCGAAGTTAAAAGGCATATTTTTAGAATAGTCGAAATATATATGTTACAGCCAAAGTAATAAATCCGGATATTATTTAAATTATCTAGCCATTATTTATAATGTCTACTCAATTTAGATAAAGTGATAATTGACACAGAATTAATCACATCAGCGAAGCGGGGCTACGTCGACATAGGAAGCTAGAGCGATCGAAGGGCACCCCGAGGTTCGGTTTGGTTAGGTTACTTTAAATACAATGACCAGTCATTATGCATTATGTATAATAGCTATTTAATCACTATGACTGTAACATATTATATATAGTGAAAATGGCAAACTAATGAACTGTTATTTGTGCAATAATAACTCTTGTGTTAGTGTTGGTGTTAGTGCAGAAATTACGTTAGGTTAATTATTTATTGGTTTTCAAAAGGTGTATAAGGGTGGGTAACTACCCTTATATATAGGTACAGTCAACAGCAAAAGTAGATGATCAAAGTCAGAAATTCAATACTAATAAACTGAGTTCGCGTCAGAACTGTGTGGCGTCGCACAGTGGTCCGGATTTGAAAAATGGTGGACTTAGGAACAAAAGTCATTATTTTGATTTGAAAAAAATTGTATTCGATAGGAAACCTGATTTACATTAACAAACGTCATATTCAATTTTTCGATATATTGACTGTAACATGTTGAAAAAAAATTATTACGAAAAAAATGTATGGGGCAAGATAGATTTTATTTTTTTTCTCGGTGTGTTCAAAAGTGTTAGCTGTGAAACCTTTTATATATTGTTGTATTCATTTTGTTCTTTACCCCTATAATTAAATTATTCGCAAATACTTGCAATCTTGGAGTGAAATCGCTGTTGAAATTCCAAAATTTTAACTTTATTTTTCTAAGGCTGTGAACGTTTTTAGTTGCATTTGTCCACATCAGTGTTGTGGTTTCTCAATACTTTTTTAATATATTGCGCCCACAAATGATGATTTTAGCTCTAGGAGTGTATTCCGTGAATTAATGAAATATTAAATAAAATGTCAAAAAAGCATTACGAAAGCTATATCGAGGATGCCCCTTATTAGTATTGGGTTTATGTTATTGGTGAATCTTCTATCAACTGTACTTAAGCTTTAAACTTACCCTTGCATCTCTACTTTAAACCAAAATCAAAGTACAAGTATATAAAAAGGAAAGGAAAGAATCAAAGGGCATCAAAAAATTCATCCGCATCGCTGTCAACAGGAAACGTGCCCAAAAGACTGGCAGCATTATTCTTATTATTATTTTAATACTGTACATAAAGTAATAAATATTTCCCCGCATATACATAAAAAAAAAAATCAAAGTTCATAATTCGACGGGTGATAGCCGTCACCCGTCGATATTAATGTGCTTATTTTTAATTACAAGCGTACTTAATCTCTTTCTCTCAGAAACTTGAAACATATGTTAGCCCTGAAAAGGGCTGTTGTGTTGCTCTAAAAGAGCGTGTAGATAAGACAGTCCCAAAAGAACTTGAGTGTGACCAAAGCCATCACTCCAAAGGATCTGGCACGTTTTCTGAAGCTTCCAAGACGTCCATTTCTTCTTCTTCGATCTCTTCGGCTGCTAAGAGCTGCAAAGCTTCGGGAAAAAAACTCAATTTCTTGTATTTATCCAACTTCGGCTTGATGTGCGATATGTAAGGATCTGAAGTAATTAGAAAATTATGTAAAATATCTTCATTCGTAAGTGTCCTCCCCATCTTCCTTGTGTGATGCTCTCTTGCATTTAGGAAGTCCTTGTTCCTTGCTTCAGCTGCCTCTTCGGATAAAATCCCGATAGGAAGGCAAGAAAAGTACTTGCAAATATCAGCACCATGAATCAACATCTTATGCACACTGGCTGGCATGTGGTACCAGGGATAGTGATGCACAAAAATCTCAGCTGTCTCCCTGCAGTATGCCCGGATTCCTTCGATGTTGATATGACTTCCAGAAGATAAAACCTGCAAGATAACTGCAAAGTGTTTTATCAAATCTGCATCTATCTTCGTGATTTCAGCAGTTTTTTCGTAATTCCTGAAGAATTTTCTTGCCGTGTTTCCTTCGTTGGTAGTACCAAAACCCTGCTTGACGATGTCTATCAACAGTCCCATTTGTTCCTTGAACTCACGCTGGGTCATGTGGGTTTTGGTACTACCAACGAAGGAAACACGGCAAGAAAATTCTTCAGGAATTACGAAAAAACTGCTGAAATCACGAAGATAGATGCAGATTTGATAAAACACTTTGCAGTTATCTTGCAGGTTTTATCTTCTGGAAGTCATATCAACATCGAAGGAATCCGGGCATACTGCAGGGAGACAGCTGAGATTTTTGTGCATCACTATCCCTGGTACCACATGCCAGCCAGTGTGCATAAGATGTTGATTAATGGTGCTGATATTTGCAAGCACTTTTCTTGCCTTCCTATCGGGATTTTATCTGAAGAGACAGCTGAAGCAAGGAACAAGGACTTCCTAAATGCAAGAGAGCATCACACAAGGAAGATGGGGAGGACACTTACGAATGAAGATATTTTACATAATTTTCTAATTACTTCAGATCCTTACATATCGCACATCAAGCCGAAGTTGGATAAATACAAGAAATTGAGTCTTTTCCCCGAAGCTTTGCAGCTCTTAGCAGCCGAAGAGATCGAAGAAGAAGAAATGGACGTCTTGGAAACTTCAGAAAACGTGCCAGTTCCTTTGGAGTGATGGCTTTGGTCACACTCAAGTTCTTTTGGTACTGTCTTATCTACACGCTCTTTTAGAGCAACACAACAGCCCTTTTCAGGGCTAACATATGTTTCAAGTTTCTGAGAGAAAGAGATTAAGTACGCTTGTAATTAAAAATAAGCACATTAATATCGACGGGTGACGGCTATCACCCGTCGAATTATGAACTTTGATTTTGGTTTAAAGTAGAGATGCAAGGGTAAGTTTAAAGCTTAAGTACAGTTGATAGAAGATTCACCAATAACATAAACCCAATACTAATAAGGGGCATCCTCGATATAGCTTTCGTAATGCTTTTTTGACATTTTATTTAATATTTCATTAATTCACGGAATACACTCCTAGAGCTAAAATCATCATTTGTGGGCGCAATATATTAAAAAAGTATTGAGAAACCACAACACTGATGTGGACAAATGCAACTAAAAACGTTCACAGCCTTAGAAAAATAAAGTTAAAATTTTGGAATTTCAACAGCGATTTCACTCCAAGATTGCAAGTATTTGCGAATAATTTAATTATAGGGGTAAAGTACAAAATGAATACAACAATATATAAAAGGTTTCACAGCTAACACTTTTGAACACACCGAGAAAAAAAATAAAATCTATCTTGCCCCATACATTTTTTTCGTAATCATTTTTTTTCAACATGTTAGAGTCAATATATCGAAAAATTTAATATGACGTTTGTTAATGTAAATCAGGTTTCCTATCGAATAAAATTTTTTTCAAATCAAAATAATGACTTTTGTTCCTAAGTCCACCATTTTTCAAATCCGGACCACTGTGCGTCGAAGTGATTAAAAAGTATTCTATGTAGTAAGTATTCTAAGTAGTAGTACTTCGACGCCACACAGTTCTGACGCGAACTCCATTCATTAGTATTGAATTTCTGATTTAGATCATATACTTTTGCTGTTGACTGTACTACGGTTGCGGCGTATACCCTAATTTATTTATTTTGTTGACAATTCTGACAGAAGCAATCTTTTAATTTCCAATAAAACCTTCAATATTTGTAAATACTTACATATCTATTTTAGAATACCTATATAACAATTAGGTACTAAGAAGTTGAGGAAAGCGAGAAATTTCGATTCTATAATAGGTACTCAGGATATTATGTCAGGAAGGCTTGTCAAAATATTCTAATTTACTTTTTTTTGTTATCAGTTAACAAACAAATGAAACATTCTATAAACATCATATGCGTCAAATAAATGGTTTCACTAAAAACTTAACATGTAACACGTGAACACGTCCACCAGCAAGCAAACAATATAATCACATAATGAACCCTGCCTCGTCCAAGTCAAACACTGGATCAAGATAGACGGTGTTAAGATGATGTCACAACTTGGCGTTGGCGCGCCGAAGCGGAGGCGAGTTCCCAAACTAATTAAAATTATAAACACGGCCGTGTAATCTCGCCGCCCGTGATTTGATTACGTCATAATTTCGCTAAGAAAGGGCTGGATGAATTTAGTACAGTACGAGTTTGGACGAGGCGAGGAGTTCGCTGTATCAGTGTGCTGACGTGTTGTAGGAAGCTCTTTAACTAGGCATACAAGTCTATAGACGGCTGCGGTTCTTAGTATTTTTTCGCTGTTGGATTTGTTAATCTGTTGGCTCACGCAATAATGTTCGCTTCAGTCTTTTCATAAAAGTGTATGTCAACCTCTTTAGTTTTACAATGGATTGGGATTCTACAAATAAAGGTTATTTTTTTCATATTCACTCTTGTTCCCATCAAAGTAGAGTACAAAATGCCAAAGCAATTAGTTTTGAGTATCCATTATTCTCTCTCGTGCAGCAGGGAATGTTCCCAAATGCCCGGGATGCGCCAACACGTCAGCTGGGCTTAAATATTTGTTTTAATAACAAAACTATTTTTCCCGGAATTGGTCCGACATTTTAGTTCAAATATGAATTTTGTAAAGAGATGAATGTTTTGTATGGAAAGCTCTCGGATATAACAAACTAAAACTCTCTATTAAATTGGGAAAAGTGCAATTTTCAATTCATTTAATAAACAATCATAAAAACGTTTGGATTGCCATTCCGGTGCATAGAGTTTTTAAAATATTATTAACCTTCCATTTGTTATTTTCTTTTCTCACTCACAAATCTGTCACCCAAACTCTTCTTATAACAAACCATACAAGAATACTCCCCTCCTCTGGTCATCGACACAGCGCTGTGTCCTCACTTCTTCACTAGTCGTCATTGTCACAGCGACCATTACTCTTCGTCGCCCGCGGCACGATGGACTGACAGAACACCGGACCCCTTGTAAATCCTTATTATAATTTGGATTTCGTCGTGACGTTATAAATGGAAGTTTATAAGTCGCCTGAAATTCCACGTGCAATGTGGTTGTTGGTAAATAAGTACATGTATTTTTGCTGTTATGCGAAAGAAGAAAATATAAACAGAATTAATGGATTGTTTTCACGCATATTGAAAAAGTTTAGGGTTTATGAAGGATGGTCGGGAATTCTAACAGTTCCCCATAGACTGGAATTCGGGTTAATTTTCATACAATTACAAGATGGGGGATTTTGAGTGCATATCCATTTGAGTGCATATCCATTTGAGTGCATATCCATTTGGGTATGCTCTCAAAATCCCCCATCTCATTGCGAGATTGTCTTACTTGGATACGTACAATAGGTATTATGTTCACCGAAGTGACTGTAATAAAAAAGGTCGTAACGTGATACCGTCGTGATATTAAACGACTTAGTCTCCGAACAACAATCGAGCCTGAACACGCTAATATTAGTCACGAGTTCACGAGCCATGCTCTACAAGTTAAAACTACATTGTAAAGGGAAGGTTAGTAATTAATGGAAACTAACTCGAGGAATTTAATTAATTTGAAATAATTTAATGTTGACAGAGGCTTTCCATTGATATAGGTCGCGGGGCCGAACAAAACACAGCTGAAATAATTGGTAGGAATTAATTGACGCGCGGGTACCTCATTAACGAGTTTATAAGTATTTAATACGCGTATTAACTACCGTCGAAATAAAAATGCGCTGGTTCTTGGTAGTAAAACAAAAGTACAATATTATATTCTGTCAATCAAAAGTAAAAACCAAAAGATAGAAAAAGTATAAACAACGTTATTAAAAGAAAATAAATACACTTTCGTTCATACCCCTATCCCTACAACTAGTTATACCAACTGCTATGATTCAATGGGTCCCTACACCTAGTTATACCAACTGCTATGATTCAGTGGGTCCCTACACCTAGTTATACCAACTGCTATGATTCAATGGGTCCCTACACCTAGTTATACCAACTGCTATGATTCAATGGGTCCCTACACCTAGTTATACCAACTGCTATGATTCAATGGGTCCCTACACCTAGTCAAGGTGTTGAAACAAGAAGACTTTGGTTTCTATTATGACCGTTGCAAATACTTTAACGTTTTTAAAATTGAAATATTCCTTGATACAAAGTAAAGCAAAAATATAATATTTTGTATTAGATTATAACGCCTAGGCATCCGAGGGAAAACCCAAGCACATCAATATGCGAAATTATTTCAATTCATACATATTCCCGAGGGCGCAACCCTTGTATAGAAACGTATCAAAACATTCAAATTCATACCCGTGATGTTAAATATTGAATAGCAAACGAAAAACCCCCGTAGAAACGTGCAGAAATGTAGCAAGAATATACCATAAAATGTAGCATATTTACAATTTACTATCAAATATCTCGCATACTTGGTCTGCCCAATACCGACCGCGTTGCTGTCTAGAGCCCTATCATTCCATTCCGTCCGAAATTCCACTAAAAATCCTAATATATCGCACAATGGCCGTCTAGGATTCCTCGAAAACAATTTAAAGTTAAACAGAGTCAGTAATATTATATGAGGCCGGGGCAGAGTGACGGCGGGCGGTGGTAAATATAACACTATTTTGTATGAATATAAGTATGTTACTTGAAGCACCACTCGTTGAATTAAACAGGCTCTTACTCGATGTCCAGACATGGTATCTATGATATCTGGTAATAGGTATCTAGCTAATCTTCAAACTTTGGATGTAGGTAACAGAAATACGCATCGCTGCGAACATCAATATAGAGGATAGAAATACAATCCGACATTGAGCTCAAAACGTTCGGCAATCTGCGGTTACAGCGCTGCAGCCGCTGCTGGCGATTAAAAGTGCCGAGCGATGGCGGCTTTCCGAACAAAACAATGTTTGCCAAATAGATTGTTAGAAAAAAAATCAAGTACAGACGCCAGCACATCAAGTTACTACAATCTGTCAGATTTCTTTAATAGATTTTCGACTTTATTGCTATAGCATAAGGTTCAAGGTTGATTGGAAAAATTTGACAGTTTCGGGTAGGTTGACCTGCTGGCGTCTGTACATTGTACGCTAACACTGAAGCTTATGCGGCAGATAGGCAGGAATGCGTTCCGCCAGCGCTTCACCAACGTTGGGGTAATCTGCAGGTGCAACGCCGGTGATTAATGGCGCCAAACAATTTGTTGTACAAACTTGTGTGTCCCGAATGCACGACACAATATTTGCAAGGCGGATTGCGAGATACGGGCCAAAAAATTATTATTGCAGAAATAAATTACCACTCTCAAATATCCTGAAGCAAAAAACTATCATTTGGACTTAATTAAAAATGTTGTTGAGCTAGATGAAAAATAACAAAGACGAGCTTTTTAAAATTCTGGTTTCAAAACTTTTAATAAAGGGAAAGTTCTTTTATCTAGCTGAAAGTAGGAACGTACCAACTAATTTAGAGATACGACAATTTAGTCGCAAATATTTAGTATTTAAACGATAGGAAAGAAACACCATGTGCTCACATCATTTCGATTGAATGGCAAATGAGCAGTAGTGATCTTATACCGATAAGCAATTGAGAAAACAAAACATTTTTATCACAAACATACTTACTTTGTTATTAACTCTTGCTCTATTCTAGTATTTTCTCTCCACTTTCCTATAATATTATAGACTACAGAATTTTCCACGGGGTAAGTACTCAGTGTATCATCGTGGATTACTGAGACCTTACCCAAAGTCTATTGACCTAGCAAAATGCTTATCAAGTAAGACGGGAACAAAGAAACTGGACACAATGTTGTAGGCACTGTGTCTGGTTTCACGTTTTAAACTGTTCTAAGGAGAGACCCTTTTAGAAGATGTTCAATAAAACCGCTGTCAGCACATCGCTCCGGCTACTGTCGAGCAATATGAGTCAAAAGTTTACGCCGTCAGTGCGTCCACTGCGTCACTGTGCTGGTGCGGCGCCACAGCCGGCAGCCGAGCACAATGCCACTCACGCGAGACGTGGAGTGATGCGGCGCGCGTGACGTGGAGTGATGCGGCGCGCGTGACGGACGGTATTGTGCGGCAACGTAGCCGGATTTATCCAAATGCTTCCTTTCGGTCGGCTGCTTTACTTACTTAAATTAGCTCACGGATAAATTAAATGCCACTCTCACAGAGGTGTGTTTACTTGCATTACAGAATTAAATGCTGCTGAAAATGTAATGTACCGAAACGAAGAGCTACTGCAGTTTACCTTTATAAAGATATTGAATTACTGTTTTCAGATACTACACTATGCCAACAAGTTTCACGTCATAAACGCAGAATATTGGCGATCCGAGTGCCAAGTTCCATCAAATGGTTTTCATGGGCAGCAATAATTCGACTGTCTTACAAAATTACCATTTACTATGTAATCGTGCAGCTGTATCTAAGCATTTTCATCTTACAGTTTCCATTGAAGGCCCAGGTATTTCAATGAGAGCACACCTGAACAAGTAATAAAACAACCCATCATGTCGCACAAAGCGTACATCAACATAATAGCAAGCAAAAACGATTTCCAAAACAACATTTGTAACAGGCGTGCTCCACTACGACAATGCTACAATGGCTTGTAATCTGGCACCCAGTTACACAGTGTCGTATTGTGTTTGCACTTCAGAACGGTTCGCCGTTCGCAGTGAATTTAATAAAGGAGTAAATCCGACAGACATCGTTAATGTCGGAATGGGAGTCTTGAAAGAGGATTAGAGGTCCATTCACTGCTCTAATTTGACTCCTTGTTATAGTCGATTGAAGTGAGACCTGGGATTGGCTCGTCAGCTAAAATTATCAGATTTCCGAAGGGTTTTATTCCCACGTTGTTAAAGATTCCTTCAAGCAGATCGCTCAAATTAAAAATTTTTATTTTCTGTAAATAATGAAGATGCAACAATGAACAAGCAAAAAAAACATTATATAGGCACTAAGAAACTTATTCCATATTGTAAATTCGTCACTTTTGACATACGCCTCTTGACCTATTTCTCACAAGGTAAACGAAATCAATTTTACTTCAAGGTGTATACTCGTAAAGCTCTTTGAATTTCCTTATTATTACGTTTGCGAGTCATGTGTGTACGAGAGGCCTGCGAGCGTTGCCGATGGGCTCGACACTCCACGAGAAGATTACTGGGAATCTCGGGAGTATTCGGAAGTGCTGGGCCAGGATCGGTTTTCGTTACATTTTTAATTTGAAATCCTTTTAGGATTATGCGTTGGGCACGTACGGTATTCATTGTGATCAGAAGATAATTTTGGGCTGTCAATGGTATTCGAGTGTTCTTCTTCTCCTACCAATTCGGTACTTATTATTTTCATATTAATTAATTAATAAACTTAATTAAAATTCCAATGAAGATTTTTAAACATTACAAAAATTTCAACCTATTCAGAAATAAAAAATCGTTAATACACGACACGATATTAGCAATAAGATTTATCACATCATTCGTAATGTCATTTCATCTAAGAGCCTCTCCTCCCCAGTCCCACGTGGCTCCACATGAAAGCGTAGCGGTGGATGGTGCGCCGAGAGCCGAGAGCCGAATCCTACGAGTACCAATCTGGTATTAATGAAGCCCTACCTATCTTCGGTAATAAAGTAAGATTACAGTCATTGTAAAGCCGCTTTGCTGGGATCTGTACTCAGTTAATATCGAGCCTCTCGAGCGCCTCCATGGGCATCAGCAATCGATGTAATGTGATACGAGTAGGAGGTATTATTATATTCATGAACTTTTATGGGCTCGTAATCTTATTTAGTAAGATATTTCTCGAAATTATTTATAGGGAAATCAAAATATTTTTTGGTATACTTTTGCAGAGGAACTTGCGTGAATCGTAAGGTTGCGTTAAGTAGGTATAACGAGTCCTATTATAATATTCTATAAAATATCTTTTGTAGGCATTTTAGTACCTCAAAACGTAAGTAATTTTTTTCAGTAATTTGGTAACCCGAGATAACTCAGGAGTGGAAAAGCGATTAGACATGAATTTTTTCAATCCGATTACTAATTTATTATGTACCTACTGGGTCCGATACAGGTACTACAGTGAAAATGTCCAGATGCAACATTTATGAAAGAACGTTTTTACGTATCGAAACAGCAACGTAAAGTGTGAAATATTTAATAAAATTCGGCGTATCATGTTTGATATTCGAAACGAATGAAAAATACCGGCCATTTTTTCCGGTGACTACGCCGACGTGTGACAAGGACGGCGCACTGTGTTATAGCTAGGACAGAAGTTTCACTCGTACAATTCCTGTAAACAAACTTGCACACACGGCATACAATAGAGATTGCTACAATAATTGACCGCTCATCTCATTATTTAAAGTGTGTTGTAGTTACCATAAACCTATCATAGTCAGCTGCTGACGGTATCACAGGAATTTAACAGCTGTCTCTATAATGCACCGATTTAGGGGAAAATGTTGCCCAACATCCGATAACTGTCTAGGTGGTCAAGTTTGTCCAAATTCCGTGTTGTCTTGGCCCAAGTCATTGGTTTGTAAAAAATCTTACCAAATAATCCAATAATTATTGTTCCCTAAAAAACCTTTGTTTTTCTATGCAATTTTCTAATACCTACATCGACTAATCACTGTTCCTTCTTCGCGTTGCTGGACGTTGGTACTATCGTAGTGTCGTACACTCCTACCGTTCGCTTTCGGCCGCTGGCTCGGTGCCAAATCGCGCATTGGCCCATATAGGCCATTACCTACGTACCATTGTCACTAATTGCCTTTATAGCTCGTTGTGACATCCACCGTAAACATAGCTTAAAATTTTCAAGCAAATAATTAATTTTATTTTGATATTAAATTTTACTCGATGAAAATTATACTTAATTGTTCATCGCCACTAAAATGATGGCGATATTATTATTCGTTTTATCCCGTTTTAAAAGCTACAGTGTCCACTCTTGACCGCTTTGGATGTTGAATAGCACACCGCCTGCATTATGTTAAAGCAGTTGGTGAGCTCAACATATTCCATTTGTCGTTTGTAACGATGTCCCAGATTTGGCACCGAGCACAACAACCACCGACATAGCCTGAATGCCTACCTCACGTTTAGTATGATTAATGCTCACTGTGAAAACGAAGTTCAAAGTATGCAAATCCTAAATGAAATCATGTGTAGTTTTTGTCCACTGGTGTTAAGTGTGTAATTAATGTACCAACGCTTCTTTTATGAATACGCATACAGCAGATAATTATGATTTCGGTATCTTAACAAAGCTAAAACTGCCTTTAACAGACATACATACCTACCACTTGGCATATAACCAATGTACTAAATCCTACTAAATCAAACTCGTGACAGCATGAATCGATAAACTTTAGAAAAAGGACGCTAGTCTGTGGTTTCAAAAGTTTTCAACACTACTTTCAAACAGGTGCTCCTTACGCCGCGAGTTGTGAGAGTCAGCTGACGGCGGTGAGCTGGTGTCTAGTGGCTTGGAGGCGCGCCAACACAGTTTAGTGCTAGTGCCCGAGCCAGCAGACTAGCTCGCAAGGAGCCACATGAAGAGGGCCGGGCGGCGTGATCGATGCATGGATTGTGAGCGCGACATTTTTGACTGACGCTTTGAACTACGTGAACTTTAAATATTAAACTACAATCAATGTTAAACTACCAAACTCGTTTTTTTTCGTGGGTAGGTGTAAAAAATGGTAGACGTCTGTATCTCTGATAATGAATTTATACACACATCAAAAGTGTCTAGGGATCAACATATATTTTTGCAATAACTTTTCTCCTGATTGATATTAATTAAAATTTTCTTTAAGGATTCATCAAATAAAGTGTTTTCGTTTGTCACAGTAACGATAAACCAAGTCACCTTTGCATTAATAAAGAAATTTGCCATTTTCCTAACAAAGGGATTTTTGACATTTGAACCACTAACACAAAAGTTCGAAAAAAAGACTGAAATAACAGTTTTCTTTAAAATTTTATTGGGTAACTTAAACAATTAATAATCCGTGTTTCTACCGCGAACACTAACAACACAAGAACATCGGTTTGGCATACTCAAAATGAGTTCATCCAAATCACGCTGTGGAATGGCCGCCCATGTTCGTTGCAACAACAAAAAAAGGTCTTCTTGCGACTGGATACCCTCCATATTCGGCAGAGCTCTTCTCTGTAGCATATCCCATGCATGCTCAATCGGGTTCAAGTATGGCGACTGAGCAGGCCAGGGCAGGACATTGATGTTAGCTGCGGCGAGAGTCTGTCTTACAACTCTTGCGGTGTGCGGTCGTGCATTATCATGCATTAACTGAAATAAGGGACCGATTTGCACTTGTAGAGGAACGATGACGTCTGATACAATCGTCTCAGCATAAATTTGAGCGTTGAGGTTGCCTCTGATCCAAATCAACTCAGTTCTTCCGCCGATCCAAATACCCGCCCATACCATGATGGTTCCACCACTATAAGGATGGACTTCCTGGCAGGATTTTAATCGCTGTTGGCGTCCAGGGGTTCTCCAGTGTCGTATACGTCTTGTATCCGGTCTCATACCAAAACGAGACTCATCAGAAAAGCACACGAAACGCCATTGTTCTTCTGCCCAATTTCTGTGTTCAAGAGCCCATTGATATCGAATCCTACGATTGTGCATTGCTATAGGTGGTACCCGTAGCGGTCTTCGGGAATGAAGGTTCACTTCATGCAAGCGGTTTCTGACTGTTTGGTCGCTAATTAAGTTCCCTGAAGAGTGATGAAGCCTCACGGCTAACATCATGGCGGTTATTGTTGGAGCTCTTCGAGTTAAGATTTGAATGTATCGGTCTTGTCTCCGTGTGGTGCAGCGATACCGTCCTCCATGGCGCTCAGCCACGGTACCAGTGCTTCGGTAACGTGTCCAAAGTCGACTGATAACACTCTGACTTGTATTCAGAGCTAAAGCCACAGTACGTTGCCGGGAACCAGCTTCTATCATTCCCACGGCTCTGAGCATTTCTTCCCTGCTTAAATGACGTCGCCGCTCCATAATAACGTTGGTTTTAATCAGTAGTAGGGAAACAGTAGCACTAATAATGTCTTCAATGCGTTGTATGTTTTTATAGGGAAAATATTGACAGCTGATTTTCATCTTTTACTCGAATTTGATTCACAGTTCCTGATTCAAATTATGAAATGCACCAAAAAGGATCCATTTAAATTTATAAAATCATAAATTTATTACAAAGCCACATCTCAATCTCAAGAAATCCGCATAAAAATGCTTGATCCCTAGACACTTTTGATGTGTGTATTTAAAGTAGTAAAACACAGTTAATTGCCTTAATTTCTATCAATTATAAGTGTGTAAACCACCACTACACGGGTACTCATGTTTGTGGCACATTTTTATGTGACTAAAATATTAAAGCAATACCACTGTCTCATCATCTCCATAATCACGTCACTTTTACTGTAACACTTGTAGATCACTATGTCCCAATTAGCTGAAATATTGTCAACACAAAAGAGCCTCGAGGAGAACTTCACACGGAAGAAAATGGAAGAATTGAAATCCCAAATTCAGTGCGCTGGGCAGGCCTACCAAGAATACCTTGACGAAAGTTGCCAAGGAGTTCCGGACCCTCGGGAAGCTTATTTTCGGGATGCTCGGCTTCCTCCAGACTCAGATTAGTGAGTATGCTAAGCAGGTTGACAGAATGGAGACAAGACATGCAAAAAGCATTAGCGCAGTCATTCTTGATGTTAGCCCCAATAAGCTGTCCCTCAAGAACTTCTCTGCATCACACATTATAAAGGCGAAAGTTTGTGAGGGGGTGTGTGTGTGTGTTTATATGTTTCTTACTTCTTGACGCTCAAACAGCTAAAACCAGTTTTGATAAAAATTGGTATGGAGGTTAACCCTGGATTAACATACAGGCTACTTTTTATCCCGATATTCCCACAGGATCAAAACTTATGCAGGTGAAACCGCGGGGCGCAGCTAGTCTTTCATACAGGTCTGTCACAGATTTGGCGCTGCCAATATAGATCATGACAGGCCCATACTGATAAGGTTTTCCAGCTATGATAACAAAACAGACGCTTGAAGGGAACAAACATCTCAGTCAAGGAGTTCTTGACAAAGGGTCCGATAATCCATGTTTGGGAAGGCGCGCCTTCATTACGGAATGCGATCGTGTTGGATTCAGGACGTTCTGAAGGCCTTTATCGGGAGTAGACATAAAGTAGCTTTAACGGATGCGCTCAGTCCTCTTGCGAAGTTCCAAAAGGTCCAAGGCAATGGAGATAGCCTGCTGAACAGATCGGGTCTATAATATTACTTTTTACGTAATGATTTGCATCCAATTGATAATATCCTATTGACCTTTGGAATTTCTTTGTTTAAGTTCCGAGTAGTCCTTCTATTATTATTTATGTTATTTTCTCATCTCTTCCTCTTGTGAATTTAAGTTGGCAGACTTTTGTTAGTAATTATTTACCCTCAACCAGTTTTATAAATTATACATTTCATTATTTGTCCATAGAATACGTTTTTTTTTTTCGGATGAGAAGTCCTCCCACTCTGGGTGAAGCGGAAGGGAGTGTCAGACTCTTACTGACTAAAACCCACCCGTGTTCCTTCCTTAGCCCTTTATGTTCCGGGCTAGCGGTAACCCTTTCGGACAATCCCGCTGACCCGGCTGGCTTCAGCCCTATGGGGCCCCTCCTCGATGCTGACATCTCTTTGAGGTGCGCGTGGAACACGTACGCGCCGTCCGGCAGGGGCCTGGTCCTGATCGGACGGTGAGCTACCCATTACTCTTCCCCCGCAGGCCCGGGCCTACGGTGGCCGGGAGTCGTCACGCGGCTCCCGACGCCCGGAGCGTCTCCCACGGCGGCTGGGACGGGAGGCTCTCTCCCTGAGCCGTCCCGCCACCTCTTTTGCTAGCATGACTGCTTCGCAGAAGGAGGTGACTGCCTCCCACTCCCTCTCGCCCCGGACCATGGCTTGCACCAGGGCCGAACGCGAGAGGTCGCCGCTGCTGCCGATCGCCTCTACAGGGACACGGCGGTGCTCCGCCCAAGCGGGGCAGACCTCCACCGTGTGCTCCACCGTGTCCTCTGGGCGATCCTGGCAATGGTGACTCCCGGGCGTTTCCTCCCGCCTGATGATGTGCAGGAACCTCCCGAAACTTCCGTGTCCGGTGAGGACCTGCGTCAGGCGGCAACGGAAGGTTCCAGTATAGTGCATATTATAGTACATACTAATTCCATGGTGTTTTTAATCGGATACATTCACTGCTTGTTCATATTTTATCTCCCCATTATTATGAAAAAAAAGTGTTCCCGTAATATTATATCCCACCAAAAACATTTTCATGTAAAATGTTGCCAAGACGAGACCACATGTGGCTCGCACTGTCAAAAAGTTATCAGATCTCATGTAGAGCCAAGCTTCTGACTCTACACGCCCTAACTTCACAAACTCTACACCTTAGTCAAAATATGAGGCTTGGCCGAATCGTTACTACCAGAAATATTGTATAACAGAAAAGTAATGAACAGTGAATAAATTCACCTTACGCCCATGTGATGGTAGCATCCCAGTGAAATCGAGAGGAACATTCGAAAATCGTAGGAGCGACTAGTGCGTTTGTTATTTTTTTCGTTAGGTATTTTAAAGCACTACAATTTAATGAAGGCCTGGAGTCGATCTGATGATGGAGCCGAAAGACAGTCGAGGGGACTCCTCAACGATTTACAGCAGTTGTTTTTTATTACTTACTTTATTACTTTATTTACCTTGTGTTTGGGCTTGATTAATTTGTACTGATGTGAACTTTACACCTACATGGTTGTGACTGTCATTCGGGGTCTAATGATGAAGACGAAGGACAGTTAAGAGAACTCCTCAACAGTTTACAGTAGCTTGTGTTTGGAATTAATTCATTTATATTGATGAGAACTGTAATGGCAAAGGAAACATTTCATGTGTTAAATAAATAAAATAAATAAAAACTTTGCACCCATATAGGTTATAATTGCCATTACAGGTCTGATGATGGAGAACATAGACAGTCGAGGGAATTCCTCAACGATTTACAACAGTTACCTTTTGTTGGGCTTACTTCATACGGTTCAATATGCCAAAATGTTCAGTTCGTACAAAAATAGTAGTTTTACATAGGACGACCACTACCTACTAGTCATGCTGATGCGTCAATTTGAAACCGAACTTAAGTTGAGTAATCGCGTCATTTCTAGTAATGCTCTTTCGTCGTGTGGCCTACTCAATAATTAAAGTAACTTGAGCATTTTCTCTCGAAAATCATCATTTGGTAAAGTGGAGCTGATGATGAAGACCACAGATGGCGTTCGGAACTACTCAATGACAAATATTTCACGGGTTGCGATTCGATTACTTTAATATTGTTGCTAAGCAATTTATGCTCGTTACAATGCGTATGGTGAGTGGTTGTTGAGGAGTTCTCCTGGCTCTTACCAGGAGAATTCCTCAACAATAAATGTCCCAGCATCGGGAAAAGCAATATTTTGTAACATGTGATGAGCAGTTCACATTAGGCTATTGTAACTTAGAAAAAAAAAGCTTGTAATTACACACTGACCCACTTAAAAGTGAAAAATAAAAAGGTTTTACAAAAAAAAAAAACCGACTTCCAAAAAATACACTACAAATTGAAAAATAACTTTAATTTCGGAAGTCGGTGTTATTTAACGAAATTGCGGAACCAAAGACAATGACTTCCGAAATTAAAGTTATTTTTCAATTTGTAGTGTATTTTTTGGAAGTCGGTTTTTTTTTTAGTATAACAAACAATGTTTAGAAATTAGATGATGTTGTGAGCTGGCGGGTGAGGTGCAGATATGCAAACGTCGTATTGGTAGGTACGACGTTTGCATATATGCACCTCATTTGTGCAGTTCTTTTTTGCATTATATAAAACTAGCTGTTGCCACGACTTTGTCTGCGATCCATGATGAAAAGTAGCCTAGGTATGTCCTTACCCAAGCCTTGGTCTATCTGTGTGTCAAATTTCAGTCAAATCCGTTCAGCCGTTTTAGCGTGAAAGCGTAACAAACAAACAAACTTACTTTCGCATTTATAAATATTAGTTAGGATTATAAATAGAGTTTCCTCCTCGGATATATATGCAACCCCCGTAGTCTATATATTTATAAAATCTATTTTATTTACATAAAGATACTGAAGATGGACGGCGCCACCAAGGGCGGCCCAGAAAGATATGACCTGGCCTGGACGCGTGCTGCGAGGGATGATTCGAGGTGGCGCGGGAAAAGAGTTCCTGGAAGTATTTCGGGGGAGGCCTTTGCCCAGCAGTGAGACAGAACAGGCTAACGAAAAAAAATAGTAACAGCATTATACCGTAGATATCGCACACCCAGAACAACACTGCACTTAGTCTAAATAGCTCATTTTTCAGAACCGACGAAAAACCGTTATCTCATATTGATTGTGACAGTTATTGCGAATGTCCTGCACATTGCATGTAAAGAATCCAATGCGTATCAGCGTTATAAGTTCAGTTGATTGTTGCGGCAAATTTTCGGCTATTCAATTATATTTAAAAGTCGATTTTGAGATTTTTCGACATAATACAGTGTTGTTCTGGGTGTGCGATATATACATCTGATACAAAATATTTTTTCAACACACTTACTCGTAAAGTAGCTCTTATTGAACCGCTTTTAGGTCCATAATGGCGTGTATTACGAACGCGTGCTTTTTCTTTACTTTAATCCACATGTGCTGTAATACCACAGATAACTATTTACTAGTCGAAGATGCGCGCTTTTTTAATCTCATCAAAGAGACTTCATGCCAAAAGAAATCCGCGGCCTATATTAAACTTTATATTGCTAATCTGAACTTTTGTACTTTCGCTTTCTGCTTCCTTTCTTGTGAACTTTATGCTTACTGATTATTATGTAGGTACTCTTCAATTATTCTTACTTCCTGTTCTGATCTCTGTGTAATGTATTTTATAGTAACTATATTTTCCTACTAAAACAATTTCTCCATCGCCCCGAGTCATCCCTGTGAAATTCTACCTTCTCGTTGTTGGTACGGGAAGTACCAACAACGAGAAGGTAGGATTTACAATATTTAAATGTACAATATATTTTTTCTTCCTGTGTGTGATTACAAAACGCGTTATCATCCCACCTAAACGATAAAAAACAGCTTCGTTCCCAACTCACAAGTAAACCCATTGACGAGTAGGCTTGCTCGTGCACAAAAACAAATTAATTTCCTTTATTTACACAATCAATTCGGGGCGTGTTTCAAATAAGTTAAATCAACATTTTGGGGTGTTCCCGTACCCTCCCTGTAGCCCGGCAGGCCGCAGGAGGCGCGCGGAGGTGCGTGCACGGAGCATCACAATGAACCGACACGTCCCCGCTTTCATTAACTGGGTACTGGTATTTTTTCATACGACACGCCAGGGATTTATTGCTGGAACAAATTAAAACTTCCAATATTTCGATTGATGCCTTCCTGCGCAGAACGTTGTTAAATCGAGTTTTCGGAAGCAAATTACTGGTACTGTCGTAAATTTTGTATATCGGTAATTAAGCGTGGAACTCCGATAATTACAGCTGCATATTTCTGTACGGCTGCCGAAATATATTACAGTATACAACTGCATGCAATTATCTTTTACACCACCAACGTTCACTCTGTCCATATTTGTATAGCAATCACATTAAAAAAAGTTCAAAAAAAGTTCAAACTAGGGCAAACGTTTATAAAAAACAGACGAAAATGGGTTAACCGAATCACCGGACAATACGCGAATACGCAAAGCTCGAGTGCATTGAAGTGCGGTCGTAAAGCGGAATGGTACGACACTACGACACTGCTACTGTGTGACAGTAACAGCAGAAGGCCCACTACTGTGTATGTGAAGGCAGTAGATGAGGTTGGCACAAGGCTACGAAACCGCTCCTAAAATACCCCTTTATTTTTTTGACGGAGAAAATACATGTGCACTTACTACACCACCCGGTGAAATAGTGTCGTTAAGTGGGGCTCGAACCCAGTATAACCTCCGCCGTGTGTGCCTAGCTGCCTACATCCGCTTCGACAACAGACCTCTGTAGAAGCGAATGTAGGCACACACGGCGGACAAACTTCCAACCGTTTTTGTTGCATTTGTTGATTGCGCTGTAATGTTCGCCTTCATACTTTTCCCGGTATCTATTTATTGTACTGTGTACCTATCGTATGAACTTGTACTTCTGCAGCTATCAGTCCTGCTGTGCCACAGCGTCCGGTCGCATCAAAGGGTTTATGCGCGGTCCGGTCGGACGGCATTATTGTCCGCTGGACGGTTTATGACGTCAGAGCGGTATAAACGTTTGCTCCTTTATCTTTGATACTAGAGGCTCCTCATAAAGTGTGACGTCATTATTAGCGGTGCACTGGGTTGCAAATTATATAAACACTTGAGTGAATGAGCTAGCTTGCCAACTCTACTTTTTACTTAGATTATTTTGTAAAGCCAAAGTGGAGATGTTAATATGCTTAAGTAATTAAAAAAAATATGTGTCTCAGTAGGTATGTATGTGATATTTTCCTGATAAAATAAAAACGCAATGTCTATGAAATATTGAAGACATATAATAGGTCAAAGTCCTGACTAGATATAAATAATTTATTTGCTTTAGCATGAGGGATACAGATGAGATATCATTTTTGTAACAGTACCGATACATTTTACCTCACAGCGTGCAAAATTTTCAAATAAGTAATAGAAACTAATACCATTTTGACTATGCTATATGAACGTAAATAATGCTGTAATTCTTTGAGCAAAATATTTTTCACATTTCATCGCTTTATTGGTCACTAGCTGCGCCCCTCGATTTCACCCGCGTAAATGTCGATCCCGTGGGAATATCGGGATAGAAGTAGCCTATATGTTAATCTAGGATGTCAGTTACCTCCATACAAAATTTTATCAAAATTGGTTCAGCCGTTTGAGCGTGAAGAAGTAACAAACATAGAAACACACACACACACCCCCACAAACTTTCGCCTTTATAATATTAGCTTGTTAGGTGTGTTAATCATAATCTCTGCAGTTGGTCCGTAGACAACAACCGGCCAGGTGCGTTCCGACCACGCACAATCAAGGGTTCCATAGTTGGGTGAATTTATCCCTAAAACTAACATTGTGGTTCAAAACCATGATCTCCCATACATCGACATACGTTACGGTCAATTCTCTAACTGAAAATGTAAGTCTAATCGAAAAAAAAAATAGTTTTATGTGGCTAGGTGACTAGCTTCTGCCCGCGATTTTATCCGCGTGGGAGTCGTGAGACACCTCAATATACTATAAAATAACAGCCACAATTTTATGAAATTTCCCTGCATAATACGTTTATAGTTTTTTGTGTCAGCAGCCAAAATATAAAGAGAGTTAGGACTGGAGACACGAGTACAGACGCAAGCGAAGAACATTTGTTCGTGTGGCAAGCAGCTCGTCCTGAGGGTAGCACTTTTCCATTGCTTGCGAAGTTTATATTTTTTAGTGAATTAATAAACGCCTGCGTTACTGCACATACAACCTATTGGCACAGCAGTGATACGCTGACTGTTGCATTTTTGTAAAGACTTTATATCACATTTTTTGCGTCCGATACAATGTTCTCTGGAGTTAATATAGTACTTTCATTATCACTACTTTTTTTGTTCTTAACTTTTTCTTCTTCTTTCTTCTTTTTGATTTATATTTTTTGTTTTTTGATTTGAATTAACGATTGTCGGATTTTTTCCTTTACTTGTGCTGGAAGACCTTGCTTCTGGCCAAATTTCATGATTCTAGGTCAACAGCAAGTACCCTATAGGTTTTGATTTATTAGCGAGTATGAATTATTTATGTCGCATAAATGGCCGTATTTTTTATTGCATTGACTTACGACGAGACTTACGTATTTTAATTTCAACTTGATAAAACGCTTTCCTGAGAAAAAGGGTCTTGGCACATTGAAAGACAGACGGACGGACAACGAAGTGATCCTATGAGGGTTCCGTTTTTTCCTTTTGAGGTACGGAACCCTAAAACTAAATAAAAATAGTTTTATTTTATTATTAACAAGCTTTTTTAAAACTTTTAGCTTTAGTTTTATGTTGGCGGACCCTATCCTAAGAGGTTGGTAGAGAGCATGAATAATTAAAACTGTTCCTCATCCATCAAAGATTTCTCAGAAACATCTTTTACAAAAACCCACACACACAGTAAGGTTAATCTCCTTTAGCGTCACTTTTACGAAGCGAACAGATTGCATCGTAGCAGCATGTAGTAAACGATTTGTAAACAATCTGTGTCGCCCCGACCGACGACGCGGTCCCAGAGCTGCAGAGGTAATGTCTCGATACATAACAACACAAGCGCATCGATCGAGAAGTCCTGATATTCTAATGCCTCGCCATGATCCACGGTTCAATAACTATTATCTTTTAACAGGATACATTTTTCATGTTAGCTTGTCGATAGCAATATTAGTTGTGTCAGCCCATTTGATTTAGGTAAAAGTTTGGAAATTATCAGTGTCCTTTTCTTAAAAAGTCCAAGTATAGTTCGCGGAACAGCATCACATAATTATTAGGTTCAATCTACAAACAATCAATTTGAATTAATGTTAATCTTTCATAAACAACAGCTCAAAGTCTACCTACCTATGTAATAGGAAGCAACGAGTGAAAATTGGCCACTGGATTAGTGACGAACTTTCTGTACACTATGGCGTGCCGCAAGGCAGTGTCCTGGGTCCAAGCCTTTTCCTTGTGTATATTTATGACTTGAGTCAACTAAAACTTACACAAGGAAAATTGATATCTTTTGCGGATGACACGGCAATATTCTTTATCGGAAAAAGTTGGGAAGAGGTTTTCCAAAGTGCCCAAAATAGCTTCAATGAGGTATGCCAATGGCTTAAATTCAATGTTTTGACACTAAATGTATCAAAAACCAAATATATTGCCTTTGCACCTAGGAAAAATCTTCAGCCCCTTTGTCGTGCCTTTGCACACCCCTACAAAGAACGGATGTTATTAGATATCTTGGACTTTATATTTATCAGATACTAACATTTCAGCCTCACATTGACATTCTCGTCACTAGGATTCGTAAGCTGATATACACCTTTAAGACACTCAGACATGTGGCGGATCTTAAGACTACCGAAACGGTATAGTCAGCACTCTGCCATTCAATAATAAACTATTGTATAACCTCCTGGGGAGGACCAGGAAAAGTGTTCTTTCTGGAAATTGAAAGAGCATGGAGAGCCGTTCTCAAAGTTGGAGCCGACCTCCCTTTTCGTTATCCAACTGCTGAGATATAATAAACATTGAGATATCCTAACAGTAAGGCAGACCCTCATATTCGCTATGATACACAAAAAACATACAGAAATGAAATATGACTCTCATCTCAACAAAGATAAACGAAGGAAAGGTAACGTCTGTCCTACTATATTCTTCGCGCCATTCATTGGTTTTACTGTTTTCTTGGAGGATATCTGTATAATAAAATCAATACAACACTCTCAATATACCCAATGCGTAGATCAGCTTGTAACCTAAACGTATGTAAAATGGCTTAAAATCCTCGATTATCAGTCAAGTGAGAGTCTTCTGATACCTATCCGTTAAATTTCTATCTCACACAAACACACCCCTACACACTGCCACTCACATTCACAATCCCACTCACATATACACTTACCCTTACACTTACTCACACACACACAGATACACACACACCCCCACACACACACTTAAATCACATAAAATGTATTTTCAGTCTAAATTTATTTTATTTTTCTTTATATTAACTGTAGGTTTAATTTAAGTAAACTTTATCACATACTCTGTTTTTTTTATCATTAATCTAAATTAATATGCATATAATATATATGTAAGTCTTGGGGGGCTTGGTGACCCGTAACATAGGTATTTTATGCCTTTTTCGGGCACCATTCTCTCACAAGTTAAAGCCTATTTTTTAGACTACGCACTTCCTGTCCACAACAAAATTTGTGATGAGAAATAAATAATTTTTTTATTATTAGACACGAAACAATACTTAGCCTAGCATATTTTTTTGTCTCCAATCTGGATGACAATGTAATTATCAATGTATCTGTATTCTTCATTGAAGAGAGAAATCATTAGAAATAGACGCAGGATTGTGTCTCTAATCTGCTCAGAATAAACGAAAACAACTCATCGATCAGTAGTCACAATCCGCAGTAATGAGGACACAACTTAAAGGATTAACCGCCAACGTTTCCAGTTTCTTCGAATCGCTCGCTGTTAGCTGTGAGCCGGTTGCATCGTCCAAACAATCTGTAAACAATCTCCCACGTCGTAGAGGCACGGTAATATTATCTATACAGTATTTTGACTCAGCTCTGTTCTAGAAATAATTACCTACAGCCGCGCGGTACGTAAACACGCGATAGAGCTGCCCATCTACAGTATTTTAATTTCATAAACCTACTTGAGTTTCTTTCTGGTTTTGTGATTGTATAGGTAAATATTATATTTTTTATTAAAAAAAATTAAATTTCTTGTGAATGAAATAGGAAGAGTTCAATATAAATACATGTTGTGTTGTTTTTATTAGTAGATTTAATAAAAAAAACTTATTGACGAATTCAAGCAACCAAAAACAGCACATTATAATCTATAATTGCTCTTTGCCATATTAAGTACCTAGTTGTGGGTCTCCCTTGTTTCACCAAAAATAAATTGCCAAATTATCACTTCCCAAACAATTTTCCGCATAATTTAATTTGCCAAATTATTACTTAGCAAAAAATCTCTTCACAAATAATTGTAACCGAAACCTAATGTTTGGCAAGTGAACGTTTAAACAATATCTTGTTTACCAACTAGTACTTTTACCAATTTTATTTAGTCAAATATTTCAGTTGGAATAACTAATTTTACGCAAAATTACAATTGCCAAATATTTAGTATCGTAAGTTTTCGCAGTTTTAAGGCAGCCATTTCAAGCGATCTAACTTTGAAGACGTTTTATTACACGGGTGTTTTTTTCCACTGGGACAAATTCTAAACAGGTAATTATAATAATAAGTATTCTGGTAGTATTTTTTTTATATAATTAATCTCGTCTAGTTCAGTTTCGGGTAGTCTGTTTTTTTCCATATTTTTTTTTCTATATAATCTAGTCGTTTCTGGCACTCGCCGGCCGCTGCCGTGGCACCGCTCGCTCCGCTCGCTCGGCTCGTGCGTAGGAGGTCGCACTTTTAACCTAACCTAACCTAAGCATTTTTTTAAATAATTAACCTCGTCTAATTCGGTTTTCGATAGCCTGCTAAAAATAATTTCTTTGTTCCATATTTTTTTTTCTATATAATTTAGTCGTTTCTGGCACTCACCGGCCGCTGCCGCGGCACCGCTCGCTCCGCTCGCTCGGCTCGTGCGTAGGAGGTCACAGTTTTAACCTAACCTAAACTAAGCATTTTTTTTTTTAAATAATTAACCTCGTCTAACTAATTCGGTTCTCGATAATGTCCATTGCAAAAAATTTGAAATGAATGAAATAATTATTTTAAGATAATTTTTTAATTATTTAATTCCCAAAAAATCTTATTTTTGTCTTTATATTGTTTGTCGTAACAAATCATTTGACCAAACGTTTATTGTCTAAAGATTGTTTGCTGTAATACATCATTTGATTAAAGACCAAATGCCTAAATGACATTATCCATAGTAATATTCTGCCAAGTAAAAATTTGACCAAATGAAAATGTGCATACTAAAATCGTTCCAAACATTGCATTGGTATAATAAAAGGTTGCGATAATTTATTTGGGTAGTGAAATTTTAGCAAAATCTTTTTGGTAAAACGGCAGGATCCTATCCTATCCATACCAATGTAGGCACGGACTGCACGGCAAAAGATCATCTCTATCGGCTTCGTTATGTAGCTTTATTTGAAATTTTACACGTTATCTCAACGTGATTCAAGTTTTTTTTTGTTACATGATGTCAAGGTATTACTATTTCTTTGAAGCACTTATTACACCCATCCTATATTGCCACAGGTATTGTAACAGTAGCACCTATGTTTTTCAGTTATTGTTTTAATACGGAATTCGTTAAACTGCGTACTTGTCTAGTTAATTAACGCGATTGATGTCTCTGAAATCATAAAAAACCAATTTTAAAGCCACTTGAGTTCCAAGTCCATTTTTTGACAGTTGTATGAATTGACCATTAAAAATAAAATTGACGTAGGGTGTCTATTTGCTCTGCAATTAACTTCCCTAACTATACATTACAAGCTTGGAACGTGTCACACAAAAGATTGTCACAATATATTATATAGTGTCATCCTACTCCGCTGTGAAAGTCTGTCTGATAATATCAGGTGACACGATACGTATTAACATTAAACCCTTTGTCCTTAGCCTTTTCTCTAAAAACAAGCTCTTGCATCACTTTTACAATTTGTAAACAACCTTTTTTCGGGCGCCACCGGCTAGAGGCGCGACCGTGTCGATGTTGTCGATAGCGATAGGTAATAACGTGTTGATCCGCCTCGCCGCGTAATGCTCGTCTTTGTTGAGGTTTGCATTACCGCCTCGCACCTGCACGGGACGTACCGGAAAATACCTGACTTTTTATCTGACATAAGGTTTACGTGAAGTGATTGTCGTGTGACAGGAATCTAATGAAATTCCAAAATCCAACCACCGTGTTACGACGTTTCCCATTATCAGGAGTACGTGTTACAGCAAACACCTGATCTAATACTCAATCACATCGTATTATTATTATAATATTATCTGATTAGTTACAGGAACACTGCCAAGATTTATCACCTCACTAGGTGATAATGAGTTAAACTGTAGTTAATACCTACCCAATAACTTTATTTAAGTACTATATAATTATGTATATACCGTGCCTACTTTTCAATAATTGTACTGGCAATAAAATAGCTTTAATGAAAGTCGTGGGATTCATATTACAAGATAGTGTGCATATACAAGAGCGGAACTATATTGGAATTGGCAAAATTATATTGGATTTTCTAGTAATTTTAGCAGCGCAGCGGTCGCAAATAGGTAGGTACTCGCTCTAAAACGGCAAAAGATTCACCTTCTACTTACCTACTGCATGGCTTTTAATACCATCACTAATGAAATGTATTACATAATACATATTATGTAATAGGTTACCAAGACTTTTATATCCTTTTCAGTAATTCAGTTGTGATAAAATTTATTTTTAACCTATGTTAATGCTTTAAAACATTACCTGACACACCTAACTCTATCCTATTAATCCTAATGTAATTTGATGGTGAATTTCCAGTAAATCTTCGTACAAACTGTAACCCTGTCAGCGCCGGGGAACGGTTTGGATGACATTAAACGGCGAGGCGCCCCTCGGACAGGTAATAGTGGGCGCCTGGAGCCCGTCCGGCGACCTGCACGTCGCACGTCGCACGGCCCCGTCCGCAGGGCTGCGATGTTCTTGTAACTAGAACATTAATACTATCAATCAACTAGAATCTAGTTGACTGCTCATTTGTAGAAATGACGTCTAAAGCCAATTTATCTAATGAAATAAAATATTTTTTATTCGGTTTTTAAACTGATACTTAACAAATACTTTATGAAGATTTATCTTAATATCTCTCGACACAAGAAAATAAAGCCGCGCTTTTTGATAGTCAATCAAAAGGAAGCATGTGTTTTAGTACACTTCTAATCTAGGCTGAAATAAGATAAAACGTAAAGTCGAACTGATCCTTTCAGAACGCAAATAGGCCAAGAGTATTCGTCTAGATTCTGGGATGAAGTTAATTACAATCAAGAATGAACGATCAAAAAGGATCTAGGACATGTGTAACAAGATATTTGTTGTAGACGGTATTATATTATAGAATAGAATACACTATAATAGAATAGAATTCGCTTTAATATAGGTATACAACACTAGCTGCGCCCCGCGGTTTCACCCGCGTAAATGTCGATCCCGTGGGAATATCGGGATAAAAAGTAGCCTATGTGTTAATCCAGGGTGTCAGCTACCTCCATACAACATTTTATTAAAATTGGTCCAGCCGTTTAAGCGTGAAGAAGTAACAAACATATAAACACACCCCCACACCCCCACCCACACACACACAAATTTTCGCCTTTATAATATTAGTGTGATATAAATTACAGATAATAATATACAAGGTGTTGATTTGCAACCTCGTCAAATTTTAGGAGGTTGTCTTAAAAGACATTTTAGTATTTTAGTAGTTTAGTACTTTAGTAGGTACTTAGTAAAGTAAAAGGCTTTGTTTGTGTGTGAAAGCGCGGTTATAGGCTAATAACAGACGGGCCGCGTTTAAATACGGCTGGTTCACACTTACGGATTTCCGTAAATAAGAAAAAAAAAAACCTACCCATTTTATTGTTGATTTGGGTCGAGAATCATTAGCATAATAAAATTACTTCCTTGAATTTGACTAGGATGCAAAGCAACACCTTGTAGATGTAGACATATTACGTAGTATTATTTCTGGGTTTTACCGTTTTCCAAGTATAAGCATGTGGAAGATGAAAGACGTTACGAATTTAAGTAGGCACTTATTTATAACTAGCTGGGGTCAGCTAATTATTAATTTATATGGCAAAACAACGTTTGCCGGGTGGCAAACGTTGTTTTGCCATATAAATTATTTCTAGCTGCCCGGCGCTACTTTGTTCGCGTGGTGTCCTACCCCTTACCCTACCCTACCCCTACCCTACTCCCACACTACTCCTACCCTACTCCTACACTACTCCTACCCTGCTCCTATCCTACTCCTACAGTCCTACCCTACTTCTACCCTACTCCTAACCTACTCCTACACTACTCCTACCCAACTCCTACCCTACTCCTACACTACTCCTACCCTGCTCCTATCCTACTCCTACAGTCCTACCCTACTTCTACCCTACTCCTAACCTACTCCTACACTACTCCTACCCAACTCCTACCCTACTCCTACACTACTCCTACCCAACTCCTACCCCACTCCTACCCTACTCCTAACCTACTCCCACACTACTCCTACCCTACTCCTATAAGTAAAAAAAAATGGTTGCCTGTAAAGTCGGTTTTACGGGCGAAGATTTTACGTGACAACGTCTTTTTCTCGGTAGAATAGTTGAGTGGGAGAGAGACGCAAGGCATTCGGCGGGCCTCTCTCTCGTTCGGTGACTCATCGTAACGTTACCGAGCGTTACACTTTTTCATAAGTGACTCCCAGCCGCAACCTAATTTAAGACGTTGTCACGTCAATAATACACATAATAATATTTTAAAGATCACAATATGTTTTCGTTAGTACTATATCGCGCCAATTAATAGATGTCGTTACGTGTTTCCACTTATTGCAATAAAAAGTTGTTATAGAATGCTTTAAATTGATTATATCTTTTGATAGACTGAAGTTATTACGATGAAACAAAGACTAATCACTACTCCGAGTTCTACACTATATTTGAGTAGGTATAAAAATGAACCATATATGGTTCATTTTTATACTCAAATATTGGTTTTGGAACTTTTTACGTTGAACCTGTTCAAATAGAAAATCTCTCACATCCAAACAGACAAACCGACAAACAGACCAAAATTCCAAAAATTTATGAAATGGCCTCTGTTGGTTATTCCTTAACACCCCACCATTTTTTTTTTCAATGTACCGAAACGCCTCGTCTACAGATTATATGTATAGATAAATAAATAAATAAAGGCAATTTTTCTAACATATGTGTTTTTAAAACTCGGGAAATCATAGTAAGAAACACAACAGATACTCCTTCTTCAGTTGTAAAATGCAATGCAAAATTTTTAAAATGTAATATAGAAATCGAATCGTTCTTCTAGATGCCTCCTCTTTGAATCTAGATTCCGTTTGATTGATCGCAATTCGGTTTTACTTGGCGCCTCACCTCGCCACCCGGTCCGGAACGGCCCGGAACAAACAATTGCTAAAATCCAATCATCAGACAAAGGGACACTTTTTCTCGGCACAACTGTATCCGGCGCGGCCGCGCGGGCGGCACCCGCAGGGTTGCTACGAGATAGCCTTTCGACTCATCGGTTGCTGTTTTATTTGGAAGAATGTGTTGTTTTAGTTTCATTTCGATTTACTTTAGTGTACAACTACACATAGAGGCGGCTGCTTATTTTCCTTTATCTGTAAGTTATAACCTAATCTGTACGGATGTCTATAATAAGCAAATTTCTCAAAACTCTAACCGAATTTAGAGAAATTTATGATGAAGTGAAAGAGAAAAAATGCATTGAAGTAAGTCCTCACACAACAATGGCTTGATGCTGCACGGTGGCGGTGCTAGTACTATGTTAGAGTCTTACTCTTTAATTTTTTTATATCTTTTAAAGCTGCTAACCCTAAAATCTCGATCAAGGCAGAGCGTTGCGGTGGCATTCGTCAAAGGACTTCGATCGCTGCGTCAGCGAGACCATTTGAATTGCAGCAGGCGCTGAACATCGCCTGCAAGATATTGATACACTTGACTCTCAGCGGCGCGTCTTATCGTTCAGGGGCGTGAAATTGGCTTAAATATTATAGGATTGTTTTTGAACTGTAACTCAGGTATGGATTGTGCTGTATCAGGCAGATTGAAATAATTAAAGAAAATACTTTTTTTATTATTATTTGAAATGGGTTTGCTCTTGACTCCTAGTCTAGGTCAGAGATAATTCGCCGATGGAGTGAGCTTACCCAGAAGAAGCCTGTTCACTCTCACTTTGAAGAGATTCGGGTTGTATGCGGTAAACATGACGCAGAAAAAAAACACAAATAAAAAAAAAACAAGTTGTGGAAAAACATGCGTCACATCCACGCAAAACGGCCATCGCTCAGCATAATTAAAAAATTAACAAATATGCGAGAGTACCTATCGTATTTTATCTCTCGTACGAATTTCATTATGATGACTAAATAAAAAATATGTTATTATTCCTATTTTGTTATATTATGATTGCCTGTCGACCTGTTTTGAATGAGGTGAGACATCTGACAAGAACGACTAACACTAGTTAGCCAATTTAGCATACAACTTAAAGTGACTATCTCCAGAGAACAGTATACTGTCTCTAAACCCCGCGCATTACATTCAATACTCCACGAGCCCATTGTCTGCAACTTTGCGACTAAACAATTTGCAAGCCAGCAGAAGTCGCCGATACAAATGTTGAATGCTGAACACGTAGAAGGACCAGCGTCCGTGGTCCTGAGAGTCGCATTCAAATAGAGTCACAATACGTTCGCAGTATCTATTGTACGGCTCTTCAATGTGCAGTCAAATTGCGGACGTCCTGGCTGCGTGCTTCTTGTTGCCGCTTTGTGAGCATTTCATATCGTTTAGGTGTCAATACAGGATTTGAAAAGGTTTTGAACGGATTCTAGATCCCACTTACCAAGAATATTTCATTTTAAATATTGTGTTTTTTGGTAAATGTTTATGTTCATTCGTTTCTTTACGTGGTACGTTAATTCGACAGTTGGTTTGTGATACCTATACACACGACTCTATCTGGCACTTAATCAGCCTTTCGTATCTTATTGCGACCTCTGCTTGTGGTATTAGACTAGCATACATATAAATGCGTATCCAGCTCGCTTGTACATCGATCGGCACGTAACATAGCTTCGTAATACAGATATAGGTATCGCTTTGGTCAGTCCACAATAATTCCATATACGAGTGGGCATCGCATTAAACACAGCACTCGTGTTCGATTCGAGTGGGCTTATTGATTTTAGATTAATTACCGCGCTCTCCCGGCGACCGAGCTTTAAGCCATCCACGATCCTTTTAATTTATACGATATTTTGATTAAATATAACGTATGTAATTGTTGGGGATTTTCGTGTTATGTATACCTACCTAAGTGGGTCATGACGAGTTTGGACGTCTGTCAGGTGTGCTTAATGCTTGGCGTTCCGTGAATGGTGGTAATGCAGTACGAGCAGTGCTTCTGTGTAATACCTACCTTCTCCGAACGCACAATACGCGCTGCGACGTAGTGTGGCGGACACCAGCCGGTATTACCTATTACCTGTCTTCACTATGACGTCATTACATAGTGAACAGCCCTTCGTCTCTGAATAGCTACTTACCATTCACGTTTACTTGAACTCACAACACTTTTCAAGCAATTGTCTATACCCCAGAAGGCCTGGTACAAATACTCAAAATTTCTTTAAATTCATTATTGCAGTATATTTCGGACCTGTAAAAAGTCTCTGTCTGAAGCGTGAATAAAATATGTTATTCTACCAACAATATAATTTCATTTAATTTCGTTAGAAAACGTTACGTTCAAAAACACAAGGCCCGGGATAATTACAATCCAGTCTATTGCAGACATATCGCAATACATAATAATTGAACAGAAAAACAGTTATTTGCCGCAAACGTAATACAAGCTGATACCTCGTTTAATTTCGTTATGAAATAATTTATATGCGGGCCGCCGCAAACCATATCGCTACGAACCAATTTATTTGTATAATTGTTAATCCGCGCTCAATACAAATATCGGATTGGAGTCGGAGGTACCTACGTAGGTATCATTAGAACTCATTAGAAGCGGTATAAAACGTACCTACATTCCCTTATTCCAAGTAAGTAGGTACTATTTTGCGTGATGTTATTGGAATAAAACCAACCACCACCACCTACAAGTAGTTATTCCGGGTATGGATGTACTGTAGGTAGTTAAAAAGGCGGACTTAATGCCTGAGGCATTTTCTACTAATCAACCTTAGGTGATGCAGAGACAAAACATGTAACGTTACGTTAGGTATTGGAACGAAGTTCTGTAGAAATCGTCACGTAACGAAAATGTGAAAAACATCTTAAGGTATAAATTAGAATGATTCCCGCGAGTATTATCAAACGAACGGCAATCATTCTTATTTATACTTTATGACAATGAGATAAGAGTTACATTGCAAGGACTTAATGGCTTTACGCTAGTCAAAGAGTCTTAATTTCAAAAGCGTTCATGAATGAACAATTACGGGGCTTTATTTTGTATGCATTAGCTTTTTTTTAAATCTGCACAAAGACAAAAAAGGAGAAACAAATATTGTATTAAATCGGAATAATCTAACGCAATTATTTGCAATCTAAAAGCAGAACCTTGAGACGGTTGCAGGGGAGCTACCATATTCATCAGAATATCGCATTTCTATTTCTATGGTATATTAATTAGCAGAAATTGATTGGTAGTGGTTTAATCGTTAAAACTATTACGAAACTTGCTACCTTGTTTTTAGGATTCCGTACCCAAAGGGTAAAAACGGAACCGTATTACTGAGACTTCGCTGTCCGTCCGTCCGTCTGTCTGTCACCAGGCTGTATCTCAAGAACCGCGATAGCTAGACAGTTGAAATTTTCACAAATTATGTATTTCTGTTGCCGCTATAACAACAAATACTAAAAACAAAATAAAATAAATATTATAGGGGGCTCCCATACAACAAACGTGTTTTTTTCTGCGTTTTTGCCTTGTGGTACGGAACCCTTCGTGTGCGAGTCCGACTCGCACTTGGCCAGTTTTTCTTTTTTTTAATACTGTGATAGCTCAGTTCTGATCCATCAAATCTAAGACATTCTGGAGAAGAAGACTCCTGTCCTTTGAAACAAGAATATCAGGTATTACTAACTTAACTTTAGAGCCAGCGCCTAATTGTATTTGTGACATGTTTTATGTTAAGTGGCTCGTTGATTTTTCTTTCTAATCTTCGTAATTAAATGAAATTAATTAATTAAATGGCGAAAGTCTTTCTTAAATCGTGGAAATCTTTCTGTAAGTAATATATAAATATCGGATTTATGAAGATTATCGTTAATTACAGTACATAATTTTTACCCACTTTTTATACGTTTTTTGCAATTCGTTTTTATGGCAAAGTTTTCATTGCATTGATGTCTTCCTACAAATTAGAAATATCATAATTGTAATATTTTTATGTCACTTCTATGTCTTGATGTGTGGTCGTGAATTGTTGTAATGAAATGAAATGATTTTATTTTTGTAAGTAGGTTTGTACAACCTACTTACAAAAATAAAATCATTTCATTTCATTTGTATGAATTGATTACTTCCTAGTTTTATTGTATTTATGGTGATGAAGCATAGAACACGAAGATTGTACGTAATCCAAGCTTGCAGAGGTGATCCAGTCTAAACCTATGCCAAAGGTTACAGTTGCTGCTTGCATGTTTGATGAGCATCGTACGGTGATACCGACGACGGCATGGCGCCCGCGCTGCAGTTATTTGACAAAATTTTCCAAGATTAGAATGTACTGTAATTGACATTATAGGGCCCTCGCGCACTAGTCAGCCTGGCTGCGGCAGCCTGGCTGTGGCAGCCTGTCGAACATATGACGGTGTAGGGGACCCGCGCACTAAGCAGCCACGAACTCCGCAATTTCCCATTTATGTTCAACTGGCTGCCGCAGCCAGGCTGCCTAGTGCGCGGGAGCCCTTACTCTTTGGTTGACAGTCATGAGGTATAAACTGAGCAGCCTCGTTAAACAACGTCTTTCTTTCAGCGAATCCCAATGTGAAAAAAAATATGACAATGATTACCTTTTACCATAATTTGACCGAGATCTATCTTCGAGAATTTTTGGACGAATGTACGCGAAGTCTAAGTGCGACACCCAGGTAACATGGAATCCTCGCATTCTTCTTTGATCGTGAATGTTATAGAACATTCACATAATATACTCAGTGATGAATAATGGTGATAAACTCGGCACAGATCCCACGGGTTTATTTAATTCAACAAATAAACCCGCAAAACTAACTAACAAGGTAGAACTGTTTGCTTATTTATTTATTCAGATTTAATTACAACATTTGTGTATAATATGGTAATCGTACCTAAGTAAAAACAAGTAATATTAATATAAAGGGATGTTAAAGCAACACAAAGTGTGGTTTACTCACTTATTCCATTCCGAATATTTAACGAGACAGCAATAAAAATAAGGGGATGGACAGTGTCGTGTGGCGCGGACGTTAGGCACACCCTTGGACTATAGCTTGTGTAGTTGAGGAGCAACGCACCACCGTGGGTTTGCGAAAGGGCAAATACTGATGTCTATTTCATCGGGATTATTACAATTAAAATGTCAAGTTTTTAAATTGACTGAAACTCATGTAAAGTAAGTAGGTATGCATGGATAAGTACAAATAAATTAATATTTTTAACACGCTTTTATTAGGTCGACCTGTATGTAACTAACTATGTAATGGACTCTAAGGTAACTAATTTAACCATCTTCCAAGGGTCGTAGCGTAATGAAAATTGGCAGCTGTATGTAGTTCTGATGACAATACAATAATATGGTACTGTCGAACTGATCTGATGATGGAGCCGGAAGATATGAACTGGAACTTCATGATGGAAAATCGTATCATAGCTGTTTTGGATTTCTTCGAAAAGTCTTGTAATGAACTTTGACCACAATTAGGTTTCAAGGTGTGATGATGATTGACGGCACGGTTGGCGCAGCGGTTAAGCGATTGACTGCTGCGCTGCGTGTCGCGGGTTCGATTCCCGCACGGAACAAATATTTGTATGACCTACAAGTAGTTGTTCCGGGTCTGGCTGTTTGTGTACGTGAATTTAAATGTTTGTAAACGCACCCACGATACAGGAGAAATTCCTAGTGTGGGGCAACGTTTTTTATAATAAAAAAAAAAAAGATGCAGCTGGAAGATAGGCACTGGCATTCCATGATAGAATATAATCGTAGCATAGTCGTGTTTGTTTTTTATTTTTACGTGCATTTATAAAAGCGTGTTTTTCTAGTGTTTTTTAAACTATTAATTTATTTCTAATAGAACTCGTACGTTTGTAAAGTGCATGGTTAAGTTAATTAATGTAGGTACCTACAAAGCTTCATTTAATATCTCATGGCTTGCCACTTGAAACTCTACTGTTTCCCGAGGGAAAAATGCTGGTGAAACCTAAGTGAACGCTACGTTTTGTGAATTGTAAAAATGTACCTAGGTAGGTACTCACTTTTAGTTCAAATTATTATCAATCAAAGCGTTTGCTAGAATAGTATTTTGATAATTCTTTTAATGGAATGTCGGTCACTGTGTGTGTTCTAATTAGTTTCGAGAGGGCAACAAGGCCGAATATTTTAGTTCAAAGTTGCGAGCGGGCAGTAAGAGTAATATATTGGCTCTTAGCTTTCATTTGGGGTCCGCGCTGGGACGGGATCCACGTGGTGTGGCGAACAGAAGCGGGCGGTGCGATGTTGAGGTAAATGATGTTGATGGGCTAGTCTTGTTTTAATTTAAACTTAATTTCGTAAACACGCAATGCATGTTAAATTGATAATTTCACTACAAAACGCATATTTTTTGCTGGCAATAATAATTAGGTATGTACCTACTTATATCATTGTGTTACCATGCGCATGCCTTCTCTGTATGAGAAGAGATCTTTGCCCTGCAGTGGAACAGTAACAGCTGATGTTTTGTTTTTGTGCTAATTACCAACTTTATACAAACATCGATCTTAGAATTAGTCCGCAATATTTTAAAACTTAGGTACCATAAGAAACAAATAGAATTCTATTTAACCCACGAACACACATTTACATCCGCAATGCATACTGAAAATGGTACCGCGTGCAGGCCCGGTACACTTCGGCTGAGGCATTGTATACACGAGCGAGTGCGCGCTGCGAGCTGTCATTGTTGCCGCGTACCATTGTCCTTGCGACCATAGTTATTTTGGGCAAGGTCTGCACTCTGCCTGTCTGCCTAAAAAGCATAAAACTCGTGGGCTTATATGGCGTAATCAAAGATTCGTACCTACATGTTTTTTTTTATTAATTTTTTGCATAGAGAAATTGTTTCGTGTAACCGACTAAGCAAGCTTGAACATAAACATACATATTATTTCGTACAAAAATATTCTTGGACATAGGACCTCAATCGTATACTACGAAATGCGTGAAATGATTACAGGGATCACAAGCGACACTTGTCTTGGAATAGGATATTATTGGTTTTATCCGCGACCATGGAGCCTATACCTATCTGTTATTCAAACAACTGTGGTATACATAACTCTGGTAGGCAACTAGAATCAATGTCGATGATGATGATGTGATTGTCAATGTCGTGGTCGTGAGTGCAATCACAATGTAGATGGTCGTGAGTGCAGTCACAATGTAGATGGCCGTGAGTGCAGTAACAATGTAGATGGTCGTGAGTGCAGTCACAATGTAGATGGTCGTGAGTGCAGTCACAATGTAGATGGTCGTAAGTGCAGTCTCAATGTAGATGGTCGTGAGTGCAGTCACAATGTAGATGGTCGTAAGTGCAGTCTCAATGTAGATGGTCGTGAGCGCAGTCACAATGTAGATGGTCGTGAGTGCAGTCACAATGTAGATGGTCGTAAGTGCAGTCTCAATGTAGATGGTCGTGAGTGCAGTCACAATGTAGATGGTCGTGAGTGCAGTCACAATGTAGATGGTCGTAAGTGCAGTCTCAATGTAGACGGTCGTGAGCGCAGTCACAATGTAGATGGTCGTGAGTGCAGTCACAATGTAGATGGTCGTAAGTGCAGTCTCAACGTAGATGGTCGTGAGCGCAGTCACAATGTAGATGGTCGTGAGTGCAGTCACAATGTAGATGGTCGTGAGTGCAGTCACAATGTAGATGGTCGTAAGTGCAGTCTCAATGTAGATGGTCGTGAGCGCAGTCACAATGCATGTTCGGTTGAACAAGGGAGCACTTTTGTCAGCGCGATGTAATCCGGGTTTGATTGCGGCGGGATCGTTCCATCGCCTCATTAATATTGGCGGACCAGCGTTTTTTATTGCAGGCCTTCCGTCAATATGGAGGAATGAGGAGACTAGCTTATGGAACGTTATGGTTACGTTTAGATGTTCGGTTTTGAGTTTTTATTCCTATAAGTATTGATAAATTATGTATAGCTTTAGAAAGTAAGTAGGTAGTGTGCTGCAATGATAGAAGATTTTTTTTTAGTAAAGCAGGAATAGTAGATTGTTGCATCGAGCGTAAAGTGAGTTAGTAATGCACGAGAGTTATGTTGGTGCCCTAGCGCATGGGAGGGCACTAAATTAACACGAGTGCATTAATTACTCACTTTAGCAAGGAGCGTAATCTACTTTTCTTTCAACTAACAATCTACCTACCGTGATAAAATATACCTACTCAAAATAAAGTTAATGAAAACAAAGTTTTCCTAAGCATTTAAATATTTGCAAAAGGTTGTTAACAATTTCATTTGCAGCTGTTTGTATACTTTCTGGAGTTGCATTCATATCGCTATCGCCATTTTTTAAATCTTTGCTTGCTAAATATAAAGTATCAACGTTTTACAATGGTACAAAATGCGCGCCAATTGTTTTTTTTTTGACCAAGTCGGTTTTATTCAGCCGATGTTTATTTTCAGCCAGTATCTTTTTGATGTAATGTTGTAACAAAGTCGCTTCCCGCTGTCTGCCTGCCCCTATGTATGCTTAGATTTTTAAAACTACGCAACGGATTTTGATGAGGTTTTTAATAGATAGAGTGATTCAAGAGGATTTTGCTATTAACTGTCACGACGACACCGACGACAACTGGTACAGAGTGAAAAATCTTATCCTCTCAGCACGCAAAGAGAGCCAGAGCAAGGCAGTCGATGCTCCGAGAAAGATATGGATAACTGAAGAAACGTGGAAGGCGATTAGAGAGCGAAAGGAACTAATCAAAGGCAATGCTGAATCTGCGCTTGCAGACTACCGGGAAAGTTCGGCAACGGTTCAACGGCTGTGCCGCAGGGACTATAATGACTATCTGAATTCAGTTTGTCAGGACATAGAAAATCATGCGCAAAAATTTCATACAAGGGATCTCTTCCTGAAAATTAAGAGTATTACTCGAGAATTCAAGCCGAAAACTTGGGCCATAAAAAATGAGGAAGGAAGACTGTTGACCGAAATAGATCAAGTTACAGAAAGATGGAGATCATACTGTGAAAGCCTTTACGCCGATTCTGCAGCAGGAGCTCCAAGTACCTCGATTGTCGACAAGCAATGCATGGAACCCGATATCCTCGAATCTGAAATCCGAAGTGCATTGCACAAACTCAAATCAAACAAATCAGCCGGTAGAGACAACATTTTTGCTGAAGAGCTTAAACACCTAGGGGATCAAGGGGTGAAAATATTGCGTGACTTTTGCAATCAAGTCTGGAAAACAGGGAGGTGGTGTATTGACTGGAAAGAGTCCCTACTAATTCCTCTGCACAAGAAAGGTTCAACTAGAACGTGCGGGAACTACCGGACAGTCGCACTTATATCTCATGCTAGCAAGATAATGCTTTACGTAATCAACGGACGACTGCAATCGTACCTTCAGTGGCAGATACCCAGTGAGCAGGCAGGTTTTGTGAAAGGTCGAGGCACAAAAGAACAGATTGTGAATGTGAGGCAAATGATTGAGAAAAGCCGAGAGTTCAACACGCCGATATTAATGTGTTTCATCGATTAATCGAAGGCGTTTGATTGCGTCAGATGGGATTGCCTGTGGACCATATTGGAAGAGATGGGCGTACCTCAACACCTCGTCTCGTTAGTCGCTAATCTGTACCAAGACGGGGTATCCATGGTAAGGGTTAATGACGTCATTTCAAGCCCTTTCAAGCCAGAAAAGGGGGTAAGACAGGGATGTATTCTTTCTCCTATTCTCTTTAATATATATGGTGAATACATAATGAGGAAAGCCTTAGAAGGGTGGGAGGGAGGCGTCTCTCTCGGGGGAATTAAGATCAGGAACCTGAGATATGCGGATGACACTACACTCTTTGCATCTTCAGAAAAGGAGCTAGCTGATCTGTATCGCAGGGTAGAATACGAGAGTGGGCTGGTTGGACTCACTATCAATAAGTCGAAGACAAAAGTCATGCTCATCGACAGAACCGGTCAACTCTCCAGAACGGGAGAACTCACCGATCTAGAATTTGTCAGCGAGTTTGTATACCTCGGATCGCTACTTACTGACCAGGGAGGAAGCGAAAGAGAGATCAAGAGACGGACTCAAATGGCCAAAGCTGCGATGAGTAAGTTAACACGTATTTGGCAGGACAGAAAAGTCTCTAATGTCACCAAGATGAGACTAGTCCGAACACTGGTATTCTCGATATTCCTTTACGGATCGGAGTCGTGGACGATTCGGGCAATAGAGCGGAAAAAGATAGAAGCTTTTGAGATGTGGTGTTGGCGAAGAATGCTCCGCATACCATGGACCTCCAAGAGAACGAACATATCTATCCTAGATCAGCTTCGCATAAAAGACAGACTACCAACCGTCTGTTACCGAAGGATTCTCGGTTACTTTGGTCACATTGCCCGTCGGGAACCAGATAATCTGGAAAAGTTGGTGGTGATGGGCAAGGTAGATGGGAAAAGACCTCGCGGACGGTCACCTAACCGCTGGTCAGACCAAATAACCGCCCTCACTGGTCTCTCTGTTACGACCGCCCTGAGAGAAGCTGAGAACCGAACAAAGTGGAAGAACATCGTGCATAAAGCCACGAAGGCCTTTCAGGGACACGACCTTCAGCAATGAAGTACGCGACCAAGAAGAGAGATTCATGAGGAAGGTTTATGTGTATAATACATGCATATTATAGTAGAGAAAAGCCGAGAAATTCAAAGATTTGTTATGTGATGTCGGAACAAACATATTTTTGTGCGCTTACATTGCAAACGCTGGCTAAACCTTACGAGGTAGATCAAATTATTGTACTACGGAATTGTATATCTTAAAAATATCCAGGGGGCCAGATATTGTAAATATTAATAAAAAAAATCCGCGATGGTATATGTTTATCTCCTAAGGATAACCCAATGTCACCATTTTTAACCGACGAAATAACGGAGGAGGTTTTCAAGTCGACGCGTATATGTATATTTTTTTTTATGTATGACCACGCATAACTTTTTACAGAGTAGTCCGATTTTGATAATTCTTTCTCCTTTTAAAAGATATACCCTCGAGGTGGTTCCATTCTCATCAAGTTGGAATCTGATGAGAGGATCCCATGGAAATCGAGGGAAACCCTCAAATTTTATAAGCAAAGCTATAGCGATTTGGGTATTTTTTAAAGTAACTTGAGCATTTGCTCTTGGAAATCATCATTTGGTAAAGTGGAGCTGATGATGAAGACCACAGATGGCCGTAGGAACTACTCAATGACAAATATTTCAAGAATTGCGATTCGATTAGGTACTTTAATATGGTTGCTAAGCAATTTATGTTCGTCACAATGCGAATGGTGAAATGGAGCTGATGGTCGAATACCAGGAGAACTCCTCCAAAATTAACGTCATTGCATCGGGAAAAGCAATATTTTGTAAAAGGTGACAAGGAAGTCTGCACTATGCCATTGTAACTTAGATAAATAATAAGACCCATTAAAAAGCGAGAAATAAAAACTTTTTAACAAAAAAATTAAACCCCCGAAAAAACTGAAAAGCAAAAAATAATAAACCTTTTTATTTAACCTTAATAACTAAGTTCTTAAACTAATGTAAGTATGCCTAAGTAATTTTGAGTCGGCGCCATAGAAAATCAGTGATCAATAAGAAAAGATCACCAAATAACTAAATAAAATTAACAATGCAACGTGAAATCTGATGAAATGATTGTTTTGTAGTGGTTTTGTAGTGAATGATAACATTACTACGTAGTTGAAAGAAAAATATATTTTTATATTTATGTTTCGCAATTTGTAGGCTGCCTTCCTGAGAGTGCCAGTGTATTTCATCCGCAATAAAATGCATTAAAACTTTGACCTGAGTTTTCCGCATTTGTTGTAGACTGTAGTAAATAGGTACAATCATAGAAGCTAATTTTTCATTTAAATAAAATATATTGAGATTCATATTGAAGGTAGGAATAGCGAATAGAGCAGCAAATTAGCAGAAATTGTTCATCAATAGTTCGCCTGTAGTATTAGCCACTAAAACAGCAATATCAATGTTGGCAGTGTTGCCAGCCGTACAACCACACATAGTATAAACATTACTTGTTAGTACTGCGTAGGCTCTGTTTACCTACTCAACAATTATACAACAATACCATTTACATACATACACACACGAGCAACTCATTTACCCTAAAATAACATTCATTATAATTACACTTTTAGACGATAATTAAATATAAACTGTCAAAGAGTGACCAGGGTGCTTGCAATGACTGACGTGCTTGCATAGGTCCTACCTCCTTGTTCCAATACGTCATCAATTGATCACGAAGCAACCTGTATCATCTTTGACAACAACTTAATTCCTTCAGTCAGCGTTTATGGTCGTAGCTCTAATTTTAATTACTTTCAAACCTAATGTCGTTACAGAAAACGTACTTGAACAAACAGTCACAATCCACATAACACCCCTGTACCCAATGATTACACAACTCTCAATTACCAACATCACAACTTCAACCCTAACGCGCTATCTGCGCCATAACCAGTAAGTGGCGCAACTTTACACGCCACACTCCCAATACCCCGTGAGTTGCGCAACTTTACACGCCACACTCCCAATACCCCGTGAGTTGCGCAACTTTACCCGTGCTCCTAATAAGACAACTATCTCAGATCGAAGAGGTACTAATGCACGGATCGCTCCGCACGGCACTCCCGGGGCCAGATATTGTAAATTTCCCATCAAACTGTTCTTGGTATCAGCAAGTCAAATATAAGGGAAGGCCCACACTGGCAGGAGCGGACTGATTTACATAAAGTAATTGTTCTTTGTGCTGTGGGACTTGTAAGTGAATTTATTTACAGTTATGATGTATGGTTGGGTTGAGTTTTATGAATCAAATTGTAGTGCAGTATGGTCTAACTGAAAGTAATTTTGAGTCGAGACAAAAGCACTAAGGATAAGGACGTTTAGTTTCATATTAGTTACCACTGCTTAATGTTAACCAGAAAGTTAGGTTAAGCATTTAGTTTAATCTAGGCATATTCTTCATGTCTGTCATGAAACTTCACACACTGCACTGAAACTTCTTATTTTAACAGCACTCTTAGCGATCAAGTTACATTTGGCGAATCAAACATACGATCTCCTAAATCGCTCTCAGTTCCGCTGCCGCCTCTCAGCCTGCCCCAGAGTGTTATCACGGGTGGTCCTCAGGGACGCATCATCGTTACACTTGCTGGAATAATTTCCATTGTAAAAGCAAACAGAGAGCGGCGGGAATACGCCCGCCTGCCCACCAACCCGCCAGTCCGCCTGCCCGCTTAACTGAGAATATCTAATGTAAGCGTGCACGGAACACTGACTGATGGGCTTTTTGGATGATGTATTATAAAAAGGAATTGTAAGGCTTCGATGCTGATTAGCATAAATCGCGGAGTACGTAAACAAAATGTTTATTCAGGTGTAGAATTGCTATCGTGGGACAATAGATAGATAGAATCAATGGGGAAACACATTACACTGTACAAAACGTTTAGATAAATACTTAGTAAATTTTATATTCATTTTTTATGGTTTTAATTTATGTATTGTTTATTTAACAGATATATATAGGATGGGTAAAAAATCGTGAATCCAACGAAACAGGGCGATAGTTGGGGTAATTTGCAGTAAAAAAAAAAGTATCATTACTACAACAGTGATTTTATGACAGTGGGTACCATGATTTATCAGAATTGGCACTTTATCAATATATTTTAAGAGCGTTTACGCGGCATGGCATTTGTTGAATTATTATGTCATACAGGGGGACGTCATTATATGACCCGAGAGGTAGTTGCTGAAAAGCAGCATTTTGTTGTGTTTGTTTGTTGTCATTTGCCTGAGCGGCAACACAACAGAGTAATTACGTAATGTGTATTGTCTTTGGTCTTGGTGTAGCCTGCCCTGACATAAGCAATGGAAAACAGAGTCAAACTTTGAATTTTAAGGTTTTTAATACGAAACTTGTGGCTACTTTGTGTATGTGGTAATATTTTTGTGTATTTTGTCTTTTTTTGTAATGTGTGTCTTGTTTGTGCAGAATAAACAAATTTTCTTCCTTTCTTTTCTTTCTCTATTATTTTTATAGTCAAATCGGAAAGTGTGAGCTTCGAAATAGTTCGTTACAAAATCCAAAGCTAGAAAATCAAGTTGTAAGTTAAGTTTCATACATCGATTGTAAGTTAACAATCCTTCCTATTCCTCAGGAATTCCTCAGGAGCAGTTAATAGTTCACACATAGTAAAGAAAACTGGAAGCATAAGTACTTATGATACCTAAGTAAAGAAAGAGAAAGCAAAGACTGCTAATCCCTCCCACAACTACCAAGCAAAATATCTTTCTTAGCACCTAGGGAAGCCGAAACTTAGCGACAACCAATCAAAATTAATAACATTATCAAACAGCAGAAGTGCGTCGCAGTCAACATGATAATCCGGGGCTGGTCGCCGGTCCCCCGAGTATCAGCCGGCCCGGTGCCGGCCCGGTGCCGGTCCGGCGCCCAAAGCCGGCTGCTCGCAGTCCGGGCACGTGGCTAGCTGAATTTCTAATTAATCCACTGATACTAAGGATTCTGCTTAGTTTTCGTTTATCTTCGTGTGCTCGTGAAACCTTTTGGACTTATGATAATTTTTTTGGTCAATGGTGTCATCTTCTTCGTTGTTCGTGACTTCGTCATTGACAGTACTACTTACAGAAATATTATGTTTTGATTCTGCTACATAGGTTATTTGTACAGTCACGGCCAGAAGTCCACTTACACCGCAATGACCATTATCGCCTGCGCTATATGGGCTGCGGCGCCTATACACACATACGCATTTTTATCCGTGTGAGTGATGTTCCAACGCTAACAAACTAACATGTCGTGTAGCATCGCGCTACGAGTAGTCATAGATGTGGTCAATGCTAGACAAGGATGACAATATCAGTAACTTGTTTCTTTATCGCAGTCTGATTATTTTTTTCATAGTAATGCAAAATTTCAACAAGTGGATATAAGTTAACATTAGCTAGATCGGTAACGAGGCTGCACTCGCTAATGTGAACGGGATAGGTGTAGGTTCGAATCCTAGTTGGGCCAGTTTTTTATGTTTTATATAATTATTATTATTTGTATGTTTTAGTAATTTATTTTAGTAAATTACTTTGAACAAATAGATATTACAATAAAGGTAATTTATTATTATAATATGATAATAAATGAAACAAATTTTGATATGGTAACATTGTAATATTTTTTATACAAAAGAAATCCTTTACACTTATTTATGTTATTATAGGGCCACAATATTTGCCTTGGCTTCAATACTAATATTAGCCTGCATATTGAATTCAGAAGAATACTAAAATAGCAACAACAAGATAACACAAACGCTCGTAACTATGTTCACCAACCAACAATAGCGAATAGTGGAATAATTTATGTAAACTAGTAAAGTAGTTAAAATATGAGGGTAGATTTGAAACAAAGTGATAAGTTCACTTTGTAAGAACTTATCACTTTGTTTCAAATCTACCCTCATATTTTAATAACGACGCTAAGATTATAATTGTAAAACGAAAGAATATTCGTTTAGTTGTGGAATATTTAAAATATTTGTTAGTAACTCGGCATTCTTATTTCACATGATTGTAATACTTAAAAAATATTTTTCATCTATAGGTACATATAATAAATCTGTAGACGAGGCGTTTCTGTACATTGAAAATATTAAAAAAAAAATAGGTGGGGTGTTAAAGGATAACCAACAGATGCCATTTCATAAATTTTTGGAATTTTTGTCTGTTTGTCGGTTTGTCTGTTTGGATGTGACAGATTTTTCATTTGAACAGGTTCAACGTCAAAAGTGCCAAACCAATATGGCTCATTTTTATACTCAAATATAGGGTAAAACTCGGAGTAGTGATTAGTCTTTGTTTCATCGCAATCGCTTCAGTCTATCAAAAGATATAATCAATTTAAAGCATTCTATAACAACTTTTTATTGCAATAAGTGGAAACACGTAACGACATCTATTGGGACGATATTGTGATCTTTAAAACATTATCATGTGTATTATTAACTCTGATACTTATGTCTGTGTTATTTAAAAAAGTAATGATAATGATTATAATCTATAAATATAAAAGAAAGTCGTGTTAGTTACACTATCTATAACTCAAGAACGGCTAAACCGATTTGTCTGAAAATTGGTGGGGAGGTAGCTTAGAACCAGGAGACGGACATAGGATCCGGCTTTTTATCCGGTTTTAGACGGACATAGTATTTAATACTTTTATTTACTTATAGGAGTAGGGTAGGAGTAGTGTGAGAGTAGGGTAGGAGTAGGGTAGGAGTTGGGTAGAAGTAGTGTAGGAGTAGGGTAGGAGTAGGTTAGGAGTAGGCTAGAAGTAGGGTAGGAGTAGTGTAGGAGTAGGGTAGGAGTAGTGTAGGAGGAGGGTAGGAGTAGTGTAGGAGTAGGGTAGGAGTAGGATAGGGTAAGGGGTTGGACACCACGCGAACGATAGCGCCGGGCAGCTAGAAATAATTTATATGGCAAAACAACGTTTGCCGGGTCAGCTAGTGTTTGATGTGAGACTCGAACCCGAACGTTCGCCATGCGAGGCACAATGCTAACTACTTTGGCCACCGTAACGCTCACTTAACTTATTGAAATTTGTAATAACAATCATAAGCGGCCAACAAGTTGCCAATGTGTAGTGTTGTCAAACGTTCTTATAGAAGAAGGTCATAAGTACAACTAATATTCTTATGCCATAGTTTTGTGAGATTGCTAGTCGACTTCTGACTGTTATAGTACATATTTTAAGAAATAATAAATGTTTTACAGCACCAACTTGACATTTTGATAGACAATTAATCCAGCGTCCATTCAGACTTTTCTCTATAAGGGCTGATTTTTGAATCGACAGGTAATTTTTATTCGTAGAATAAAGTTGACGTCTGATAGATTTTGTTTTTTTTTTTTTACTGTCAAAAATTCAAAACTATTCCTCGGATAAAATTATCTGGCGTTGGAAAAATCAGCCCTAAGATAAATAAATATATGTGTAAGTAATGTATTCCAAAATCATAAAGTTATCTCTACTCTGCTGTCATACTTTAGATTTTGTTGATGTATTAGAAATCATAATTTATGTCTTAGATATAGTGACGTCACGACATGCTGACATGCCCTGAGTGTAAACAGGAGAGACTGGACAATTTCGCCGAATCTCGGCAGTAGTTTACTTACATTGCTCATGAATTTTATTTAACTTTGGCTTTACTTATAACCAATTTTATTACAATCTTCCGTCTATAAGAAACCATCTAACGACAGGGTAATGAGATCATAAAAACCACGATTTGTTAGTCACCAGCGTGACAACGTCTCCGTATCTGCCAGAACTCCTTGCTTGACTCACTCATTATATCGTTACATTTTCTAATGTCATTCAACCTTATGTCCAAATAGTAACCGTGCCACCATACTGTCGATGTCATCGATCACTGTAGCCATCAGCGGGACAATGTCGCAGTGACTAGAAACGTCTCTTGTGTGGCTATACATCATTAACGCTTGGCTTATCGTACTAGCGATATGTCGCGTTCTGTTTATAACATAGCGGATAGATACATATTACTATGTATTACTCAAATTCAGTGCTAAGTTAGCCATTTTAACATAAATTCTTTAATAGTTGTTGCATTGGTTCGGAATTTCTTAAGTGTAGTAAATACCGTTGGGGTGTGGAATGAAGATACAATAAAAAAGTTGACATAACGTGGCGGCAACAGAATCGAATCTCGTGCGATATCTAACATCGTTGCAGGAATGAGGTTCAGAGAAAATAGCATCGAAGCACCAGTTCGTTAAGTCCGTCACGAAAGACACGCTATGTGTCGATGGAGGGACAATGTTTCATGTAATATCCAGTGTCCAATTGTAGAAATTTCTAGTTTGTGAATTACACCAGAAATGCAATATTACCTTTATACGGTCAAATTCAAATATTCAGCGATATGTCTCAAAGCATTCAATAAAAGACACGAATCAGTCTCGAACAATTCAAGCCGCGTTTGTGAAATTATGTTTATATGATATTCACTGGCAATTATTTCTAAGCTTAGGTTTCTCTCGCATTCTATATAATTTTAATCGCTGTGCATCGGTTTTGAGTTAAAAGGTATTAAACTTTTCGTTAAGATCGCTCTTACATACAATCTTGCTGAGCAGGTACTACTGTGACTCGTGGAATCCTTCACGCCATTGACTCTTTGCTAATAATTGCTCAGTTATAAAAATAACTAGCCATTGGCGAAATTATTACGTTGAAAATATTATGAGAAAAGATTTCTGTCTGTTTTTTATACATTTATTTTATCGTAATTCTGTTATTTTTTCAAACTTAATGCTTTTGACCTTTAAATTATAATGTCAACAATGCCTTCATGGCATCAATCACGGCGAGTCAGTGGTCGTGTCGTGATTCTCGGCGCAGATCCATCACGCCGGTGACCCTGCGAATATTTGCTCCAATTGATTGAATATGACGAGCTACCCGATTATGTAGGAGATTAGGCGACCGTTGAAACTGGACACTGGCAGTTGCCTTTATAACAGTGAGGGCAGTGACTGCAGGATTTATCTTTTATTATAGCTACGAAAGACTTATACTCATTAAACCGAAATGCTAACATGAATGAGATGAAAAAATCTGGAACCCTTAACAATCGACAAAAAGAAGGCAAACAAAGAATTGATGTATTTATTTTATATAATTCATTACAACATTGTATTGCAATGACAATTACAATTTCAGCATACTGGTGGATAAGAAGTAGGTAACAAGTAACTTGCTAACACTCATGACAACACTGGTACAACATACAACAAGAGATTATCAGTTACTCGGCATCGATCAGTCCACGCCAACAGCGTGACGCGTCAGAGTCTCGCCTCAGTGCTCCTGATCTGTCACGCTGACCCGACCTAATATTTGTGCACAGAGATTGAATATGACTGGCCAAGGGCATGCTTCACGTAATCTTAAAGGGAACATCGCGGGACTTCATCTACGCGACAAAATTCACATCCAAATGAATATTGGTGTGTCTTCTATTTAAAAGCAAAAGTAGCGTTCTATATATCGGTAGGTAGTGAGTTACATGTGTTATTTGAATTTAATTTAGTTCTACTTTCATCATACGTATAACTTTAGTGTTTAGTGTCGGAATGGTGTACCTGTTCCAGCACAGTTGAAATAGCTGAAATTCCCAAACACGACGTTTGGGAATTTCAGCAATTTAGTTTGTCTATTCCAGTATGTATTATAACTACACTCGCGTGCTATGTATGGGAGTTATGAGCATCCTTTTTGCTTGGTCGTGTGAAAAGGGTCACGTTCACGTTGCGGTAATATCAGAGTGTTAGCGGAACGCGCTAACGTTGTACATTCGATCCTTCTGCACAAAATGACGCTATTTAATAACTATAAAAATAAATTAGGTCCATATCCATGGCAAGATATATCCTTAAAGCCGTGCACCATTTACACGGTGCAAGCTACTGGAACGTTCAAGAACAATCTTCGCATGCCATAAAGCACGTTCAATTATTGCCATTCAAGAATTGCATCCAAGTGTTTACACGCGTGCGATTTCCATAAAATGGCATACAATAAATAAATGCAAGTTTTGCCATTCAATAATAGAACAATTATTCAATCAAGTTTTAATTGTTGAATACTTCAATATTAAATATCTCTTCCTGTTTGGTAGGTAATAAAATTCTATTTACCTCTTAAATTGCAAACTGTAGTTTTGTATAATTTAGAAGCATTTTTTTTAATTTTGTAAATGTAAGAACCATGTTTCCGTTTATTATGATTTTTTGATGTTGACTTGAAATAGCATGGCAGTTGAGAACGTGTCATGCTCACTTAAATGTCTTACCGATGGTGGCGCGTGTGTTGGATCATTCGGTTCCCTACAAAATGGTTGAGCTGGATGGTGCTGATCCACGCGTCATGTTCGTGAACGGGCGCCGTCGGTTGAGACTGGTCATCTCTTAACTGCCAAGGCTTATTTTTAATCTTATGTCTTGAATTGTTTCTTCATTTCTGTCTTTTTTACATTGTTCTCACATATAGAAGCAACAAGAATAATGTACCCAGGATTTTGTAATATCTTGATTTAAAAGAGTGTCCATGGAGTTTCTTGCCCGTTCTTCTCCATAGAGATCTACGCTTTGGAATGGGCAACTCATGGACGTAATATATAGAGTTACTTCTATATATTACGTCCATGGGGCAACTAGCTTCAACTTTCTGACTAACTGACAGACTATTTAATTTTGACAATTCAAAAGTGCCTGTACAAGGTTTAATTGAAATAAATGATTTGAGTTTGAGTTGAGTTTGAGTTTGAGAACATTTTCTTGTCAGAAGTGAATGCGATTATATTGTAGGTACACAAGCGGCGTGTTGGCGACGGCAGCCGACACGCGCTGGCGGCTGCCGCCAACACGCGTCGACGGGTGCAGTTGCCTTTGTCGTCGACGCGTGTCGGTCGTGTGTATGCACATTAACTTGCCCATATCGTGCCACGATTATACGTGTTGTTTAGACGGAGCCTGCCAATTGTTGCTTCAATTTTATGGTATGCCACGGGCAATAAACTTGCATCGTGTAAAGAGGGCTTAAGGCATTTTCATATTTATGATGGTTATAAATCTTGTTTAAATTGAAGTTTTTTACTGAATGTAGACGTGAATCTACTCTTAATTCTCAAATTAAAACTAACTCAAAAGCAAAACGTTATCAGAATCTATAACGAGTTTTAGAAAATCAAATAAGCTTTTACTTCTGTAATTGGATTTCGTTCAACAATAAACAGACCACTGCATTTTCCTAACAATCAGTATTTCGATTTTAAACCTCATCCCATTGTATTTGTATTAAGCGCCAATATGGCGTCCAGATATTTGGTGTGAACGGCGGCCATGATGGCGTCCATGCGAGCGGTTCATTTGAACTGACAGCGCAGGGACGAGAGCGATCACGTCACCGTATCGCCTGTTTTCAACGAGGTTAAGGCATTATAATGATTTACTTTAGAATACATTCAACAGCCCAGAAACCATTCAGAGAAGCTTAGAAGTCTACTACTTAAGTACTTGCTTACGAGAATCCATGCATCGTTTTAGTTGAGTAACCAGTAGGTAATGTTTGCAATCCTTAAGTGATAGATACATTTTCGCTAGTAAAGTTTGATTAACACCATTTTTTTTTGAGTTTTTATCACAAGGGTTGATTTTTTTTTGCGAACTTGTCTCAGAAAATACAGCCACTTGTACTGGTACAGCTATTAATTGATATACGTAAAGGTTTTAATTGATCTCGTCGGTTCTCAGAATAACCAAATTCAATGCCGAAATTAAATCCTCTGCAAATGAATCCAGGACGTTATTAAAAAAATATAAAACATTTAAAAAAAAATCGAATAAAATAAAGAAATGAACACAATGTTTAAAGCATAAAACCTCGAAATCCTTTTTAAAATTGCAGTCGGGCGGTATGATGCATGTAATTAAAAAGTGGGGCAATGTTACATACGGGTACCAGTGTTGGTGGAGCTCCGGCTGCGGTCATGTAACACGAGAAGAGGGACCCCCTCACTGTGGTGATGCGGAAGTAGGGGATGCAGGGTGGTGGGGTTTCCGTCGATGAAACCGCGAAGCTTTGATATTCGCGCCGGCTGCCCGTGATAGATATGTTGATGCACGGACGGAATGTCGGAATTAAAATTTATATTTTAAAAATCTCGTACATTTTTTCAATGAGAGAAAAATCATTAGTGGTTCTGTTTTTTAAATATCGTCCGACGATTGGTATTACGTAAAATTTACTCGACGGTGCTTATACGGCAGTATGGGGTGATTACACGAGACCGGAGTATATAGCTGAATGAAGTGATGCATGATTGCACACTGGGGTTTCAAGAGGATCCTTTGGCGATTTTTAATTAAAAGTACTTTCGAGTATCCTAGTTTCCACTACGCCCAGTAAACAGTGATGCTAATCAAGTGTCAGTAAATGGTCATGATAGTGCAGAATTGCAGATGCAGCTGCAGCAGCTTCTGCATTGGTGATGGTTCTTGGCACTTGATGCAAATTTTGAATGTTTCCTTCGCAACGTTTTAATCACTCATACAGAATTAATCCCCGAAGAAAGCTTTGGAAAAAGTGTAATTTAGTGACGCCGGTTACAGCCGAGTTTCCCAGAAAAAGTTTAGTAAAGTGGCCTTAGCTTTTATCACTTTTATCACAAAGCCACTTTTCACCTCTACGTTGCAATATTTCTAGGAAACGAAACCTGGGTAGGAGTTATTACAATGTGTTCAAACGTTATGATTCAAGGAACTGCTTACTTTGAACAATCAGGAGCTTCAGAGCTTGCTCAAGTGTGTGTAAGAATAATTAGTAGTATCTGTGTTTTGCTGTACCTTCATACTTCATCTTTCTCACGTGATGGAATTACATTTGCTGGAAATAAATACCGGATTTAAACTGCTGGAAAGTTTGTGTAGGATTAAGAATCACATAATGCCTTGCACGCACTGAATGACACGGCTGACAGGATCGATTTATTTTCATGCTCTCTGAATGAATTCACAAAAATAATGTTATATGTCACATAAATGTGTTATGTTATTTAAGGTAGTTATTTAATTATGACCACGCTACCGCATTAGAATTTCCTGTAATAATAGCAGTGTATGTGATAAATAAATAAAAATAAATTGGCCCTCCAGTAGAAAGTACTTTACTTTACTTCCTAGTCATCAATACGCTTACAAAATGCGTTTGAAGTTGTCTTTGTTTGGCGTTTGTATGACTAGTGGATGAAGATTACGTTCTCAAACGATCTTCATGCGTACGACCATACATAGCCATCAAGGGAAAATAAAATTTTCTAAGCTGTCACAATTGTCAAAACAGTAGGTAAGTGGAGAATAGCCATGCCGTGTGATGGTCTCTGAAGAATTGTTTACATGCCAATAATTGGTTGCAAACGGTAAGTACTTATTAATTATAATAAATAGATGAAAAAGTTTTATTAAATATACATTTTTTATGAAAGCTATATTTATATTGACGCGAACGAAAAACGACGGAAAAACAAAGACATCGTCTAGGTACAGTCAGCAACAAAAGTCGATTAACACTTCAGTTTTTTGAATCTCAGTTATTGAGCAAAATATTAACACTTCAGTGTTTTTTAATCTCAGTTATTCAGCAAAATATTTGTTCAAAATTGCATCGTACTTCAGCTGCAATTTTGAACAAATATTTAGCTCAATAACTGATATTAAAAAAACTGAAGTGTTAATCGACTTTTGTTGCTGACCGTACCTATGTGAATTGTAACGTTATCCCATCAATATAACTTCACTTGGAAGCTGTCTTAATCCTTGGAGTAAATCCATTATTTTCGATTTCAAACAGAACAACGGCTCTCCCAGGCTTGGGGGCGTCTCATACCATATAAAGTTATTTGGTATATTTTCATAACGTTCAAAATTATAATAAACGTGAGATATACAAACTGTTGTTATAATCTCTTTAAATGTAGCATTTAACTCTACAACTTATTTCGTATAACGTTATTGGATATAACGTTTATTTAATCGAAAATCATTAGGTCTATCGTTCAAAATATAATTTATATCAATTGATACCAACATTATGGTTAATACCCCAATTCAGAGCAATCCGACTTGGATTAGGTAAGGTTAGCAGGCCTTGATTGTCTTAAAAAGGTAATATACAGTGTGAGTCTTCATAATGTGCATGTAGGAGTTAACTCAGGATCAGACATTTTAAAGTAGAAAGTAGGTAGTTACTTATTAATCACTTTTTATTTAATTCCACACTTAGTTAATTTAATTATAACTGTTGCTTAATTAATTATAATACTGGTAATTTAAAAGATCTAGCAACTCTAGGCGCTATGACAGCATGTGCATCGGACCGAAGTCAAGAATAGAATGTCCCGATCGCTCCGCCCGGCCTCGTTTTATACCCGAGCACAAACAAGTTGAGTAGTGGGGGAGGTGGGGACGGCGATATCGCCCGATCGGTCCGGTGCACGTGCCGTTTACAATGGTACGATGACGCAGCGCCGTCACGGCCATGCTGACGTGCGTACGTCCTCGCACGCGCACTTTAGAGACAGCTAGGCATCTGAAACAGAGAACACAATTTTAGTGTTCGTTCATCCTGACATTAAAATCATATCTTATGGTCTGGTCCGGTCCAATGACCCTTCAGAGTTATAATTTCCTGGTCCGGTCTAATGACCGAGTTATAATTTCCTGGTCCGGTCTAATGACCCTGCAGTTATAATTTCCTGGTCCGGTTATAACTAATCCTTCAGGATTATTACTGCTTGGTCCGGTCATAGACAACCCTTCAAGATTTACTGCTTGGTCCGGTCATAGATGACCCTTCAAGATTTACTGCTTGGTCCGGTCATAGACGACCCTTCAAGATTTACTTCAGTTTATACTGGTCCTGAATTTGCTAGTCCGGACTAAAATGGTCCCTGTAGCTTATAATAATCAGTTAACTCGTAAATTGCCCTTGTTCTTATTTCATTAATTTTCTCTATGTATTAAAGCATTTGTCACAACGTTGATTGATTCAGGTTCCAAAGACTCTACTGATGATGTACGTGATCTACTAAATTGACTATTACTACTAGCCGTTAAAGTACAAGAGTCGGCAGTCATTGTTTCACTATTAACAGACATGGTGTTACTGTTCCCTAAAATAGTATCATTTAAAACATCTATTTCATGGGTAGTTTCATGAACAAGCTCATCATTATTATTCGCCGTCACGTCATCATTACTGGTATTATCTGCGATTTCCATTAATCCCGATTGTCCATGAGGCACTTCCCGCAAATTTTCGTGAGAATACTTGTAAATTCTGTTAGATCCATTAATATGTTTCAATTCGTAACGGTCATTTTCTAAAACAGAGATGATTTTAAATGGGCCCTTATACTTGCGATCTAACTTGGTTTGGTGTCTTTCTTCGCTTTTTATGAAAACAAAATCGCCTATGGAAAAAGGACGTACCCTGGCTTTTCTCATATTAAACCGTTTAGCATCAGATTGAGACAGTCGTTGAATATTGTCAGATGCGTTTGACCTAGCTGATTCAAGATCAAGTCTATTAGTGTCATGAGGGCTCACAGATATTCTTGATAATTGTAATGAATTTCCCTGAATTCCAAACATCAGTTCCAATGGGGAGAACCCTGTTACTCTACAGCGTGTACTATTTAGGGCAAGTTGAATATCTCCCAATTGGTCTTGCCATACAGTAACTGGATCACATTCTACAATGGTAAGTAAACTTTTTAAAGTTCGCATGACACGTTCTACTTGACCGTTTGCCCTACAGGAACCAGTTGCAATAAGATGAAGTTCAATATGATTATCGGAACAAAATTGTTTGAAATCGCTGTTATCATAGGAACGACCTCGGTCAGCTATAATTCGCTTTGGAGCGCCAAATAAATCCACTGCGTTTTTAACTGCTTTAATGGCATTTACCGAATTTAAATTCATGGTATGTTCCAGGAGAACAAATTTGGTGAACGCGTCTATAATGACGGAACAGTATTCTTTACGTTCGCTTTTTCCACTAAGTTTGCCCGTTAAATCTAGGTGGATGGTGTGCCATGGAATAGCCAATTTTGGGATAGGATGCAAACGAACTTGCTGAGCACCCGATGGACCTTTGGAAGCCTTACATGTGACACAAGAATCAACGAACTTTTTCACAAATTTTGACATATTTTGAAACCAATAGAGGTCATATAATTTATCAAGTGTTTTCTCAAAACCAAGGTGTTTTATTTCATTGTGCACGAGGTTTATTAAAGACCAAATTAATGATTTGGGTAAGATAGGAAGCCATTTTGTGATTTTGCTTCGTTCAATCTTTCGATACAGAATGCCTTGTCTAATATCGTAAGTGCGTACCATATCTGTAGGTAATTCATTTGATCGCATTTTCGAAATAATTTCTGCTATTTCAGAGTCGCGTGATTGTTCAACATGCAACCATCCCCTTTCTAATTCAGATAAATTTACTATTTTTGTATGTCTTTGTTTTAAAGCACATACTTCATTAAGTTTAATAGGCAACGGATTTCGAGAAAGAAAATCTGCATGAGCCATTGTTTTACCCTCTTTATACACTATGTCAAAATCATAGGACTGTAAAATAGCCCACCATCTATGAACTCTTGGAGTTAAATCTTTTTTAGAATGCGATGCTTTTAATGCATTACAATCGGTGAAAACTTTAAATTTACGACCGAAGAGATAATGTCTAAAATGCTCCACAGATTTTACTACCGCTAATGTCTCTAATTCATAGGAGTGATAGCGACTCTCCGCATCACTTGTTTTGTGGCTGAAATAAGCAACGACATGGGGAAGGTTATTCCGCCTCTGAATTAGGACTGCTCCATATCCATCACTACTCGCGTCAGTATGGAGTTCTATGGTTAAATTAGGATCAAAAATTTTTAGAACGGGTTCTGTGACGAGACGATTGACAATATCTGCGTGAATTTTATCGTGTTCTGGGGTCCAACAAACGTTACCCTTTCCAGCTGTCAAGGGATATAAGGGTTTCATGATTTTTGAAAAATTAGGGATAAATTGCCGGAAATAGGTAGCTAGACCGATGAATTGTCGAACTTGTTTCACAGTTTTTGGTGTGCGGATATTTTTTAAAGCTTCAACTTTACATGGGTTTGGTCTGACTTCGCCAGCTGATATTACAAAACCTAAATACTCGATCTGTTTCTTCATAAAAGAACATTTTTTAAAGTTAAATGAAAATCCGGCCTTTGACAAGGTATCCAACAATTTGTTAAGACGGACTAACCCCTCTTCTATAGATTCCGATGCAGAGAGTACGTCATCCATATAGACTAAAATTTTACTATCATTAAGAGGCTTGAGTGCTGTATTTATAGCTCTTTGAAATACTTGAGGAGCATTTCTAAGACCGAATGGCATAGTTAACCATTCAAACTGACCTGTTGGTGTAACGAATGCAGTTTTTTCAACTGATTCCTCATTAACTTTAATTTGGTGAAACCCAGAGGCCATATCTATACTAGAAAAGAAGTGAGCTCCATATAATTTATCTATTTGATCATTTATTAGTGGAAGAGGGTAGCTATCCGGCTTAGTGTTACTATTGAGCTCTCTGTAATCCACGCACATACGATCAGAACCATCTTTTTTTTTAACTAATAAAATCGGACTAGCAAAAGGTGAAGAGCTTTCCCGAATTATATTCGCATCTAGTAATTCCTGAACGATTGTACTCACGATATCGGATTCTGTAGGGGATAACCTATATGGGCGTCTGTGTACGGTTTTATTAATATCAATCAAGTCAATTTTAAGTTCCCCGGTAGATACACGAGTGGTTGGAAGCTTTTGTATGAAATTCGAAGAATATTTTTTAAGGATCTCAATTAGTTGGTCTTTATTTTTCCCTACAAGATCTGTATCGATTGATGCCATATCAAAGTTCTCTTCGACTCTTGAACAGGTATTGAAAGCCTTTGTTTTAGAAAAAGTTAAGCTATCACTATTAATTTTAACAGAAATTCCTTGCTCCAAAATATCACGACCTAGTAAAACTTCTTCACTCAGACAGTCATCAGGTAAAACGTGGTAAATAACATCAAATAAGCAACCTTGTACTATAGTTGGACATTTTACTTGTAACGAACAATCCACGCTATTAGGCCCTACACCCTTTAGAACCACTTGTTCATGAAACTTTTCTCCTTTGAGAATTTCACAATTGCTTTGTCTTATAAGACTACATTCGGAACCAGAGTCGAAAATAAAAGGTAGTTGTGAATTATTTATCTGTAACATACCTCGCGTCACCTTGGAGCATAGGTTCACCTGCTTGCTGCTGTTGCCGCCGCTGCTGCTATTGCTGCCGCTGCTGTTGTTGTTCCTGCTTGATGCTGCGTCTTCTTTTTTCGGCCAGCGCTTAGGACATGTATTAGCAGCATGTCCACGCTCGTGGCACACGTAACAGATGACTCTGGACTTGGGTGAATCCATACTGTTGTCTGAAACATTCGATTTTTTAAGCAGGTACCGTTGTTTATCTCTACAGTCTTGACCTCGGTGCCCTCGTTTTTTGCAGAAATGGCAAGTTCCATGGAAATCTGTTGAAGGACGAAACCTTTTTGGATCATTGTCAGATGTAGCTGGTTCGTCAATTCTTCGCTTCAATGTGAAGCTTCGCAAGGTACGAAAAAGTTGATGTTTATCGTTAATTACAACTGAATTAAGTTCTCGACGAATCTTGTCATCACATTGAGACAAAACAGATATGATAAAACCTGTCATGACTTTTTCTGACATTTTTGCTTCAGGAATTTCCTCTATAAATTGCCATAAACGCAAACCCGCTTCTGCTGGGCTTTCTGTGCTTTTAATCTGAAACTTAATAATTTGGTCAAAATAATCTTGCATCATCATGGGCTTGCTAAAGCTGGAAATAAGAATTTCCCTAATATAGCTCCAGGTGATATTGTCTGGTTGTATCTTGGTGAGACAGAGGCCAGCGCGGCCCTTCAGTGCATGAGAAAGAGCCAAAATCAAATCGACTCCATGTACTTCCTTTTCTTTAATTATAATATCGCTGAGCGAACACCAGTTTACTATATCAGATTCTGCTGCATCAGGATCAAAAGGCATCAACTTGATTTGCGTATTTCCCGGAGGTGGACGGGAACTCATGCTTTCAGCAATTTTTTGAAGAATTGCTTCCATTCCACTGGAGAACATTGTAAAGAAATTGTTTTCCATGCTCACCGGAGTTCCATGTAGTTCAGTTTCATGTGGAGGTGGATCCAGCACTTCTGATGTAGGAGTTAACTCAGGATCAGACATTTTAAAGTAGAAAGTAGGTAGTTACTTATTAATCACTTTTTATTTAATTCCACACTTAGTTAATTTAATTATAACTGTTGCTTAATTAATTATAATACTGGTAATTTAAAAGATCTAGCAACTCTAGGCGCTATGACAGCATGTGCATCGGACCGAAGTCAAGAATAGAATGTCCCGATCGCTCCGCCCGGCCTCGTTTTATACCCGAGCACAAACAAGTTGAGTAGTGGGGGAGGTGGGGACGGCGATATCGCCCGATCGGTCCGGTGCACGTGCCGTTTACAATGGTACGATGACGCAGCGCCGTCATGCACATAACGAAAAGAGGGAAACATAGCTTAATTTTATCGACGGAAAAAATATTTGAAAAATAAAAAAATATTTAAAAGGATCTTTACCTGCTAAAGTATGGTGATTGCAAGGCCTTTCTTTAACAGTTGATAGGAAATATTGTGATTGAGTTATAAACATGGTATTTGTATGTTTAGAAATCTGATACGATGGAGAATAATTTAAAGTAATCAAAAAGGGTAGATAATCGGGGCTTTTACTGAGTAATTTTACAATTATTGTAAAAATTTATGAAAAAATATCAGATTTTCGTAAAAAAAAAACCATAACTCTTAATTGAGGGGCGATTGTTTACACAGGGGTCACAGCAGCGAAAAAGAATTTCAAAATGCTACAATTTTTTTTTGTTTTTAGATTTTTTTTAATATTTTTTCCGTCGATAAAATCACGCTTAGTTTCCCTCATTTCGATATGTGCACATTATGAAGACTCACACTGTAGGTATTGTGCTACAAAAGATAGTGACAGAAACGAATCGCTGCAAAACCGACTCCACGTAGTCTTGTCTGCCCTACCCCTAGACCAGTAGACCTAGAGTGTAATTTAAGCCCGCGTAGGCGTGGAGGGGCTAGGCCTGCGAGCTGAGGAGCAGTTGGGTGTAACCCCCGCCGCCGCGGCTGAGGCTGGCCAGCACAGCCGGCCAGCAAGCCGAAGCAGCGGTGGTGAGCGTTAAAACCATCTGCGACGATAAGCTCGCGTGGGTCCGCCAGAGCCCCGCAACGCCGAAGCCGTGACAGAAACCATGCCTGCTGCATGTTGCATGCTCGCTTGCATGCTGCATGCTTGCTTGCATGCTGCATGCTTGCTTGTATGCTGCATGCTTGCTGCATGCATGGTGTATGCTTGTTTGCATGCTGCATGCTTGCTGCGTAAGGGTAGATCCGTTTTTATCATATTAGACTAAATAGGTTTTATGTCTTTTAAGTGGAAACGAAAAAACGATTTTATATTCATTGTTTGTTATGCTTATAGAAATTAGTTATTTTAAGATTATATCAATCGTTTATTATATTAACTGATCATTATATGAAATAAAATAATATATTAAGTTGTTATATCTTGTAAATATTAGAGTTTTTGTAATTATATCATTATATTACTTTACCCCCCCGGCTTTGAGTAACAAGCGTATGTAATTCAACAAACGCTTTAAACTTAAATACGACCATGTACTCACGTACGAAAAATATTCAGAAGTACCACTCCTAATAATATTATATGTATTTTCGTCATCATCTGCCTATTTCCCATCTAAGCTAATAACGACTTTCAGACTAACCATTAGCAGTTCCTAATGGTTAGTCTAAAAGTCTTTATTAGTTATAGGCCATGTAAATTCATGCTATGCAGTTGCATAGCATGAATTTACATGGCCTATCCGGCTTTTTGTTGAACTGAGCTTAGTTGGCGAATTTTTTTTTTAAATTTTCTTTTTTTCTCTCTTCTGTTCATATTGTGAGTAGTGCCAAATAAACAATCTTATTTTCTTCTTACCTAGTGGTCACTGGGTAACACAATAATCCTTGCCACTTTGCGCCACTGAAGGTTGGACGACACTGTCACAGCGATGCAGAGGAAATGCGTGATTTCTACGTCGACCTTTTGGAAAGTGGGCTCTACACAAACAAGAGACAAATATTTGTAGGGGCCCACAGAATATTTGTTCTGTCTGTTTGTTCGTGTGTTCCTTTCGGCACTCGTGACGAATATAGAAAACTGTATTGTGAGAACGTATTTATTTGACTGCCTCGTTGGTCCAGTGGACGTTATGGCGAGTGTAGCGACGACGTCTTGGACGCGATACCCAGGTAGAGCAAAGTATTGTTGATTAGGATTCTCTAGCAGCACGGAATCTTGATTCTAGCTCTTTTGGTGTCAGAAGGCTCCTATTACAAATTATGGGACTTAAACCTAACTGTAACGTGGGTGTACTAAACACCTTTGCTCACCACTCCGGGGGATACAGGCGTCAGTTCTTGTGTTATCTTGTCCCGTATCGTTCAGTGGTCCGGTCCTTCTGTACGGATCCCCGTGTTAAGTGCATGTAGAGCATTCCGTTCACCGGAGAACAATCCGAGCGCCTCGGAGGCGGATATAAGCCTTTAATATTAAAACCAATCTCTCTCGCGACACGTTCAAACTACACGATTGTGACATGGGTTTAGAAGTATTCCTGGAAGCTGCGGGCGATAGGCGAAACCACGAACGTAAAGTCTTTGGTAAGTTAAAAGGCATATCGTATACTTTATTGATTTTAAAGTGTATCTGGCACCCCCACATACTATTTTAAGGTTCTCAGATATTAAAGATTTGTATAAATCTTTACCGCCAGTGATAAGTTAGTCTAATTACCAACGTACATTTTAATCTCCCATAAATTATACCTAACTACCACGAACCACCTGCTAACTACCACGAACCACCTGCTAACTACCACGAACCACCTGCTAACTACCACGAACCACCTGCTAACTACCACGAACCACCTGCTAACTACCATGAACCACCTGCTAACTACCACGAACCACCTGCTAACTACCACGAACCACCTGCTAACTCTTATGGCTTATACCATATTATCTTACGTCAGTCAAAACCAACCCTGAATCGAATACTTCGAAGTATCTTAATATGTGGATAATTTATTTTTCTGCTTTCCTTTTTTTTTTTATAATCAGTTTTATTCATGATCTGGCAGTTTGAGTAGTTTCCTTTCTATGGTGTTGTTCGTCGAATCGTTGAGCTCCTTAAGTTCTGAGTTGAGCTGCACTATTTCTGACAAATGCGTGCACTGGCTGGACATGTCCACTCAATCTGTATGATTATTTTCTCAAAATACCGTTTGAGACACCAGTCTACATGGTCTTCACATGATTTGACTAAGATAATGTCTGGACTTTAAAAGAGACCTCTGATTATAGTAGTCAGATAGGAAACGCCAACCTCATCCAGTTATAAAAAAACATGATTGATATGTAAAAGCTGTAAATTTCTATATGTAAAAATGTTTGTACAAACCTACTTACAGAAATAAAATCATTTTCACACCACCTGCTCGTTAACGTCAAATTATGTCATGCAAACCTAACCTAAAGCAAGTCATGTAACCCTTAGGCTCTAGCCGGGCATTCATATTGTACTGAATTTGATTACGACCCGCTGCGCTGGTCATTAATGAGATTTGAATTTGGAACGTCAATTGAGAAAATCGTATGGAAGCATTACCAAAAAAAAAATATTTTCTACTAATGTAGGTACAGGTCGACCAAAGAGTTTATAGGTTTTAGTCGCCGTCAACGAACAAAATGATTGGTTGCTCGCGTTACAATGTTGGATTTGGGTTGACGCTCCATTGACGATATTATTTGATTTGTTTTTGATGAAAATGCATGAGACGCGATTGAAAAATAAAAAAACCAGGCAGGCAGTAGATATGTTATTTTAGATCAATCTAAGATTTGATGCCACCAACTGCATCAGCCTGCTTGAAAAATTAACTATAATATATTATGTAGTTTTGAATCTTAGTTGCAGTCGAGTCTAAAATCCCCCATTTTGATTTTTTTAAAAACAAAACCTAGCCTATAACCTTCGCGCGATCCAAACGAGTCGACAGACACCTTATGTATTAAAATCAATTCGCCCGTTAGAATGCTTCGAGGGAATAAGGAATTCCACATACAAAGATACATAGTTAAATCCGCATAAAAACATAAACCTTTCCCGTCACGTAGTCGGGTAAATAGTGTATGACACTGCACATAACTAGGAATTCCCCGGTTATTTAGCAGTTTCATAAACTACAAATTCAATAATAGAATTAGTTTTTATTACCTCGCAGTAGGTGCGAAAAGTAGAGTATTCTCCTTGGGGATAAAGTTGTCTTCGTCTTGGGTGCGCTTAAATCCCTCACTCCACTCAAGATTCTAGTATTAACTCCCTTGCTTCGCTCAGGAGTTAACTCAGAGCTCCCTCGCTACGCTCAGGAGCCCTAGAATACTTCGTTGCGTTCAGGATTCAAAATAGCGCTCGCGACATTAGGACACTGCTTTATCCCCTTAGTGAATAATCTACTATTATCATTCTGTATCATCTTATTCGCTCTCGCTTTCGCCTATACTGTGGGCCACTCCCACACTATCACGCACTCAACATGAGTCTTGCGCCGACACCTACTTTATATACTAATGCACATGCAGATTGTCCCCGCGGCTTGTAATGCCAATATTTATTACCGCCACATCTTTTATTCACGTGTCCACGATTCTGCACTGATGTACACGGAATTATGTATGATATCCAATGTCGATTTGCTCCATGACTTTCGAATAGAAGTTGTGGAATATTATTTGAAATGTATTTTTCCTTTCCTTATTATACTTTGATTTGTTTTTGTTGAAGGTATTAAAGATTATAATACTATGACGATCTCACATGTATAGATCGACGCCATGATTGTGTTTGTTATGTTTGAGCGTCCTTCATATAAATTATACGGCTGGTTTGGTAAACTGATTTAGACTATTGCTGACATAATATATTAATAACTAACTAACAAGTAATGATACGTTGTAAAACATTGTAAAATAAGCGAGATCTATAAGAGAAATAAGATTTAAGGTTTAATGGGGTCATTTAGCACTCAAAAGATAGTATTTCGATACACCTGGAGTACCATAGTTAAACAGAACTTGGCATAAAGCCCTAAAAATAATTTCACGGTACCAAAGTACTTTTATTTTTAAGTACCTATCCAACTTAATAATATTTTCGTTATCTCTTAGAAATGAGCTGAAGCAGCACTCAAACTTTAACATCTACTGGAATGTAAATTGGATGACCAGATCATTGTGATCGCGATTACAAAGGTTATGTAAATCGCTTCGTCGACAATATTCCGGCTAACACCGCGTCCGTTACTAACTGAATTATCAAAAACAATTCCAAGTTATTACAATATGAATACGCTGCTTTAATGGCCGCAATAACACCCCAACACTGCAAATCAAACCATATAGGTATGCCCTTAAAGCTCTTATTTCTTTGTCGGTGATACAACAAACTCTTTTCATGCCATCGCATTCGTTTTTATTGCTTGACATTAAGGTTGATTACCGTTTGCGGCAGTTTTGTTGAAGTTTGTTTAGTAAAGCGTGTCCAGCTATAAATCAGGATTGATGAATGAATTCGTTGGATGCAACGGAAATGTGATGTTATGTGTTTGTGACCGCTTCAGGAGAATGGAAGATGAGAGGTTGATAGCGAAATGTTAGGATATAAAAACGATAAACGTAGCGTATACTTACAATATTTTGTGATACGGTTTTCCTTTTTATCAATATTTTCAATGTGTAAGAAATTAACGGAAGTCTTTTCGTTAAGAAATAACATCATGTTTATTATTACAAACCTTTTAAGCTTTAAGTACAAAGAAAATTTATCAAGTAACAGATTAAGATTACGAAATGGATAATATTTAATGTTATTCAGTAGATTAGCTGTAAATTATGTATACCTACAACCTATTTTTTGTATAACCATATATTTATTTGTTAGAAGACCATGGTAGTATGTACCTAGGTAAGGTGCACATAAGGTGGGCACGCTCCACAGCACAACGTGCACAAATGTTTGCTTGACATTTAAGCTAAGCGCACTTAATTGCCGTCACCGGTGAACTAATCAATTAAACTCAAAAGACAATTGGAAGCTCGACTGGTCCGCTGCCCACACGGCCTACCTTCATCCCATTTAGTAATTGTGTGGAGTGGAGTGCAGCCTTCGAGGCCTGTGACGCGTGTCCGGTGGTAACTAGCTCACTTGCTCGGATCGAGGGGCCAATAACGGCCTCAAGGGGCTGTGTCGCAGCTTAGGAAATAATGTGTCATAGTTATCATGAAAAAGTTTTGAAATCACGGTGTTGCCTGCCGTTTGGTTGTCGATGTTATACTTCATTAGGTATTATATAATTATTGTTGTATTTTTATAGTCACTTTTGGAAAATTTTCATATCCGATGGTAAGTTGCGGTTTTAAAAGCTTTTGCTCATCGTATTCAACTTTATATCAATTTTCTATTCCACGAAAATGTAATGTAGTAAATTTACCTACATTGAAAACTGAACTGACATTCGATCACTTATTTCGGTTATTTCCTAGAGTATTAAGATAAGTATGCTATCAATTATACTTTTCCGAATAATAATAATATTAATGGAGAGAGCAGAACAATAATCATAAATGATAAACCTGCAATGAAAAGAGATTCATTTTGTATCGACTTACCGGCCATGACGATCAGAAGCAACGCGGGGAGCTTCTTGGACCACATGTTGGTTGAACGTTGGGCCAACCTGCCAACAAATTATATCAACATAAGTTTACTAGATTAATGCACTTATCCAACATGTTTGATGTCTCCGGCTGCAAGTGAAACTTGTGTTCATTGCAACACATTTAATCATTGACATCCCAGCATGTCGGTTTGTAAATTGTAGTTGAAGCTACAACAGCTATCATTGCTTGCTATCATTTTGAAAAATGATCCCAATTTGGCAGAATATAATTATAGTTGAGCTTATTTCTAGTAGCAAAATAAATAACAGAGAATTTAACGGAATCTGATAATCCAGTGAAATATTTAAGCATATTGAAATATTTCGAATAAAATAACGTTAAAAAAGTAATTAAAACTTTTTACTTTTTATTTGGTAATTTTTAGTTGTTGCACTAGAATTTTACCAAGGTTTTGAGATGTTTTCCCTTTGACACTACACCTGTAGCTCGTATCAATAAGCCAGGCCGTCACACTAAAGTCAAAGTCAAAGTCAAATCATTTATTTCAAATATGCACATTAAAGGCACTTTTAAACGTCAAAAAAAAAAAAACTAAATAGAAATTATTCTAAACTACCTTTTGGAATGGGCGACTGCCCATTCCAAAAGGTAGTTTTCACACTTTCACCTCTTAGTCCATATCTTGAAAATTACTGAATCGATTTTGATGAAACTTGCACTGTTCACTAAGTTGAAGTAAATGTAAGCCAATAAAACAAGAATGGTCACGATCCGATTAATAGTTACGGAGATATGCGTGGACAAACATACATACATACATACGTCTATAAAATTTTGTATATTTGTTTGGAAGCCCTAATAGATTGTCATATGTGAACATAATGCAATTCCAATAATATTACATACATACGTGTCGAATTGATAACCTCCTTTTTTTTGAAGTTGGTAATTAATAGATGAGCTGCTGTCTTTGTTCTGAAGCTTTATAGGTTTTTTTCTGTAACTAAGACAGGTCTCGGAACATTGAGATAAAGTCTGATGGGTAGAAGCAGTAACATTTATTACGCAAAGTAACATAGCGTTGACTATTGGCTGGTACTTTCTTTCTAAATAATAACAGCCGCACAGGTCGATCGAGCAGGTTAAGCTACGCTTGCCGAGGTTGATCTATAGATGGGTGACCACTGTTAGCATCAGAGTTATTACGCAGTTATGAATATTTTGTAAATAGTGTCAATCCCTTAAAGGTACACTGTCCTTCAAGATACAGGATTTTCCTAGTTTGAAGGGCAGGGATCTTCTCAAATGTAATAGCCATTCCCATCCCTTATTGAATTAACACTGAATTTACCTAGGCTAAGTCTTTTAGAAAATAAATAATTACTTACTTACCAACTTTACATATCGAAACCCCTCCGTGCCTTGGAAAGCACGTAAAGCCGTTGATCCCGGCTGTCATTCGTGGATCTTTGACTGTCGGTACCGGTCGTCACGTATTACCCAGTAACTGGGTTGTGGAGGTCAGATAAACAGTCGCTTCATGTAAAATAATGGTATTCAGCTGAATCCGGTTAGACTGCAAGTCGACTACATCATTGTTGGGAAAAGGCTAGGCAGATGATGACGAGGTAAATATCCTCTGAAGAACAAAAACTAGGTACCTAGATTGCTGAGATTACTTGTCAGCAAGGCGTGATTGAACATAATCAATCTTGTAATTACAAGTTAAATATCTTCAACACTACGCGAGTCTAATCAACTTCAATGTACGTCTCGTTAAGTTCACACTGACGCGTATTCATAGTCGAGACAGCACAACGTTAAGTTCACACTGACGCGTATTCATAGTCGAGACAGCATAACGTTAAGTTCACACTGACGCGTATTCATAGTCGAGACTGCATAACGTTAAGTTCACACTGACGCGTATTCATAGTCGAGACAGCATAACGTTAAGTTCACACTGACGCGTATTCATAGTCGAGACAGCATAACGTTAAGTTCACATGTCAAGTGTCATGTCGCGCGGCGATACGATTTGTTCATGTTGTGTCGTTTTTTATCGACGTATGAAGTTCGTTGATTGATATGTGTATAGTTTCAGCTGTCCCAACAACTAGCGCGAAATTGCTAAACTAGTAGGTAATTTGTTTGTTGTGTGTAAATTCAATATTTCATGACAAAATTTAATTTTGTCATTTTAACGGTCTATCTATTCTATTCTATTTTTAATAAATGGCAAGCAAAGCCGATGTCGACTATTCTGCCAATGTCTAAAGTGAGCTGAAAAAAAAGGAGATAAGATTTAAAATAAATAAAATTATACCTATTAGATACCAGAACTTTTGTAATTTTACTGTTATTTTTAGGGTTTCGTACCCAAAGGGTAAAAACGGAACCCTATTACTAAGACTTCGCTGTCTGTCCGTCCGTCCGTCCGTCCGTCTGTCTGTCACCAGGCTGTATCTCAAGAACCGCGATAGCTAGAAAGTTGATCACAAATGATGTATTTCTGTTGCCGCTATAACAACAAATACTAAAAACAAAATAAAATAAATATTTAAGGGGGGCTCCCATACAACAAACGCGATTTTTTTGCCCTTTTTTGCTCGATATCAATAATGGCAACAGGTAGACACTTGAAATATTCACAAAATACTCAGTTGTATTTCTACTTTAATAATAAATAATAAAATTAAAATAAAATAAATATTTAACGCTCCCATACAACAAACGTGTTTTTTTCGGCGTTTTTGCCTTGTGGTACGGAACCCTTCGTGTGCGAGTCCGACTCGTACTTGGCCAGTTTTTTTAATAATCTCGCGATTTCAAATTAGTATGTATATATATATAAGCAGAAATATATATATTATATCTGCTCGTAATTATAATTGAACTACAATCAAAGTTATGACTTTACAAGGTTAGTTATTTCATAGCAATTTTGACTCTAACATACTGAACATAATATTCGAATATTGCAGCACAATAACACCTTTCTAAATAAACAATGGCATACTAAATGAACGAATCATCAACATCTAAAGTTTTTCGCTGTCAACGGCTAGATATTCAATTCCTCCTAAAAATTAAGTGTTCCGGTTCCTCCGCATTATAAAGCGGCAACAATAAAGCGCGGCAAGTGACCGCGGGTCCTCGGGGGAAGTGAACGCGGGTCCGCGGTCCGCGGGGGAAGTGACCGCGGGTCCGCGGCCGCATTAACATCGCTTTAATTTATTTTTTGGTCTTTTGTTCCGCGCGACTCGGAAGGGGACGCGTTAACTCTTTGCAACTTAAATACTAAAGTACTTTGTACACCAAAGCCTTTGTACTTCATTTTTGGTTTTTAATTGTGGATAATAGTTTTTGTTTTCTTTTTAAGGAAGTTGATAAAGTAAGGTAGGTTTTTTTGTCTTTGAGTTCTTTTAAAAGACGCATGAAGTGAATCATAATAATTATGGAGTTTGCACGTTTGGCAGTTCAAGTAAATTTCGTAACCGGAACTAACTTAAACTTATGAAATCATGAATTACTTTTCCTCACATAAAAATAAACAACCCATTCGTAACAAACTTTAAAGTTTCAGTTGTTGCTTTGTTCATAATATGACAATAATAAGTATTTACAGCAACTAATTCTTAATAAATCATGTCACATTCATCTTCATACTTTCAGTGCGGTTCTCCAATACATAAATGCCTACAAATAGTTTTCCTTATATTTTTGTTAAGTGAGGAGGGCAGTGGTCAGATGTCAGTACCAAACATAACAATACACTTACGGTTATAGTGTCGATGGCTAACGCAATGTTCAAGTTCCTTGAGCTAACATCCCGTAGCACTCAGTCATAATAAACTATTCAACACAAAAGTTCACCCGCGAAATACTTTCCGATGGCGTAGCCGTAGCGCCTCTACGCCGTAGCGGAGGACCGCGCGCCTACACAACGAATTCGCGAATGGCGGGAGATGCCATACAGCGCTCCGCTACGCGACACAGACTAAAATATTCACACCACAGATGTTCCGATAAACCAGTGGGCCAATTGATTCTCTTCTGCTCAGTGTTCGTGTTAAACTTTTATAGGTACCCTCGTATAGGTAAGCGCCTCATTTCGTATTCGCTTGTTTCGGACATAATTGAATATGAGACCCTGCTTTGCGCAGATTAACGTGGCGTTGTTTCATTCCTATTGTGCGAATTTCGATTAATAATTAAATTAGGCAGCCGGGTTGTAGGTGCTTATAAATGTTTGAAATTGGTTTTCTGTCGTTTCAGGAATATTGTTGCTGAAGACTTTTGATAAGCAATTTTTGGAATTATAAACCGTAGGACATCGTGATAAGAGCAATAATTAATTTCCCGAATAAAACTACCGCCATAATGAGATCGTTAGTGTTTTGATAGTGGTCCTTTTATTAAAACGGTTTATATTTTATAAACGCTGTTTGCTAATTGAATTTTGCGTATTTTATCGCATAAACATGTTTTTATACTATTTGCACATCTCGCTAGTTGGAAGCTGTTATACCTATCTAAGCCTCAGTTATATTGTAGTGTGCACATGATATTTTTAAAGCAAATATTTGCTCTTACTTTCATCTCTACTCTCTAGAAAATGTTTAATGGTTACATGGTTGAGGGTGGACTTAAATGATATTTCTGCCATTAGAGTAAGATAAAATTTCATCTAACTCAAAAAAAATATAGTTAAATAGATAATCCTTCTAAGAATCATTTCTGATTATTTGATCAGAGTCTTGATTGAGCCGGATACCTTGAATATTTTCAGATAGAAACAAGTGTAGTACCGTTTAATACTAAATTTAAACCTCTCAAAACACAATGACGTCACTTTTAAATAAATTGAAATGCAAATCCGTCGCCGTCGATAACTTATAATCCAATAGCATCATAATCGTTGCGAACTGGATCACACTGGGAGAGTCTGGGAGTACAAATCGGAGCTTTTCAAAGGAATGCGCATCAACTTTCATGAATTTCATTCACTAGCGATCGCTCGTGAATTTGTGAGGAAGAATATTTTATAATTTATGATCAGATTTATTATCGTCAGTTTGTAGTGTTAATAGGGTTCAAAGTATTTCAAAGATTCTCAACGCGTAGGGTAGGTCTACTGTATTGTAGGTATGACCTAAGTTGCTACTTAACTAATGCAAATGAGCCTTAGTAAAGACACTTGTTCCTTTTGTTTCAGGAGTTGAAGTACTTCCGCGAGCACAGAACAGTTATGCGGCATTTAGTTGAAGTACTTCCACGAGCACAGAACAGTTATGCGGCATTTAGTAGAAGTACTTCCACGAGCACAGAACAGTTATGTGGCATTTAGTTGAAGTACTTCCACGAGCACAGAACAGTTATGTGGCATTTAGTTGAAGTACTTCCACGAGCACAGAACAGTTATGTGGCATTTAGTTGAAGTACTTCCACGAGCACAGATCAGTTATGTGGCATTTAGTTGAAGTACTTCCACGAGCACAGAACAGTTATGTGGCATTTAGTTGAAGTACTTCCACGAGCACAGAACAGTTATGTGGCATTTAGTTGAAGTACTTCCACGAGCACAGAACAGTTATGTGGCATTTAGTTGAAGTACTTCCACGAGCACAGAACAGTTATGCGGCATTTAGTTGAAGTACTTCCACGAGCACAGAACCGTTATGCGGCATTTAGTTGAAGTACTTCCACGAGCACAGAACCGTTATGTGGCATTTAGTTGAAGTACTTCCACGAGCACAGAACAGTTATGTGGCATTTAGTTGAAGTACTTCCACGAGCACAGAACAGTTATGCGGCATTTAGTTGAAGTACTTCCACGAGCACAGAACCGTTATGTGGCATTTAGTTGAAGTACTTCCACGAGCACAGAACAGTTATGTGGCATTTAGTTGAAGTACTTCCACGAGCACAGAACAGTTATGTGGCATTTAGTTGAAGTACTTCCACGAGCACAGAACAGTTATGCGGCATTTAGGTGCCATTCCTATTCATTTCAATATTGATTATAGGTACTTTTATTAGGTACTACTATTGATTATTGACATTGTGTAAATCTTAAACGTGTAGATGTGCGTATTATTTGGTCACCTATACGACCTGTGTTGTGACTAAATCATACCTACCCACATACATCTTCACGTAAAACACGTCAGTTTTCCGTTGAATCACAACCCAAGGTACTCTCACGTACCAATGTAATTCAAAGTAATTTTTCAAACACAATTCAACTTTTTCATTCCAGTAATAGTTGGTAACTTGTTAAACAAAGTTACGAAACGCAATAAAATGATAATCGTCGATCGCAGCGACATCTGACTAACGGTCGCGCAAACTCCCGCCGTTTCCCGCGGGTACCACTTACTCCTCCATAGAGTCACAGAGAACTTTTAACACAGACTCGACAAATGTTCCCGTACCTTCCACGATCTTATAGCAGTGTATATTATTCAGAAATTGGACTCTTTTTGTATTGTAAATATTAATTTTACATGAATAGTAGTAAGCTTTGTCAAAACCCGAACGAAAGTAATCCTCTTATAGGCTTATAATGGTTTATTTATTATAATATTAATATAAATAAGGTTATTTCATCACTGGTTGTCTTCTTTTGTGAATATTATATTGGTGTACCTACAATATACCTACTTTAATCATAGACACTGTTTTACGCTTAATATTACACCCTTTTTTGCATGAAATGTAGTTTTTTTTTTTATTACATACCAATTAGAGCTAGTATTTGTTCAGTTGCTAAACGAGGTGATACCGTAAGTAAGTGAAAACACAATTGAGATTATCTTTACTAAAATAATTGTTTACATAACATAATCAGCCTATAATGTTCGAACTGCTGGGACACAGGCCTCCTCTCTGTGAGAGGGAGTGGGCCGTAATCAACCACGCGGGCCCAGTGCCGGTTGGTAGATGTCACATGTCTTCGAATTTTTGTTTCTAGGACATGCCGGTTTCCTCACGATGTTTTCCTTCACCGTTTTGGGAGCAGTGGTGATGAAAATAATTTACACAAAGTAAAGCGCCTGTCTGGGTTCGAACCTACGACCTACAACTCGTAAATCGCGGCCGTCACCACTTGGCCACCACTGCTGCAAATAATTGTTTGTTTAACACTAATTACAAATTATAATATTATAATAACTATAAAAACCTTAACTGTAATAAAAGAAACGACGATTAATAAAAATAAAAAATGCTATTATTTACAATATCAATTCATCAAACAAATACATAACTTTAATAGTTTTCACGATGGATGTAACTCGACCACAGATAAACTAAAGGCGGACGACATTGCGGTGTGCCACCGTGATGGCGCTAGTAGCGCAGCCTTTATACAAACTAAAGAAAATATATTTTATTTACATAATTTATAAGAAGTCCATTCTTCAAGTCGAAATACTGTTTGTAACGAAGACGACGACGACGACGTTTGTGTTTGTGTGTGTGTTTGTCCTTTTCTTTTTTGTAACGAAGTTCCAGATCACACGTTATACCTACTCTGCAAAATTGAAAGGAACTTCATTCCAATTCCAAAACTCCGGATGTCCCACGACACCTCTCAACGATGCCTGTACACACGTTGTGTACCACCAATTTGGCTTACTCCGCAGCCTCACAGAAGCTCGCACACAAAATCCAGTAAACTCAGCAAGCTTAACTCGCGCTGTCTACTGGTTGACTAGCGCGAGTCTCTCAGTTTTAACACTAAACTAATAGAAACAGAAGAACCACTCCACTTCATTCGCGCATACAAGCCCACGCACTTGTAAAATGGACAAAATTAAAAAATTTGGATAAATCCTACGCAATTTACAACTCCAAAGATCCTAAAACGTTTTTATCTAGCTAAACGGATTTAGTGCCTATTAATGTACTAGTTCTTAGTTTGGATGGATCTTCTGTATTTCCCTGTGTGTTGGTTTTTATCAGTGTCTGACAGTGCCTGCCGGCCGCAGATATCGCGCTAACCGAGCGGATTCAAAGATATTTCAACTTTCAACACTTATTTTATACACTGAAGGATTCGCGCGCTCATTCTAACTGACGACCCAGTAAAGCGATTAACTATATCTAATATGAGGATTTTTTTTAAATGGCTGACATTTTGAATTTTTGAGAGAAGTACTTTGCGTTTTTAAGATAGAAAGTAAGAAGGATGTTCAATATTTTGTTAACGAGTAAATATTATGTAGGTAGGCACTATGAAACTGTGGGTGCTTTTAATACTTTGAAATTTTTCAATACCCTATGGAATAATTTAAATTGTTTATTAAAGAAATTAAATGAGGAAAATTGTTTTTGGAAACTTTACGTTCACAGACAGACTTTTGAATCATAAGTCAGTAATCAGTCATACACAGAACCTTTCGTTGTTTATCGTACGTGTGTATCTCGGCTCTCAATCGGCGCCACGTCAGCCGGGCCAGATCGCGGCGCGCGGCGCGGCATTCGGCGGCTTAGCGCGAATTATGTTCAATTTAAAGTTTCGCGCGATTTAGCCCCCCCCCCACTTGTGCCTCCCGACGCGCGGATACCGGCACTAATGCAAGTAATCGTATTTTTTACGATGTTCACACAGGAGTGGTTGTACGAATGTGATTTGATTAGACAAAGGTAATATTTTTTGTGCCATTTTAAACTAATGTATTTAACTATTTTAGTCTCTAATAATGTATGTTAGTATCACCAACTAACATACATTATTTCGAAATTTGCCCTTCGAAAACTATGGTTGACCATTTCGTATGCAAGGACCAATTGGGAAAATCTATGGAACAATATTAGGTAAATCTTTAAACAGAAATAGGATTTTATATAAAATAAATAAAACATAAGTTAAACGGTTTAAATGAAAATAATGTTGTAGATAATGTATGAACAGAACAGATGGCCAATGGGGCCGAAAGGTTCTGGAGTGGCTACCGCGTACCGGAAGACGTAGCGTTGGAAGCCCTCCCACAAGGTGGACCGACGACCTTGTGAAGGCCGCAGGAACCCGTTGGATGCGAGAAGCACAGAACCGGTCAAAGTGGAGGTGCTTGGGGGAGGTCTATGTCCAGCAGTGGACGTCTTTCGGCTGAAATGATGAATGTACTAAAAGCTAAAAAATTATTCGGTAGGTCCTAGGTACCAGTCATCACACCACTTTCCTCATCCAGCTAAGGCATTGATCAGACAAAACAATTAAATCATTGGGCCATGATTTTCAAACCGTTTATCTTAATTTTTTTTACTTATTTATTTTTTTATTTATTCCATGCACTGTGTTTTACTTGTAAAGCCCTTTCATTTGATACCCATTACCCATATTGATACAAATATGAAATTTGACATTTTGTACCGGCGGCCATCTTAGATTTGAAATTTTTCATAGTGTACAGTATTCTAGTAGTCAAGTCCAATACCTATCTTGATGGGGTTGTGAAAAAATATATAATCCGCCATTTTGTAGCGGCGGCCATCTTGGTTTTACAATAATACTGATTACTTTAATTGTGTTTTCATCAAAAATAAAGGTGTGTACCAAATATCAGATCAATCTGCCAACAGGAAGGGGGTAACATTTCAATTACTAAATTAGACCCAAATAACAATAACAAACGGCAAGCTAAACAAAAAATCGTTTAAAAATAATACTATTACCTGCTCCGCTTTAATATTGAAGGTGAGAATTAGAGACCTACCAAACTCACACATATTTTCTACTCGAATCAAATCACATCATCTTGACGTGTCGGTAAATAAAATGCTGTGCTTGAGGCCTAAGCCGCAATCGGGTAAGTGCCTACATTCTACATACGTGGGGCACTCCATGTGTGGTTGTGCACACATTGTAGACCTCGGGCTGGTATTCAGGATACGGACGCAGTTAAGATAGGTTACATAATCATTTATTATCTTCATCAAACTCTGTGATTTCGATAATATTAGTTTTAAATGAAATATGCAACACCATTTGGAAAACCGGAAGAGGGCCAAAAGACTGGACAGAATCGGTGTTCATACCCCTACACAAGAAAGGCTTCTCGTGTCCGAAAAGCAGCTAAATCCATCTACTTTTGACCTTCTATCTTTGTTCTACGAAGCATATATACATAGTTACCTCTTCGTGGCATCTCTGCTAATGCTTATCTTCTTTATTTATTACAGCTGACACGAGCCTTCCATTTCTTTTTTTCATGACTTTACTTTTCAAGCCAACCATGCCGGAAGAGAATTTAGTCTTCTTACCCAAAATCCCTCTCGTGACACTGAGCACATAGGCCCGCATGTGTAGAACTTAGAGTATATATCCTCGCGCCTACTTCCTTCTCCGACTGGTGCATGCGGCGACTCGTAGATATGTGTCTAATGTTATTGTGAGTTGCGTATTGTTAGAGCACATAGCGTCGTGCCGCGCTGAGTGAATGCTGAATATTCATGTTTTGTGGCTACGCCGCTAGTTGGCGCGGTGGTGACAGCGGGGATATCTGAGAAACCATGAGCCCTTATTTTATTTTTTTATATTATGGAGCCCCAGCAGTAAAGCAGGTAACAAGGACTAAAGTATTATTTGGTTCATCGCATATTACATTCCAGTATGCTGCCAGCCTTTTGGGCACTTATCTCATTGACAAGGGTGCGAACGAATTGTTTGATGCCCAATGTGTTCCTTTTTCTTTTAATTTTTATTGTATACTTGTATATATAAATATATAATTTATAATTAAGGTTAATTTGTTATTATATATAATTAAGGCTTTTTGTTAGTAGTGTTGTCGTTGTGAATACATTCCAGTAACAAAACTCTCAAACACGTTTTATCAGTTAACCGGAATTAACTGACTGCACTAGTACAACTAGGTACTGGAATTATTGCCCAGTTTATGCAGAAATCAAATGTTAAATAATACGTATAGCTACATAATCCAACACTGCACGGTCCGCTCTCACTGCCGCCACACTCACTTCGGTAGGAGTTTGAATAATAGAGGGAGCGGTTGTAATCCGCGGCGATTCGTGTCGCGGGATTCAATCTAACCGATATTCGATCCGAGCTGATCTGATCCGCAGTGATTGGACCACTGGACAACCGTGCTAATCACTATTGTACAGTTGTTGGGATCATGCGGACACAATTCATGTTATAGAACTAATTGAAGCCGTCGGAACGCTGACCGCTTGCACGATTTATTACTAACCAATAATAGTTAGAGCAAAAGTATTAATATTATTTGAAATTCATAACACAATCGCCACAATAACAATATTTGGCTTTCAGCTAAAATATGCTTTAATTAATATGTATAATAATGTAAGTGAACAGAGACTGCGAAGTGCGAAGCGTAATGATATTCATCCCGATTCATTTCACAGAAAACGTGCCTAATGTTATAATTAAATGTCATCATCATTCATAGAAAACGTGCAGTGACACGTTTTCTATGAATGATGATGAGATTTATTAAACGCATCATTATTATTTCACGATACCAATAAAATGAGGAAATCCTCAAAGATAACTTGTTGAGCGAATTCGATTGAAGTGGTGTATTTTTGTGCATCAGAGATCCCAGTAATCAGTATACAATATACACCATTATACCATTGTATACCATGCACAATAAATTGTACACTAGTACACAGAACTCGCTCACTTGGCATCACTCAGCCGATGTTCTGCGCATTGTTTAAAACGAAAACATTTAACCATCATTGCGATTGTGAAGCTGCTAGGGCTGGCACGCAGATTACAAACCCTAATTTAATAGTTTAACCACAGAAGGAACATTCAATCAAAACAATAATGTATTCAGTATCCAAGCGTGTTTTTCATACTGTGTGACTCTAACTTTTCTGGCAGGTAGTGGTATTGTGCAAGTAAGCATAATCATCGGTTCAATGTGACACAGTAGACTAAACGACCTGCAATAACTATGATTGCGTTCAAATAACATCTGAAGCCCTGAACACCTACTGCCAGCACCCCTAGTGCGGCAAGCAGGGCGTCAATAACTCACGCGTGCTATTACTCGGCGCTCAATATTGAGCCACAGACTATGCTTGTTGGTGTAACATTGTTGTTCAATTGATTACGTACGGCGGTAGGTGCGGGTCGTCTACTGCCAAGATTGCCGCTTTTACTCCGGTTTGACTCCAGTTCTTATTTGCTGTTTGCATTTTTTTACGTAAGTATATCGTGACATTTTGCGTATTGGTGTATATGTTACTGTAAAAGCCCGAACTGCGGTAAATCTTAGGATTTACCGGTAAATCCTAAGATTTAGCATGTCGCACCGGTAAAAGTCCGAATTGTTCTATAATAATGGCACTGATTTAAAGAGGCAGTTGTAAATAGCGGTTTTGGTAAGTTCGCTCTTGCATCCTATGTCGACGGAGACCCGCTTCGCGGGGCCCCCCCTATTTCTGTGTAAAGGGTTTAAAGTAACCTAACCAAACCGAACCTCGGGGTGCCCTTCGCTCGCTCTTGCATTCTATGTCGACGGAGCCCCGCTTACCGCCCATTCAGTTATTGGACTGCTCAATTATTTTTAGAATTGACATTGTAATGTTTTTCAACTGATCATAATAACATCTCGAATATTTCAATAACAGCTCAAAAAATTAGTTCCCTATAATAATCATCAATTTCTGACTTTTACCAGTGTTTGCGGTAAAATCTAAGATTTACCGACTGAATCGGCCGGTAAAAGTTTGAAATTAAAGATTATTATAGAACAATTCGGACTTTTACCGGTGAGACTTGGTAAATTTTAGGATTTACCGGTAAATCCTAAGATTTACCGCTGTTCGGGTTTTTACAGTAACATATACATAATACTTGTGGCGCTGAGGTTTATGAATCAGGCTGCAGGTTGATAACTGTTGTGACTTTTACTCTGTAAGTTCTAATAACTATGAAAGTCAGAAATAACGCAAGCACGCCATAATCACCTTACTTGGCAGAGGAATGTTAATTGTACGTAGTACACATCAGTGGTAACACTTTGTTACTGACAGCAACTTTATGTCGTAGAAGTAAGGGCGATTTTCGTAGTACGGATGACCACTGATATACGGTTGACAGTATCTGATAAAAAAGAAGAATAAATTGTCTGCCTAATCTATCTTTCTTTCTATAACTGTAGTGAGGCCACGATCCCTCTGCGTTGCCCTTGTTTTCCTCCACCGGGATCAACGCGGGACGTACAACTTTCAAGTTTTGTTTCAAACATTAAGTAGTTTGATGGTTTAGGTTGAGTTTGGTTTATGTTGGCGAATGGGTCGACCTCATTAACATAATGGATATTGAATCATATTGAGACCACTCACTTTATAGTACCTACTTACAGAATGTACCGGCATTACTCGGCAGCAGCCAGCAGTGGCAAAGTAAAAACAAACTAATGCATCCATAAAGTTTCTAGTATTCTCGTTCGTAAAATTCAAAATAAAATTTTGTTTAACTGGTTACCGCTCCAATTAGCAGTTAACAGCTACTTAAAATATTTGTTCCAAACTGAACCAACCCGCTAAGAAGTTCATATTAATTATATTTATATTCTACTCAAGACAAACTTGTAACAATCTTCTGGAATAATCTACTAACTTCGCTGTTACAGTGAGAATTTTAACCGAAACCCTGCTGCACCTGTTTATGGTGTGACGTAATAGAAGAGGCGGAAAGAGCCGAAGTTTGCCGAACAAACAGCGCTGTTATGAGGTGAAAAGCAACGCAAACAGTCGCTAGCCTCGCCAATATCGAGGTAGCGTCCTTTCTAAGGTTATGTCTAAGCTGAGGACCAGCTTGAGTTGATATTAAATGATTGGTGTGACTTCTGAACATGAAAAGGAAAGTAACTTTAACAACTCCTCATACGCGACACTCCTAAATACTATAGAATTTATTAAATGGGACCACAGGCATCCTTAACTGCGAGAATAGACTCAAGTGGTCAAAGACGTAATGCATATGTCTTCGGCGTTGGGAGTAGCTAGTGATATTTTATCTACATCCGAAATTGAAATAACACTTTGCAAAGCGATACGAAGTGCTGCCCGCCTGCCGCCTGGGACATACGACTGTCGGACTGTTGGTAGGCACTGCACATTGCGCAGCGGAGACATAAGCCGATGTGCTGAATAGTGTAATTGAAGTTATGCTTGTACAGGGAAGTTAAGGTAAGACGGTCTGTCCTAAGGCTTTCTGTTTATGTTAAGTGTTCAACATAACTGGCTTTATAATGCGACGTTTTCTTCCGAGAAGGTGAAATAATTTTTGTTTTTCTGTCATAATTTTATGCTCTCCGTATCGGAACACAATAGACAGTACTAATCAATCATTTATTTTACCCCCACACCATAATATATTTACGTGAACCACATATATTTGCTTTATAAAGGTAAACGATTAAATGACTGGGCATTAAATCCTCAATTGAACCCGTATAGAGCTTTGTGGAACACGGCTTTAATTCCTTTGTCTGTCGGATACGCATATACCGAGCGGTGTGCGTCACTATCGGTTCATAAATAGCGATGTGTTCAGTAATCCTCTTATGACTAATTAAATGATAAGCTGCTAGCTTGCTGTTCATTTAGTTTATAATTATTATTACATAACTATCAATTGATTACATTTAATATCATACATACATATAATAGTCAGCCTATAACGTTCCCACTGCTGGGACACAGGCCCGCTCTCAGTTAGAGGGAGTGGGCTGTAATCCACCATGCGGGCCCAGTGCGGGTTGGTTGCCATTAATCATAAACAAATAACAGACTTAGGCCCCAAATTATTACTATTTTAGCTTCTATTGCCACAGACATTTACGTCAGCGCCAGATCATGCCTGGGTCACAATGAAACGTAGGTACCTATAGGTATTATCCTATTGCCATGCCATTGGCCAGTGAGCAAAGAGATTTAAGATTACCTAGAGGGGCCATGCAAAGAAATGTCTTAGAAAAACTGTGATCCCATGTCTCAGTGACGCCATCTGGCGTAGTATAGCCAAATTAGAGCGGCAATTTATTCAATTAGATTCAGCTATCGCTCGGTAGATGGCCAGTGTGGCTAGTGTTGCCAGATACGATTTTCAATCGATGGATTGAAAATCGGATCAGTGGTGCCTGAAGAACCTAATATAAATCGAATCAGTTAGATAAATATCGAAAACTAAACAAATTAGGCAAAAATTGTCTCAGAAAAAATATTCTACAATTTTATTCGCTACTATTCATTGTCCGTATCTCCGTCTATGACAAGGTATCGGTTTCAGTGTGTTTTTAAGTAGTTATTTACATTTTAAAATAAAATACGCGGTCGCGTTCCGGAACGGTATAGAGAATAAACTCTCTCTTTCCCTCGCCAGGCCGTTGCGATGAAGGCACGTGGAACGCGCGCCCCTCGCACCAGTGCCCAGCTCCGCTAGGAGTAATAGTGTTCTGTGGTGCCTAGTCCGCTGCCCACACGCATACTGCGTAGACGCGTATTTATTATCCTACCGCGCGCTTGCGCAATAGGTTAATAAATGGGGGAGGCACGTGCCTCCCTCGTGCCGCCATTGTAACGCGAAAGAATAATTATTAAGGGTCTTCGTTCCAAATATTTAAAACAAAAAATTAAAGTGTCCTAAACTAACTTTGTGCCTATAATACAAATATACTCTATGTCTAAAAGGTGGTTTCCCTAAGATAACCTTTAGATTCATACATTTAAATGAATATTATCGAAAACAAAATCGATATATAATATCACATCTCTGTAAGGCAGTATACTCCGACTTTTAATTAGTTTATAATTCTACTAATAATTATTACCCTGTTTTAAAAAATCAATTTAACATGGATCGATTTTGAACTGAATGTTACTTGAATGAATCGAATATTTTGTCACACCACTATTTAAATTTCGTTAAAAAGTGGGAACACTTAAGCTGACATTTTACCCAACTATAGTAAAGCTACTCAACAATAGATGGCGTTTAATACAAAATAAGCAAATTTTCTAGATCTATCTACGAAAATTATTTTATTCTAATTACTGAGTAAATATAGATAATACATACGAAAATAAACTGAAGGTAGGTCCAGTTCTACCATAACGAGATTTGCAGTATCGTAATGCGCAACCCGGCCATATTTCCATACAAAAAATTTTTCTTTTGTTGGACACGAATGCGTCAATGCGACTTCACGCGCAGGCGTACCATACTAGACTGAGAGACTCGTTACCGGTATGTAACAAGTATGGGATCACGGTTTTGTTCGCTATGTCCCGTCTAGGTTAATAACTTTAATGTCTTTGCCAGTGAGTAAGGATACCCACGGTCATCAAGGTTAGCTACTTTTGGGGTTTGTGTCTGTTGACTTCCCTTCCATTCTGCAATATAGGTACAGTCAGGGTTAAATTGACTACTAACTTAAATCTATATATTTTATATTATATAAATAAAAAGAAAAGTCCTAACTGACTGACTGACTGATTGACTGACTCATCAACGCCCAGCCCAAACCCTTGGAGCTATAGAGCTGAAATTTTGCACAGAGGTTCCCTTTATAATGTAGACAAGGAATAAGAAAGAATTTTTTGAAATTCAACCCCTAAGGGAGTTAAATAGGGGATGAAAGTTTGTATGAACAATCTTATTCCTTGAGTTAATAAAGTTGAACCTTGGCAGGAATACTCATCTAAGTAAATTATGAAGATAAGCATTTTTCGTTTTTCTAAACTACCCCTTAAAGGGGGATTGGGGGATGTCAAAATTTGTATGGAAGAATTTTAACGCTCGGTCCGATTACCTCGAAACGCTGTATTTATACTTATGACCAAAAATAAAGAATAACGTGTATCAGGGTTTTTCGAAAATCTACCACTGACGGGGTGAAAGGTGGTAGTAATTATACATGGGAAGATTTTACTGCGTGGCTTGATTAACTCAAAAATTCGTATAAATAAACTTTGAGTCAAGTAATGATGAAATGAAATGATTTTATTTTTTGTAAGTAGGTTTGTACAAACACTTTTACACGTCAATCATGTTTTTTTTTTAAACTAGATGAAGTCGGCGTTTCCTATCTGACTACTCTGAGAAGAAAGGCCGAAACAAACTCAGAGGTCACAGTCTCTTTTAAAGTCCAGACATAATCTTGGTCAGGTTATATGAAGACCATGTAGATCGATGTCTGAGGTGGTCTTTTGAGGAAAGAACCACACAGATTGAGAGGACCTGTCCAGTCAGTGCACGCATTTGTCAAAAATCGTGCAGCTCAACTCAAGACTTAAGGAGCTCAACGATTCGTCGAACAATACCAAAGAAAGGACATTTGGGTAGGCCACATAAATTACTCAAACTGCCAGAATATGAAAAAAAAAAAAAAAAACTAACAGAACAGAGAGAATAATAAAAAAAAATATATAAGTATGTAAAATGACCCACATCGTCTTCACATTCACAATGAAAAAATAATATAATACTTTACAAAGTAAGCAAATGTCATTGTTTAAAAAAAAAAAATATTCATCAATGTCAATCTATACTTCTATACTAATATTATAAAGCTGCAGAGTTTGTTTGTTTGTTTGAACGCGCTAATCTCTGGAACTACTGGTCCGATTTGAATGATTCTTTTAGTGTTGGGTAGTCCATTTATCATTATTTGAGGAAGGCTATAGGCTATATATTTTTTTTTTCAAAATTAGGGATCCGTAATAAAATTGCTATTTTGTAACACAAGGTGTAAAATCGAAAACCTATTTTTGCGTGCGCTGCAAAAACTATTGACAATAGAACAAAATGATGTACTACGGGTTTGTAGAGCCCATTAAGACCTACAAAAAAGTCCGCGAGAACATATATCTAGCTATCATGGTTTAATCACAATAACTGATTTTGTGTTCAAAATAATTATTAAATCGTCTGAAGAAAAAAAACTACGTTAAATATGTATCGTAATATTAATCTTTATCGAAATTAAGCATTATGTTATCAAGAGTATTTATGAAGAAGTAAAATACTTTTTGTTTCATCTCAATCGGATATTTCGTTTAAAAGTTATCACGTGTGTAAGATGTTAAGAGTTGGTACCTATTAAGGAGTTATGGGCCATAGAGTTTTTTATCAACATAAAATCCTGTAATAATCTTTTTCGAAATATATTTGTTGATGATTGTAAGTATAAGATCTTTGAAGAGTATCTATACTAATAATAAAGCTGAAGAGTTTGTTTGTTTGAACGCGCTAATCTCTGGAACTACCAGTCGGATTTGAAAATTCTTTTTTGCATTTGATAGCCCAATTCTTGAGGAAGGCTATAGGCTGTTTACCATCCCGCTAGAGCTCTTAGGAGCCGAGCAAAAAGAAAAAAAGTAAGATCGCGAAACCGAACTAACAGCGGGCAGGCGATGCGATGCGACGGGGTCGGGGAACAAGAAATTTTACGCGGACGAAGTCGCGGGCAGAAGCTAGTGTGTATATAAAAAAGAAAAAAAAACATTCAAAATGCAGAAATTGGAAGCAGCTCAATCCCAAGGAACGTGACTTGGTAGTTTATTGTAAAAATAATGAACATACCCCAAACGATTTTTCGAAATTCCACCCCTGTGGGAGTGAAAAGCGGGAATACAGTGTAAGTATATGAAACATCTTATTCATTTGGTTAATAAACTTGTTTGGTTAATAAACTTGAAACTTGGCAAAAATACTGATCTAGGTAAATTATGAAGTTTGGCATTATTGGTTTTTCTAAACTACCCCCGACACTCCCCAATCCCCCTGGGATTGGGGAGTGTCAAAATTAGTGTGAAAGAGTTTTAACACGCGGTCCGATTATCTCGAAACTTGGTATTTATACTTAGACCTATATAAAATTCAAAGTCCTGACTGACTGATATATCAACGCACAGCCTAAGCCGCTGGTCCTAGAGACATGAAATTTGGAGGGTGTGTTCTTTGTGAAGAGTTCCACTAAGAAAGAGTTTTTCGAAGTTCCACACCTAAGAGGGTGAAATGGGAGGTTGAATTTTCTGTCAGTGAACAATTTCCGACCTCCACGCGGGCGAAGCCGCGGGTAAAAGCTAGTTGACCATAAATTCAATTCTCAGCTATCATTCTTTGACAGTTCTATGTAATGTGTCCATTTTGCTTAACCAATAATTTACCTGAATTACAAAGACGTAGAACAATGTTACTAAATTCTACCCTGAAAATAGATTTTAGAACTTGCATAGTCCTTTATGTCGTAGTTTATTCAACATACGTTACAGCAGCTAGCAGGATGGTCCGATGTCCAATGCGCACCGTTTGCGTTTAATCCGCTCTGTCTGTGGACGACGTACCTAATGCGGGATTAGCGCGCTAAACAAACGAGTACCTAATGAGAATTAACGCGCTGCGAACAGTTGACACAATGTTTCTGTTGAAAGTAGTTGAAATATGTAGATACTTACAGAAAACTGGAATTTTCATACGTCATCTGTCGTTTAGTCCTCAGTCTGACTTAATTGAGTTAAGTAAACGAAAAGAGAGGTTACGGAACAGTTTATATATTTGTGTAAAACTGGGTATTAAAACTCAGGTAGGTTTTAATGATATTACGGAAACACAGTGTTTTTAATGCAGTTAGATGTTGAAGCTCATTGCATATTACAATGTTTGCAGTTACGATCTCTTTAGCGCGTTAGTGCCCCTCGGAATCGGCTGGAAACGAATCATTTACATAATGTTCAATCCGTTTGAATTGCAACATTTGTTTTAAAGAAAACGGCATTCAGTTATTTGCAGAACGTTGTACAATGATCCTTAATGCGTGATCATAATTGCAAGCGATAACCTGCGAGGGAATTCTAAAGGATAACTTAGGGTTGTTACGCCTCCCCCCCTTGGTGGGTTCCCGCATTGTCGAGGCGGGGGGGGGGGGGGGGGGGCTCAGTAGCCGTGGCTCGGTCACCCACGGTGAAGCGAAGAGGAACCCGAGGAGGGGCCGCTCGTCAGGGCTTTTGCCGATAAGCCGACGAGCGACGTAGCGGCCAACAAGTAGGTTGCGGTGCCGCTTGTGCGACATCGCAACTGAAGCGGGCCGCGATGTCGTATGGAAAGCATCGCGGCTGAGTGTTGGAGGCCGCAGCGGGAGAGGAGTGCCAGTATTGTGGTGCGCCGCTCTCCCTACCTTCCGCGGCCTTGAAGGGGTAGCCACCGTCTGATGGCGGACGCGGTGGGGCCGCAGGGGAGGAGGAGTGTTGATATGACGTTGGCCGCTCTCCCTACTATCCTCTGCGGCCGAAAATTGGCAGGCGGCGTGGCCAATGACCTGACCCCTCGCAGGGGGACCAAGGGTGCCCAAACACTAGGTCGTCTGGCGATCATGTGCTGGTTTGGTCTCTGAAAAAGAAAAAGAAAGAAAAATGTTTATTTGGCCACAGTTCGTGAAACACAAAATAAAAAAATTAACAAAATAAAAGATTATGGTGCGGTCTGGTGTGGTCGCTGCGTGCTATGTGTTCTGGTGCGCCGGTGATGAGGAGTACTCCCCAGAGGAGTGTCCAGTGACGGACAGCCGCGGCGGGTTCGCGGATGAGTGCTAACGCGTGCCTGTGTTCCCGCCGTAAGCGGCAGAGGAGGACACCGTGGAGTTTTGGTGGGTTAGAGTCCCACTTAACTGCACTATCTCCCCGTGGTAGTGCAATGTGCATGAGCATTTCTCCATGTTAAAAAAAAAAGGTTGTTAAGCCTAATAATGTGTTCTTTTGCAATGAAACCAATGGAATGTGAACACTCTATCAGTGCAAGGTTGAGCAAACGCCAACCTCATTGATTGAATTGCTAGAAGCAAAAAAAAAAACACTATCAGTCAATAGGCTTGACATGTCTGACATGAAAATCGTAGAGAAGACAATTTTAAAAAAATCAATTTTTTACATTTTTGAAGAAATAGTTGTAACGAGCTCTGGGAACGATTATATTCTAAAGCAGAATTTCCGTTTGTCTGAACGTATGTTCCAGCTTATCGCAAACATATCGCAGATATTCTGTTTTTTTGCATAGATATTCCCTATAATCCTGGTCAGCCTACTATAAATTATTACGCTATATTTGCTATATTTGTTAAGGGGGATGTGCAATATAGCATTATGTTCGTATACTTCTGCAGTTCACCGCAAATTGAAAAAGACGAGCCAGAAGGTTAGAATATTGCAGATATTTTAAATAATTATTTATTTATATATACTTTATTGTACAACACAAAAATACATAACAAACATCATCAACAACAAACAACAACAATTATCAACAACAACAACAATCATCAACAATAAATTGTCAACGCGCTATACCTTTATAGAGCTAAGCAATTGCTGACTTGAACGCAGCAATTAGCTCAGCCCAACTATCGATATTGTGAGTACACTAAGATAAACTATTATGCTGACTCAAGTACGTTGTGCTTATAATTAAATAAAAATATATATACAAATTTATTGCTTGCAGATTCTTTTAAACTTTTTTACATATAAAAATTGTGGCAATTTAAATTGGAAATAACTTTTTAATGAGGTACCTACTATACCAGTGTATGGCAACAGTCGAATTATTCCATTACTTCCCTGGGCTGGGTAGGTTATGACATACAAACATTATTTAAATATTTAAATTTTGTCATCCTTTAATATTATAGATAAAGTAAAGTTATAGTAGTAGTTATAGTTCGCAGAACGTGCTGTACAGGAACAATACATGATGTTTAGGCCTCTTCTATCGTCTTTGGTTATCATTAAAATAAATATCAATGTTGACGTATGTTTACAATCTACTGTTATGTTATTTCAGTGATAGCCGTCAGGTATAATCTGTAAGAAGGCATCCGTCAGTGTATCAGTGTTGTGCCATTAGGTAGTAGAGTTTACATGGAAGTTTTATGAATGTACGATTTCCGCGCGAACGAAGTCGCAGGCAGAAATGAGTAACTTTGTACAGCGCGTGTATCTAAAATATCTTTGTTCCTAGACCTTTCAAAATTCAGAATGTTTGATATTGCTAGACCAAAACATACCACAACCGAGAGAATCTCAAACGTTTTGTTATACAGACATTCTATTCAATATTGTTTATATGTACTGTAGGTAACTCCAGTCGTCTGATGTCGCGTTCTCTGCCAGCTTGCAGAGATATCTTTATGTAAGATTTATACAATTGACTTATTACGATGAAACGTTTTGGAAGATTTTAGTCTAACCATTCTATTCTTGAACTATTTTAGTCTAACCATTCTATTCTTGAACTATTTTAGTCTAACCATTCTATTCTTGAACTATTTTAGTCTAACCATTCTATTCTTGAACTATTTTCAAACGACTATACAGTCGTTTGTTAGGATAAGCTGTTGTGACAGCTGCGCTGCGCAAGCTCAAATGTCTTTCGATCAATTTTAGAGTTCTTTTCCTTGTATTGTTGTAATAATAGGTAATTTTCCATGGTAACACTACTTCATTTGAAACGACTTTAAAAAATAATGCTTTTGGCAAGAAATACGCCACTAATCGTAATCCAATCCGTCGTACCGATCGTAGCAAGGGCATCGTAAGTAGGGGCTCCGGGAAACTTCTAATACAAATGTTATGTACAGGCGTCGCCAGCACATCAAGCTACCCGAAACTGTCGCTGCCGGGTCAGCGGGATTGTCCGAAAGGGTTACCGCTGGCCCGGAACATAAAGGGCTAAGGAAGGAACACAGGTGGGTTTTAGTCAGTAAGAGTCTGACACTCCCTTCCGCTCCACCCAGAGCGATTATTTTTCGGATGGGAAATCATCAAATGACCCCTTCATTTGATGATTTCCCATCCGAAAAATAGTTTTCCCAATCAATTTTGAACCTTATGCTATAGCGATAAAATTGAAAATCTATCAAAGAAATTTAACAGATTGTAGTAGCTTAATGTGCTGGCGTCAATACTACTTATCCGTTTGTCTGTTGCGGCCATTTTTGCGCGCATAAACCTCTCGGTGACGGTATTTCCGGTTGCAATTTTTGGAGTCGGCGCGTGCGATTAAAAGGACGATATCTCTAAAGTTTATAGTCTGAACTAATAGATAAGTACCTTTCTTTTGGTCACCACGCTTATGCGATTATTCAATTCTTACAAATTTTTTTTTAAATCTATGCATCCGTTGTAATGTAATAAATAAGTCAAATTTTGAAGTTTTGTAATTTATATTCATAAAGTCAAATTCAATCCGTGACCTGCCCTAATTTCAGTCACTTTAAATCCGTCCGCAAGTCACAGCTCCGCTTAATCCTCACGAGCTCACGACGCGACATATCTCTTCAAACAAGCCTTGTCTTATTAACAAACTTGTAAATTCCAGCCAACTGCCACTCGATGAGTAAACAATACCATCCCCCCCGCGCCCCTCCCTCCTCACGTATGTTAATTTAACCTAGTTTCACAAATTAGACCACTTTGGAAGCTCCGAGTACGCTGGAGCGTTCTTGCGATAGTATTTTCTGTGAAAACAGACAGACAGGCTGTAGTCTGCAGTCTTAGCTTAGTGCAGCTGTGAGGAGACAAGTCTGATCGTTGTATGATAATGACTTCAAAGAGAACGCTTATGAGGCATAGCTGCATAGTGATGAGAGATTAATTTAAGAAAAGTTGGATAAGGGAGGAGGCGGTTTGTTGTGAACTTGGATGAGTGAAATTAAAGTGGAATTCTTCAGATACAACTTTAAGGGTCTATAAGAGGTTGTTATGCGTAATTTCCTTCAAAGCAAGAGTGAACAGGCATCTTCTGTGCACGCTCGTTCCATCATAGACCTCATCTATCGCTTACCATCAGGCGTGATCGGGGTCAAGAGCATTTCACCATTTAGTTATAAAAAATAAAATAAAAAATAAAAATTGCAGCACAGCGAAAAGCTTTTGTAGCGACAGTAACCGACAAAGCGCAAGCACGCCTCCCAAGAGGTACCTTTCAACAAAATGTGCTGACTCTACTCCCTCTGCCTTACCAACATACACACAATAATTGCTACTATATTCACTTGTCTTTGGTTTAATTTAGAAGCATCTCATTTAAGAGTCATACGTTCCTCATGAGCACGGCACATGTGTGTCGCCAGGTGCTGAGCAACTGGAGCATGTACCAAATATTCGTGTTGCGATAGTAAGTATATACAGCTACAGATAGGTACATCGATGTCATTGACGTCAAAGTTAATTCCCTCCAATTCACACAATACGAGGATCTTTACAATTCCCAGGGCTACTTGCAAACGTTTCGGTAGAGGTAGCTTAGTTAGATTGTATGGTGCTGGATAAGAAACTAAATGTACTCGTATTAATAATTTATTTTGCCACGAATATCCTTGTTATTAATTGTTAGAATTACAATTTCGTGTACGTTAAAGGTATCTTTCATTGAATAGATCTCAACCTATGTTAATAAAATCATCAAGTTAAGAAGGGAGAATAATGTTGGAATTCATATAAGTAGTCTATTCCTACAGATAAGAGACGCTGTTTTGAGTTGAATCCCACAGTTACATTTAAATACAACTACCACATTTAAAATGTTATTCCAGTCTTCACATAATCTAAGCTCCAGAGTAAACCTCTTTGAATAACATATGGAAGTGTTCCGCGAGCGCTCGGCCGCTCGGTGTCCGAGGGAGCGGGGTGAAGGGGAGTGTCTCCGAATGTGTCACCATCCGGGCTATTGCATCTTGAGCAAGACTCTTGTGCTGTCCATCTGGGAATGTAACACAGTGGCCAGTGACAGCGGCCTACAAGTTGTGAAAATCATATAAAACCAAAATTAGAATTGACGATACTGAGTATTAGGTAAGTCCATAGATAACCGTGGGTAAGTCCCATATATTGTGGGATTGTTCCTTTATTTGAAAATAATTAAAATTACCATATATCTTCGACCAGGACTTGGATTTCTTCAAAAAAATATCATAATTATTTTGATCGCTGGAATTACTTATTCTACCGAGTAAATATCTCTCATACCTTTTTTGTGTCAAGTGCTGGGTGTGGTTTACGTCATCAAAAATTAAGTTTAATTCCTACACTCACGTCCGCGTTATGAGCACGATACGACACCATATTTGGTTATTTCACGAGCACCTTAGGATATACAGCCTTATTAGTAGTTTGCATTAAAGTCCTTAACAAACAATGCTCTTTTTTGATCTCCTTTACTATGTTCACTGCGCGCAGGCTTGTCGTAGCCTAATCTTACGTAAATTGGTTCGTGTGCGGCGAGCCTGTCCGCGGATCTGCGGCGACTCACTAGCCCGACATTGATGTACACACAACTGCGTCTGACAGTAAACATTGCCATTTATCTCTATCAGCACAATGGCTTCTCTGCTAAGGGTTGAAGGTTGATATCCTCATGAAAATGATTCGATCAAAATAGTTACGAAACGCCACTTTTGTTTAGGAATCTTATTATAGTGGCCAGTTGGGAAGTAGCCGTCTTACAATTCAATTTGTTTTCCATTTTTATACCGAATATAGTATAACATTTTCAACGTATCGAATGTAATGTAAATGAAACTGTAAAATGTTTTTCTTGTTCCACAATAGGTCCGTGAAATAGTTTTTAACACGTTTTAATCCCAATATCTACAATTTACAAAATATAGTAGATAAATAAAAATGCCTAATATGAGAGAGAAATAAACAGTAGTGTTCTATTCTATTGTAATATGCAACTGAAGATTGCTGTGTAAAAAGCACAATGATGATATAATTGTAGATTGAGAATTTGACTAATGCTAAGAAGCTATTTTACCCCGATACGTGGATAGTTAAGCCAAGGGGTAAAATGGCTCGTTTATGAACGAGTTATACACTCTGCTTTTCGATTGCGAGAAAATGAAAAAGGCATAAAGTATTTAACAGTATTTTCACTGTTCAAAAATGTTTTTGAAGTTTTTTTTTATTTTCATCAGGTGTCATTCGACTTGGGTACTTCATACTGCCAAGTCATATAATAATGTTACTTTGCGTTTTTAAATAATAAATGTCAACTATTTTATCTGGTTTTATTAAAATTTAAGGATAGAAAACACGGAAGTGATATAAATTAAAGCAATTGAAATAAAATAATGACTTTAATCTGCGACGTTTTATTGTGCGTGTGGCTGTTTAGCCTGATTATCTTAGTAAAAAAAAACTCTAAGCACTAGAACTAGAGCATAAAAAGCGACTTTATGTCACCTACGCACACGCACAATATAGAGACGAGAAGCATGAGAAGTGAAAAAACCGTTTTTTATTCTGAAGACCAAGCTCGTACTAGTTGTCACGAAAAGTAAGGATATTTTTAGCATCCTTGTTAAAAAAACGCAAACGTAATAGTACATTATGATACATGTGTGCTATATTGATTAATGCACACGCGTTTCATACGACGTTTTTCAACACACTTGCGAGGAAAAAAAACAGACTTGTATTGTTAAATATTAACTTGTATGGAAAATGGCGCGCTGGTTTTGTTTTCCAGCACGCCGTGCTAGCCAGCCAGCACTAGCGATGCGCGCGCCGGTGTAAATAAAAGCATCATTGATTCTCATTTTAAATATATTAATCTATGGCACAGACAAAACCGCTAAACTGCCTATAGAAAAAATATAATAAACACAAACTAGGTAATGTTTAGACTGATCGTAGTGTCGTACGTCAAATTGTAGTTTTATTTATGGAATTAGAAAATACTATTGGCATAGAGAAATATACATTCGTTCAGTGAACCTCATACACACACTGTCATTTTTGACAGCGCTCACGGTGATATTATTCTAGGGCATGGTCGGCATTATCGCAAAATGGCGAATGTCATGACGTCATCTATGACGATTCACGGGACATCGTTATCGTTATCGCGCTCACGCTAATTCGGTTATTTCCCAACTCGGAACACATCGATTATTTCCCAATTCGGAACGCAGGGTTTGATGAGATTAAAAAAGCGCGCATCTCCGACTAGTAAATAGTTATCTGTGGTATTACGGCACATGTGGAATAAAGTAAAGAAAAAGCACGCGTTCGTAATACACTCCATTATGGACCTAAAAGCGGTTCAATAAGAGCCACTTTACGAGCAAGTGTGTTGAAAAATGTTTTGCGTCATTACAGCCAATACCTATACAGTGTGAGTCTTCATAATGTGCACATAACGAAATTAGGGAAACATAGCTTACCTAATTTTATCGACGGAAAAAATATTTGAAAAAATTAAAAAGTATCTAAAAGGATCTTTACCTGCTAAAGTATGGTGATTGCAAGGCCTTTCTTTAACAGTTGATAAGAAATGTTGTGATTGAGTTATAAACATGGTATTTTTACGTTTAGAAATCTGATACGATGGAGAATAATTTAAAGTAATAATAAAAAATGGTAGGTAATCGGGGCTTTTATTGAGTAATTTTACAATTATTGTAAAAATTTATGAAAAAATATCAGATTTTTGTTAAAACAAAACCATAATTCTCAATTGAAGGCGATTGTTTACACAGGGGTCACACAGCAGCGAACAAGAATTTTAAAAATGCTATATTTTTTTATTTTTTTTTTAGATTTTTTAAAATATTTTTTCCGTCGATAAAATGAAGCTTAGTTTCCCTCATTTCGATATGTGCACATTATGAAGACTCATACTGTATAATGTATATCCATTAAAGTATTAGCCGGAAAGAAGATATTTCTTTTCATCTTTAAAGTCAGTGCTTTAGATTGCTTTAAACTTGTCCCATGTTCTAACAAATGGTTGCTGTCGCGTCGCCATAGAAGCTGGGCGGTAATTATGTTAGCACCGCACACTCATGATACGAAGCAATCACTGAGATATTCTCCATGGAATGTATAGATTTGAGAGTGGCTATAAAACTTTGCTGATGTTTTCTTAGTATTGATTTTATTTCGTTTTTGGAACATTTGTTATTAAATACAAGTTAATAGAAGATCACCCAAGTTATCTGCGAAAGTCAATTTACACAATCTTACTAACTTATTTACACCAATACACCTATATAGTAAAATTATGAAGACATTTTAAAAGTAATGAATGTATAGTACCTAACACATCAACAACCACACCGTCAGTGTCGTATCGTACCTATATTATGGTGATGTAATCTTAACAAGGTTTGTATTCGGTCTCCAAGCCCGCATCGCCGTCGTCGGCACTAAACCAATTTGGCCATTTTAATACGGTTTGCAGCAGGACCAACCTTTGAACGAATACACCTTCGGTTATTGTGTTACGGAACGTCTTACAGTCTACTGCGAAACATCTTGTTTGTGATAGCCTTAGGAAAATATTATTAACAAAACGTTTGAGCGTATGGATGGTATAATTTTACCAGGAATATCTTTAAACATACAAACGTTTATGCCGAGCGGTAGATGAAGATACCTTATTAAATATTGACCACGATGTTATGAAACATGGAATCTGTGAAAATAGGTGAAAATCTGTGAAATGTGGCGTTACCATCAGTAGTCTGAAATAGGTCACGTGATGGATACTAAAAAACATGACAGAAACATCATAATGAGTTAGAGCCCATTTTACCAACATTTATATTTGACAAACAGAATCAACTTCAGCAAACTCATCGAATGATTCCAATCGTGTATGTTTGTTTGAACATTGAATATTGCCGGTAAAAAAACACACAGGTATATTAATTTATTTAGTCTAAACAAATAAATTATACACATTCGTTTGAAAGCTGGTATCGGCACGAAGCATTAATTTCGTACTTATAACGTTATTTGCATTGGTCTGATAATAAGCGCCTGCGTTAATATTAATGTATCGAGTTACAACGCGGCTCACGAAACGTGATGATGCGGACCTATGTAAAACGTGATGATGCGGTACCTATGTAAAACGTGATGATGCGGTACCTATGTAAAACGTGATGATGCGGTACCTATGTAAAACGACCTCAAAATACTGGAAAATGCAAAGATAAAAAGGTAAAAATAAAACTGTACACATTTTCTGTAACGTTTGTCTTAGATATTAGACTAAAATTCGCAAAAGTATAAGATTCTAGACTTGAAATATTAATTAGCAAGAAGTCACCATCTGTTTATGTTCTATTGTGTGTCAGTAGCTTGCTTGTCAAGTGTGATGCTAATGGAAATATCTCTACATGTAGTTGTTTGCAGGCTTAGGTACTATTGTAACAGACAAGTGTCAAAGGACAAACGGTTAACTTACTACTAGTGTATTTCTATGGAAATATACGATATAATAGCAATGGGGATGATGATTGCTCCACTCTTGTGCCGCGTGTACTTGTAGTGTAAATCCCGCGGCGAACAAACATGCCGCTGCAGGATAAATAATTATAAATCGAAGCGAAATAATAATAATTCCACATTTCCATGATTACTTTTTGTGTTTATTTACGTGCTGGTAGTATTGTTTATGTACAATAGTTAAATAGGTTATAACTTAAGCCCTTTTCCAGATTATAACGTAATAAACAATGCAGTGCAAAGCTTACTTTCCATTTTGGCTAGCACAGACACCTAAACTACATATCTTTAGAATCATACAAACAATAGACTGTGAGCTATTTGCCTCAGCCACTTGACTGTTCTAGCGTCACGTCGGCGTCGTATCACACCTCACTATCATCTCACTTGTTCGTAGTAAGTAATTGGGAGATTATTCTAAGTAACACGTCGAGCGCCTACCGGCGACTGTCATAGGTATTCGCATTATAGTTGGACACATTAACAACACCCCAGAGGCGGGTTTATCTACGTGTGGATTTTTAAGGGTTGTAGTACCTATTTGGGGGCACGGCAGTGCCCCCGCACAGACGAGCCAAGCGAAGAGCAAGAGCACTACCTACCTTTTCTCGAAGCGCTTCGTCGTTTTTTTGAAACCTCATTGGGTTTGGATTATACCAGGTAAACAAAATTCTCGGGATATGATGTCAATAGTAGACTTATTAAACATAACATGCGCCCTAACTCTACAAGCCCTAACTTCACAAATTCTACACCTTAGTCGAAATATGTAGCTTGGCCGTTTCGCTACTAATGTATTCACTGTTCATTACTTTTCTGTTATACACTGTTCATTACTTTTCTGTTCTTGTACTTAGAAGCGAAACGACCAAGCCTCTTAATTTGACTAAGGTGTAGAGTTTGTGAAGTTAGGGCTTGTAGAGTGGGCGTGTAGAGTTAGAAGCTTGGCTCTACGTGAGATCTGATAACTTTTTTACAGTTCGAGCCATTATATGGTCTCGTCTTGGCAACATTTTACATGAAAATGTTTTTGGTGGGATAGCTATCTCATGAAATTCTTGGTCACAGGCACTCGTTCAATCATTGAAAGCTACAAAGCTATTGATACATAGTGTAGTGTGCATACATAGAACATATCTTATCTTAGGGAACAAGTAGTAATTAACTAGTGAATTAGATTAATGCGCTGCAAACACCTCGTGACGTCACACATACAGCTAGTACAACGGAAATAATTAATAGTCTACTGACACAGATTTTAATATTTAAGATGGATAAGTGCCATAGATCACAGCTACTCTGATTAAAATTTAGCAGGTTAGCCAATGATTAGCCTGAATGCTTTAGAAGGAAAGTTGGTTCCCAAGTGGTCAGTCGGCACCATAGTGAATGCTGCACTGTTTGCATTACAGAATTGTTTCCGAACACAATATCGTGCTCATAAAACAAGTACACAGGCAGTGCAGTTAAAGTTAATTATCTTCGTCACGTTAACGAACATACAACAAACAAATGCGCTGTTATCTCCGCGAGGTGGCGCCCGCATCGACTCTTTCTGTCACTCACACGACGCGCGCCTCGTAATCGACAACCTATTGTTGTTCTGAAAAGCAATTTATTTAAATGTTTGTCAGTTTAGCACCTACCAAATTATTTAAATCGGAGAAAATTAACTACGAAAAATTAGATGGTAAATCGGATATCTATGGTAAATATTTAAATCTAAATTTACGCATGTAATTTGTAAACGTACCAATCATCATTCATCGTCATCGTGTATCGTGCATAATTTTTTTAACATTCCGAGTTGACGGATCCCCCACTGCTTGCGTTCAGTTTGCTAAGTGACAAAACTTCTCTCATTATCGCCCAAAACGACGCGCGACGTAACGATATTAAGGCAAACTGCATCGCAGGATAAGTAGAGAAGGCTCACAAAGCTCACGCAAGTAGGGTATTATTGGGCATTCTACCCCACCTTCCGTTCCATCGGCTCACTCCGTTCGCCTCGTCACTCTCGGTGGAGTAGAATGCCCAATAATACAAATGAAAAGTATTGGTTCGGCGCCTATTCCACCTGATGGAACGGAAGGTGGAGTATGAATTCCTACGTAGTGCAGTAAAATACTGGTTCGGCGCCTATTCCACACCAACATGACTTACAGCTTAGTACGGCCATTATTCCAAGCGCGTACGTGACGTGGCTATGTCTGAAACTATAAACCTAGCCCCCTAGTTATCCTAACGCCCTAGCCTACCATACAAACCACACCAAACGTAGGTTTAGTTGGTTTAACGTGAGGGAAGTCTGTTACAAGGAAACCTACGGTAACAGACGGAACTTGGGTAGGAATAGGGATTTGTGTACGTCGTGCAATGTACACAGGAAATGGTTTTCTCACCGCCGATCCCACAGACTCATAGGATCGATGATGGCTAAAGGTGTCTTGGCCACAGTGAGAGGAACACTTTAGTTCTAAAACTAAATATTAACTTACCGTGTTACCGTTATTTTAATTAAGTCATGCAGTGGACACTAGTTTACTTATTAACAAACAAGGGCGGTCACTGCTTGAACCGTTAGCCTAAAATTCAGGACAGATTGTCTCATGTCTCTTCACAGAGCAAGAAATAACATGCACTTACAGGCACACGTATATTCTATTTCTATGACCCAGATTGGGCACCAAGGACATCTGAACTTTAGGATATCGCAAACATTAAACTAAAATTTGGGACAGATTGTCTCATGTCTCTTCACAGAGTAAGAAATGCATGCACCTAATGGCACACACACATTCTATTTCTATGGTCCCAGATTGGACACCAAGGACATCCAAATGTTAATTTAATTAATTCATACAGCTAACACTACCTTACATGTTAACAACAACTAGATACTGGTTGTCTGCTGTTACTCTGCGTTGCGCTTGGATTTAGATTAAGATGCTTTCTCACTTTCGAAACGGTTCGTGCACCGTACCATAGTAATTAATTGTGTCATACTTATTCTATGTAAACCACCTGACGACGGCGTCGGAAACGATCGTACAGTATAAGTGTAATTAAGTCTTTAAAATCTCAAAGACTGCAAAATTGCATCATGTAAATTTGCAGTTATAGAACTTTAACATCGTTACATGAGGTGTCGTGTCTGTATGAGTAATTTCCATGTATTTAACAATTACACTGTAAGATGATCCTCGTGCATGTAGCAGTCTTTGATTAAAATTTGCCTTTTTTACGATTTCTTATTTTTAAGTATTTTTTAATTCGTCTAAATGTGTTTCATTCTGACTATACACTTTTAACGTTTCATGTAGAGTTGGGATGAAACCTTTTATAGAACATGATCTTATACCAGTTTTGATACCTTTGTTTATTATTTTATATGTTTTATAATAAGGCGATAGTTCTATCAATCTAGGATTGATTGAAAGATGATTCTTAATATCAGTACCTACTGAACATTTGCATGAATGAAATGGTTATAAAAAGTTGTTTTCGTCGTTGGATGATTTTATAACAATTTTAAGTTTTACTGCAACATACCTGTGAACTAACGTTTTGACATGGCTTCGTTTACATGGATTGTTTTGCACAAAAAAATTAAAAAAAATGATTTCAGGATATTTTACTATCAACTCACCTTCTATCAACTCACCTTAGCTTGCATCTTTGAATTTTTTTTTTTTATTTTCACTTGTCATGCAACAAGACTTATTAAACAAACATACATACTTTATTATAATACCTATTGTATTAATTATAAGTAACAGCCTGGTATCGGCTTCACCTTTGTCGGTGAGGGTAAGAAGCTGGTTTTGTAATTCATTTCTCACGATAAAATTGCAATTTGACAGAAAAGGTTTTCAATCAACACGGTTTAATTAGACGTAAGTAACATAAATTAGTCATACACCTGTGAGGATATGTAGTTAAGGTTTAATTTTGTTATGAGGTAAATATTGCTGAAATGGTATTTTTTATGTATAAAACCAATCAATTTTGATCATAAAATTACATTCGCTCCAGTATCTTCCAGTGATCTACTGACCTTTTTCGTTACATACCTACTACAATATCCTACAACTTTAAAATGTGAGTAAGTACTACTAAGTTTACTGAATTTGATAATGTGTACTCAGCTACGGACCTGGTTTCTGCCTGCCGGCTGGTGTAACTTTCATCATCATAACATCTATAGTCATCTTCTAGCGAGATATATTCCATTGAAACTCTCCTCTCCATAATTATCGAGGTTGCTTATAGTTACAAAATTAATCTTAGTGTGTTCTATTTCAGGTCTGACTCGGAATTGGAATACCATTCACAACAGCCCACAGCTGCAGTAGCCGAGGTGACAAAAAAGCAGCCTAAGAAAAAGGCGGTGAAGCGCCAAACACCTGAAACCAGCGCCCACCCATCGGACTCTAAGTCAAGGTAATTTATATTACTGCTTGTATGATTAGGTGATTGATGGGTATGATAAGTCAACTAAATTGGTATGTGCAGTAATACATAATGGTTAATGAGTTTAGAATTGTAACGCAGAGAACGGTAAAATCATTGTCCTATTATATTCAATGCAGGAATGTTGTCAGTTACTTCATGAGGTATTCTTATTGAAATGGTTATAATCTAATATGTATTACGCTTTATATTCCCCATAGGATTCAACAGGGGTGTATAATACACATTAATTTAGTTAGATAAGAAATAAATGTAAATTATTATAATTGAAATGTGTAATTGTTTACAGTAAAAGACGCAGCTTGAGCTCGGACCTCTTTGGTCTGGAGAACAGTCAAAATTTAAAGACGCCATCAAGCGGGGACTTCGCTTCATCGCTCATCAGCCGTGTCGCCAACGGGAAAGTACGGCGAACGGCAGACCTTACGGGGGACTTCTACGTGGAAGTTAAAGTTTACTCAAAAGACGAAGTTGCCTCCATCCCCAAGGAAGAACGGTGGAAGAAAGCTCAGGTCTCGTTAAAAGTACAACTTAATAGCAACACTCCCCAGTGGTATGGGCTGCAAATGTTTATGAGACGGACTCACGAATTGTTCGACAATTCCGAGCCTGTCTTTTATAGCGATAGTATAAGTATAAAATAAGTTAGTTTTAAATTGTTGGGGACACTAAATTAATTATTAGTAGGTACCTCTGTAAATCTAAACTATTTTTGCGTACCTAATAAAAATAATAATCTAAAATGCCTTTTTGTACCGTTTGTAACACATCTGTTGAGCGCAGTCACTGGACAGGTCACTTACGTAGTACTAATCATAAAAACAAAAATATTTCGCATTTTTGCGAAGGTGTTGCAATAATACATTCTGCATTTCGGAATCGTATAGCTTCTTATAGAATTATCGATCCGTCTGAGAATTGTTCTCTAGAATCATTTTTTAATAATATTGAAAATAAAATTAAAACGTTAATTGACATGTCTCTTATAGAACACACCTGTCTAAAAGTTAACTTCGAATATTTCGCTTTGTTTCTAATGGTTAAAAATGACTCTCAGGAGATAAAATCATTTGCCACAAAAAACTTTACTTTGCATCAGAATTATGAATTGGATTCATTATTGTCTCAAGTCAAAAACACCTTAACAAAAAAGATAGAAGAATTTCAGGATCGAGATAGTGGATGGACGTTCTTGAATAATTCCCATTTGGAAATCAATGTTAACAAATATCAACCTTTGCGCGGTTCAGGTTTTATCGAACTGCCTGCATCAATAAAATCGAAAAAAGAATGTGTTAATATTCGCAATAATGATGATTATTGTTTTTTATGGTCCGTTGTTGCTGCTTTATATCCAGCTAAAAGCCATCCTGAAAGAGTATCTTCTTATCCTGATTTTCGTAACGTATTAAACGTACAGGATATATCATTCCCAATGAGTTTCTCAGATATTACCCGGTTTGAAGGAAATAACCCTGAAATTTGTATTTATATTTATGGTTTAAAAAATAATATCATCGTAGGACCTCTTTACAAACCAAAAACTTTAAACGGAAAGGTGATTCATTTACTTTATTTAGAAAGCGATGATTTATCGCATTACTGTCTCATTAAAGACTTACCGCGACTTGTTAAGAATCAAATAACAAAGCACCACAGCAAACTGTACTTTTGTAATGTTTGTTTAATGTTTTTTAACTCATGCGTTAATCTTAGTTCACATAATTGTGGAGGTGTTGTCACAGAACTGCCTCCAAAAGGTTCTTTCATACAGTTTGAAAATTATAACAGAAAGCAAATTGTACCATTTGTTATATACGCAGATTTTGAAACAATGCTAGAACGGTATGAATCTTGTGACCCTGATCCCACTAAGGCGAGCACCGTTACGCAACAGCGACACGTGCCTATAGCTTACGCTTACCATATCACGTGTGCGCTAGACGAAAGCTACAATCGTTACGTTTCTTATCGCGGTTCGGATTGTGTATCTAATTTTGTGAAGTCTATTTATAAAGATGCACGAAAATATTACGCTATTTTAAAAAATAATGTTCCTATGATATACTCAGAAGATAATGCTCGCGACTTTGAAAACGCTATGACTTGTCATATTTGCAACCACTTCTTGTTTGGCGATAGGGTTCGTGATCATTGTCACTTGACTGGAAAGTATCGCGGCGCAGCTCATAGTTACTGTAACCTACAATACAGATTACCAACATTTTTGCCAGTATTCTTTCATAATTTGTCCGGATACGATTGTCACCTTTTTATAAAAGAATTAGGTGAAGCTCCTGGATCTATTAAAGTGATACCGAAAACAAAAGAAAACTATATTTCATTCACAAAGTTTATTCCGATTTCATCTGAGGAAAGCATTCAAGTTCGGTTTGTAGATTCTTTCAAATTTTTAGGCACTAGTTTAGAAAAGTTAGTTGGTACAATGAAAAAACAAGACTTCAACCATTTAAAATCTTATTTTCCTAATGAATCACAATTTAACCTACTCACGCGTAAAGGAGTGTATCCTTATGACTATATGTCTCAATGGGAACGATATGAACAAACGTGTCTGCCAGCAAAAAAATATTTTTTTAACTCCTTAATCAATGAGTCAATTACTGACGAAGACTATAATCACGCTTGTACCATTTGGTCAACATTTAATATTCAAAACATGGGTATGTATACCGATTTATATCTTAAAACAGACGTTCTGTTGCTAACAGATGTATTTGAAAATTTTCGGAAAACTTGTAAACGTCATTACAATCTCGATCCTGCGTTCTATCTTACAGCACCAAGTCTATCTTTTGATGCAATGCTTTTAAAAACAGGAGTTAAATTAGAATTAATTAGCGATGTAGAAATTTTTAGAATGATACAAGAAGGTATTCGTGGAGGTGTTTGTATGTGTTCCAAAAGACATGCCAAAGCCAATCATAAATATTTAGATACCTTCGATCCAAGCCGCCCAAATTCATTTATCATTTATTTAGACTGTAATAATTTATACGGTTACAGTATGTGTCAATCGCTGCCCTGTTCCGGTTTTAGATTTATGAATAGACAAGAAATAGATTTTTTACAAGAGAATTTGACAGACATCGATGATAATGCGGAAAACGGTTACATTCTTGAAGTTGATTTAATATATCCAGAAAATTTACACAATGAACACAATGACTTTCCTTTTTGTCCAGAAAAATGTTTACCACCTGGTGGTAAAAATAAAAAACTAATACCGAATTTGTACGACAAATATCACTATGTAATTCATTATGTTCATTTAAAAAAATGCTTACAGTACGGTTTAATATTGAGAAGGATCCATCGCGCTATTATGTTTAAGCAAAGTTGTTTTTTAAAGCGATATATTGATATAAACACTCAGTTACGTCAAAAAGCAGAGTCAACGTTTGAACAAGATTTTTTCAAATTATTAAATAATTGTATTTTTGGGAAAACCTTAGAAAACAGTGAAAATCGAATAGACGTTAAGTTAGTAAACAAGTGGTGTGACTCAAGCAATAAAACAAAAAAGACAATTTGTGCTGAGAAATTGATAGCCAGTCCATATTTTCACAGCGCTTCTGTATTTTCTGATGATTTAGTAGCAATCCAAATGAAGCCTTTGCGTGTTATACTTAATAAACCGATATACATAGGGTTCACAGTATTAGAATTATCTAAGACGCATATGTACGATTTTCACTACTCTATCATGAAACCTTTTTATGGTAAGCGAATTGAATTATGTTATACTGACACAGATAGTCTAATTTATGATGTACAGAGTAATAACGTTTATAAAGATTTCAAGCTCAATTTTTTAAATTATTTTGATACCTCTAATTATGACTTAAACAATGAATTTGACTTACCTATTATTAATAAGAAGATTCCAGGACTGTTTAAGGACGAAATGGGTGGCAAAGTTATCAAAGAATTCGTAGGACTGCGCTCAAAGCTTTATTGTATTAAAACCTTAAACAAAACAATTAAAAAAGCCAAAGGTACAAAAAAATGTGTAACGAAAAATTTAAATATGTTTGATTATAAAAATGTTTTATACAATTGCAATGTCATTCGCAGAAAAAATGTATTGTTTAGATCAATAAAACATGAAATATTCACTCAGAACGTAAATAAAATAGCACTTTCAAGCAATGATGATAAACGATTGCTATCATTTGATAAAGTATCTACTTTAGCTTGGGGTAATGCAAATATATTTATGTAGGTAATGCATTACCATAATTTTAAATGTAATTAGGAACCAACTGTAGTTACATGTTACATTTATAGCATGTATTTTATTGATTGTAAAACTTATAACGTATTAAATGGAAAGTTATAGGTATAATCTTACAACCTACCTACTAATATAAAAGGTATGTGAGGGTGGATAGATAGATGATTGTTACTTTTTTAGTGTGAATGTAACATTGTAGTGTAATATAATTGAACCCAGCTTTATTATGTATGTAATTCTAAAATGTATGTATTCTTGGTGTCCCATAGACTTTATTAAGTACATAATTATTAGTTTTAGTAAAATATCAACATGAGAATTAGAATAGTGAATATATTTAGCTAAACAGTGTAGGTATAACTATACTCTATCTATACGGCTTCTGTTAATTATACTTACGTCTTATAAGTTTACTTTTATTTGCATGTACCTACTAAATAATACTTAAATAAATAATAGTTCAAGTTCATAAATCTGTTTCATTTCCATTCCTGATGACAAAGCGCATTGCGCCGACTGGATTGTGCAATATGACACCGATCAGCTGCACGCGCACGTCGCTTCATGTTGTACATATCAGGCTGAACTTGTCGAAACATGAACTTGATTCACAGCGCAAGGTTTTATGGAGTTTGCATTTTATAATAATATGATGGATTAGTACATGAAATACATCAGAAGGCAGACAGTCGGACCGGTCACATCACGTCGAATAAAAACAGAACAAATTGTAAGTACCTATTGTACAAACGTATAAGTACCTACTTATAAAATTATTACCATAAATGCTGTTAGATATAATTATTATCAATAATTTATAACTTTGTTTGTTTCAGATCATCAATAATGTGTGACTCTCCCGATTTCATCTTCTCCCAATACGGTCAAGGTTTTCCCACTCCAAGTTTAAGCTGGCATGTTCCAGAGCAACAAATACCTGAACCAACCATAAAAAAGTCTCGAGCAAGACGGGAGGGTCTAAAACGGAAAGCATCTGAACATCAACATCCTTTATGTCAATCATACGTCATAAACAACGAAAAGAAAAAAGGTTTACGACTGATCCAGATACAGGTGTTGGACATCAGTGAACGACAAGAACCAAGTGTTGCAAGTTCAAGTGATGGTGAAGAGGTGATAGTGTTAAGTGCGCAATATGTAGTTAGTGAACCGGTGGACTATATTATGGAAGAGACCCAATCATTGATAAATAAAATTTCAAAGAAACTTTGTGGTGACGATTGTTATTAGTAAGTAAGTAATCTATTTATCTAGTACTAACTTATTGTGTCAGTTTGTAGACTGCTTCGCTGTCTAGTGGTTGCAAGCGTGACTACTGAGCACGGGGTTCTAACATTACTGGATATTAGTTAATGTATGTATAAGTTTTGAATGTTTATGTTTAATGTTTAAAGAGAAATAAATAATTAGTTTAATAATTGGTATCTATTATGAATTTATTTATTAATCTGCTAGTGTATTAAATTGTATAAAAAAATATTAAGGAAACTTGTGGCTCTTATTTAAGTCCTTAGTACCTAAGTTTTTTAGTTATTATAATATGTTTTGATTGTATAAATAAAGTATCTAAGGTATAAGTTTTATTGTAACTATAGAGATTAAGTTATAAGAAGTAAAATAATGTATTTGTTAATCTGATAGTGTATTAAAATATGTTTAAATACATAATAGATCATAGTAGTTACATAAGTTTCAAGTACATAAATAAAATATTATATAATTGCAAATAATGTAAAAACTAAATAAATAATATACTTATTTATAATTTAAAATATGTTTTATTGGCAATACATAAACAAACTCACACTTTAAATTATCTCTAATGAAATGATCTCATTACATGTCAATACTTATTTTAAAATTAATAGAATACTTACTCAATTCGATTCATTTTATTAGGGCTAATATAAAGTTTGATGTTTACGTTATCCTGAATAAATTTAAATAAAACAACCATAAATACATTATTAATAAATTTTATTAACTTCACATGACAAAATAAATTAAAATAGATTAAATACAGACATATTATTGTCCACATACCATTTTCTAATACACACCGCATTATTTAATGCACAATTCATTTTATGGTTCACACAATTAAAATCATTTTTATTTTTACAGAACTTTTTTTGTAATGTCACAAAATTAGGACACCCTTTTTCACCTATTTCAATCACTTCACAGTTTGCACATAACTCTTTAATCCACTTAATTTTTTCCAATCCCTTTGTAATAATTTTTTTATTTTCTAAATATGGTACGATGACGTGTTGAAACTCTCTGTAGTCTACAAAACCCTCACTCCAGAAAATTCCACGATTTCTTTCCAACCATCGCACCTGCTTCTTTTCTTCTTGAGTCAAATAATAAAACGAATGCGGTGGTTTAACCAAGAACGTCTGTGTGTGTTCATTACTTACTATGGCCACTTCTTTGACGATAAAATTATTATCTAAATATTTAAATCCTTGGAGTTCGACAATGATAATATCTGCGTTCATGATATCTTCTTCACTGTGTTGCTTAATGGTTTGTATTCAACAATGCAATCGTTGAGAATGAGGCAGTATGCTGAAGTTTGATCTGGTATTTCTGAATCACTCTCAATTTCTACCCTTACATCCACAACGGGTCCAGTCTTCAGATTATCGATCTGTCTAGAGCAATCAACAACAAACAACGGTGCTAACTCTTTAAATTGATTCTCGCTTAATAAAGACTCCGGACAACGTCCATAATACGATTGTTGAAATCTGATGTATTGCTCATATAATAAAGCAATTCTGTTATTAGCGAAGTTCACATTGAGGCTTTCATACGGGAAATATGTTGAATTAAGATACACACGAACATCACGAACATAGCAATGATCAAACTGTGACATGTCAGAACTTGCATTATTTTTTCTACTTGTTTGTAGTCCAATTATAACATATCTTGGTTTTTCTATTTGAGATGAAGTTTTGATAGACCAGGTATGTTTTGTAGTTTTAGGTAAAGCGGGGTATTCATATAGATCCCAGTTTCTAAATATCATCTGAAGCGATCGATCTTTTTCCAACAGTTTTAATAAACTTATTTTTTCTTTATCTGATACTTTAACATGGGGTACGCGCCATATGATTTTATTGATTTGAATGTCTTCCACTATTTCACCGGTGTTCAGTTTTACAGCGTTCAAATTAGTGTTGCTTCGTAACAATATTAGTTCATGTCTACTATTTATCACAACTTTTTTAAAATCTTCTGCGAAACCGAGAATATTCCGAAGTGGTATAGACGCAGAAAAACTTCCTCCATTAACATTTTTTATACCATCGATACTCCAACCCCAAGCTTTGGATAATTTTGATTCATTCTCACTCATTGATATTAATGATTTCATGGTTGTAGTTATACCTGCATTTTTTATTTTATCAATCTCCACTCCGTTTAGTTCGTACCTAATATCTTGGAATAAGAAGAGTAGTCCGTTGTTCGTAAAATTGATACTAGTAGCTTTCTCTTTTGAATCTTTTTTGCTGACGATAACGGTTCCTTCTAAATACAGAGTGCTGGCTGATGGTAATATGTAAAGATCCTGTTGGTTGATAGGTATGCGAATTTCATCGTTCCTGTTGAAACTCGTTACATAAGGTTTGTACGAATGAAATTCGATTCCTTCTATACTGTTGTCGTAAGTCGGAGTGGAAACAATGTCTAAGATATTCATTTTATCAATCCGATCGCTCTGAGAAATGTCTTATTGTCTTTAGTTAACTTTATTTTGCTCTTAGAACGACGTCTTATTTGGTAGGTAGCTTGAGTAGAACTGGTATTTTTCATTTGTTGAGGCAGATATTTATTGTAATCAATCATTTTTTCTTCTAAAATGTAAATACAGCTGCACTTCTTCACCACGCAAATTAATTAAGCGATTGTTTATATCTAGTAGTCGAATATGTACGCAGCTTATGTTGTTTTGATTGATTGGAAAATATATAGCGTTCTTCGGGATTTCTATGATTCTGTATCCAGGTGGCACGTTGAGTGCGAATTCGTGAATTATGTGACTTGTTTCACCGTTTATGTAAGAGCCGCTCACAATGTCACATTCGATCCTTACCACTGTCGTCGGTAAAATGTTGACTGGATACTGTGACACATGCCATTTATTTGCTTTCAAGACCTGCTTGTCAAACCCTAACAGTCTACTGAAAGAGTATTCTTTCTTAAAATTAATATCTTTTGAACAGTATATGTTAGTTTTTAAAGTATTGTTATTGCATTGTAATTTGATGGAAGCATCTTTTATTTCAGATTTTAAATAATCGTTGATATCTTGCAATTCATAGCTGCCTTCCGGTATTTCAATAACTTCGTTTGAGCCATAATAGAACTTGTTATTACTTTTATCAATATTTGGTATAGAATTAAATGTTGAAAAATGTAATAAAGCACATTCATATTCTCCATTTAGTTGCAACGTATTAGGATAGTACGTAGATAAAACTGATGAGTTTCCAGTTATCGACAAAGTGAGTGACATCTTGCAAATGATTGTAATAAAATAAAAACAATTTATTTTATACATTTTTATTCCAAAAAGTCCACAGATATTTTAAACATAAATGACCACAGTTTACAGTGTAAAATTTTTGATACCTTGTGTAGTTGTATGAAACTTTACAATTCTTGAAATATCCTATCAGTTCTAATGGAGGTTTTAAATTTCCATAGCTATCAAAATATTCACAATAGTCATATACTTTTACATAAGCTACCCAATGCGTTCCTTCGTTTTTAGAATCGTCTAAGTTGACTATACCACATTCCATACGTTTCGGCTTCCTTGGTAATTGATCTTTCATATATACTCCTCGGAAATATGGGATGTCTCTTGCGTAGTTTTGGATGTCTACATTAGTTAGTGGGCGATTGGGTAGCTTCTTGTTCAGTTTTTTGATGATTTTATGAACAATCCTTTACCGTTTTTATAAGGCTTTATGTATAATCCCTTACCCACTGCTAAACCCTCCATAGTTCTGTTATGTCGTTCTGTCTCTCGCAAGTTTTGCTGAGCTGATTTGTAATCATTCACAGTTTTTGCAATTCCAGCCGCACCACCAGCTAAAGCTCCTAAAGCCGACAAACCAGCGAAAATTGGAATTAAAGGTAGAACTCCTCCAGTCTTTGGTATAGGTATTACTCGAGGTACTCGAATTCGATGATGTATGATTGGAAATAACTTTTTTGCGGATAAGTAAGCTGCTTTTATTAAAGTCTTATTATCTTTGCGTTTGAGTTTCTTAATTTTTGAATTTATTTTTGAAACTAAGCTTTTAAATGTTTTAATGCCTGATCCAGACTTTAGTTTCGCTTTCATAACTTTGCTCACTAACCAAGAGCTTAGTTTTTCACCTTTCCCGGCATCTTTTGATTTAAGTCTTTGTTTAGCCATGTTAAGTAGTTGTAAATCGGCTTTGTGACGATTTGATAAGTCTGTATGGTTTGTATACGCAATGTCGTGTTGCATGCAAGCTTCATCTAGCTTATTTACACCTCGGTCACCTCGCGCTAAGCGTTTGTGAAGTTTGGTTCCTGGTCCGCAATAATTGTATCCTGGCAAATGAACTTCGAATGGTAGATTATTAATTATGTTGTTAACTAGTCCACCCCCTTGCATTACTCAAATTATAATGATAGGATTTCAAATGAAAAATGATTATATAATATCTTAGTCCATTAATGCAGCTTTTTCAATCCAACTGTTTTCTGCACTGTTTAGACCTAACCATTTAACATACAATTTATTTCCTTTCTTTTTCAAAACCTTTTCTATCAAATAAACATCAGGATAATTAGATTTTTGCAGTTCTTGTTCGTAAAAAGCGCCTAATATGATTTGTTTTCTTTGATCTTCTATGTGATATGTCACTGGTAAGGTTTTATTTACCTTTTTTATAATAAATAATTCAGTTGACCAATTAGGAGTATAACCTTTCTCAAAATTATGTTTGTATTTACTTATACGAACACAATCACCAACTTTGAATTTAGGCTTCCACTGAACTAAAACATGTTTGTTTATTTTTTTAATATTTTCTTTGATTATTTGTTCATTACATTTATTCACATCAACCGGTTTAAATTGAATAGTACGATGTTTTGTGTTGTTATATCTCTTCAATGTATCTTCCAATGGTAGCCCTAACCACTTATAGTTTCCATTGAGACTAAAATATTTATATAATTTATTTTTTACAGTTCTAATCAATCTCTCTACAATGGATGCTTTTTTGGTAGAAAACGATGAGTAATGGTTAATGTTGTGCTGTTTCATGAGCGTTTTAAAAGTGATGTTATAAAATTCTGTCCCCATATCAGTTTGTAAGTTAACAGGATTATTACGACTGCTAAGCAGTATATGTTCGAATGCACGAGCAACATCAAATTTATTTTTCGATTTTAACGGTTCAGCCCAGGCATACTTTGAGAAGCAGTCAATCACCACTAAGATGAAAGCATAACCTTTGTTATACTTTTTCAGGTTTTGCATGTCCATCAAGTCTGCTTGCCATAAATCATGGATTCCTTTCAGAATAACAGAACGTCGAAGAAAATTTCTTCGTGCTGCTTTGTGTATTTCATTTACAATTTGTTGTTTTACCATTACGGAGTTTTTTGAAGTAATTTATCTACCTCTGCTTTAGTATAAAAGTTATCATGCAAATGAGTTGAAACCTCAGGTATTCTTGTTTTTAAAGTAGCTTGAACTGTAGTCTTTGCATCTTTTATGATTTGAGAACGCAATGTACCAATCAGGTTATTAAATTCTTTAAACGTATTAGCATTCAATTGATCTACATAATCCTTGTTCACAGCCAGATTATTTATTTCATTTAATGTGTTAGCATTCAATCGATCTACATAATCCTTGTTCACACTATCGTCTGCTTCTACTGGAGATCTAATTCCTCTCAGTCTTGATGTTTTTAAATCGAAATCTCCGTTTTCTGATTTTATCAATGCATTCTCATTAAACTCGATTAGCTCTGATAAACGCATTCTTTTGTGAATGTAATGTCCGAATTTGTCTACGTTCATGTTTAAGGTGTATTGTATTGAGAGGTTGGTAGTAAAATAAACACATTTTTTAGATATTTATTTATTTATAACTTTACTTTCACGCAATTCTTCAATGATAGATATAATTTCATTATCTAATCCTGTGTTGCCAGCATCTCTAGACGCAATTAATAATTTCAACCTTTCCACTAATTCATTTGGATTATCCCAGTACACTAAATCTACGTTTTTTCTCCACTTTTTTATTAACGGTAGACCCTTTCCCTGAACTGCATTCTTCAGTTTAAAAAGAGGTTTAATAACTTGCAAATATTTTTGTCCTTTATTACTTTTTATTGGTTTACTTGGATCATAGTCTCGACGATGTGCATTTGTAACAAGTAGCATCGACTTATAATTTTGCATATCATTATCTGTAACCAAGCTTAGATCGACATCTTTCTTAAGCAACAACTGTTTTAAGCCAGGTGTATTTTGATATTTACGTCCAGCCACGGTGATGTATTGATCGTTGATCGATATGTAAGCAGAACCTAACAGCAGTTTCCCGCGGTCTGCTCTAACTCCAAATGGAATATCTACCAACGCTTCTGAAGATACTGACCAGGATGACGTATCACAATCTTGATTCCTTTCAACTACTGATTCATAAGAAGAGTCACTGTCGATATCGGATTCATATTTGTTTTCATCAGCATTATTATCATTACTTTCTGCGCTACCAATTCCTTCTTTCTGCAAAGATTCGTTAATAAACGGAACATCAGCAAAATCATCACTAGCATGCAGGAAAGGAGTTTGCTTACTAGCATTAGCAATTAGGTTGAGAGGGTCTGTTACAGGTTTGAAAACAGTTTCCAGTGCTTGTTTATTGGTAATCTCAGTATCTCTCATTTTTCGTACTTTTATCTTTACAGCTTCTGCTGCATCAACAATTTGTCGTTTCAGTGATTTTTCCATATTGTTAAAATAGGGTGTAATGGTTGTGGTTGTGTGTTGTTGAAGTAGGGTCGTAAGGTGAATAATAATGTCAGACAGGTAACAGCCTTTTATATGTATTCGTGTTCTTAGTCAAAGACTACAAATGTATCAAATTTACTTCTATAACATCCTTTGTTTTTGGAACAATCTTTATTAATTACAACATAATTAAAAGGTATACTCCATATTTCAGAACACATTTCACGAAATTCAATCCATGTCATGTCAGTGTTGACGTGTTCTTCATAAACATGTCTCATATTTCTTTCATCTTGTTTAAACAATACGATTAGGTTTGCGTTGTCTCTTATTAACTGCTTAGGGATTTTACTATACGTCTGATTTAGATAAAAACAATCGATGAACTTGTGTCTCCCCATAGCAAAATAATCACGCATACTACTTTGATTTTCACAAGCAACATCATCAAATACAATTATAGAATTCGGTTTTGCGGTCTGAACACTCAGTACTTGCTCATTTTCATGATATTTCTGAAATGAAATGTCTGGTACTCGTTGCAAGACTTTTTCTAAAAAAACGTACTTGGGTTGTTGCAAGGTTTTAGAATAAACATAAACATTTTGAAATCTTAAACCATTCTCGTGTATAAGAAGACCTATTAATAAATTAGTTTTTCCACAGTTTGACGGCCCGCAAATGATGCATCGTACCGATTTAGGTAATAATTCTCCATGGCGAAAACCAGTCTCCTGAGAATGAACACAAAGTTTGTTCACATGTAACGATTGTGGTTGTTTTACAAATTTCATGATGACTGCTTGAAACGGTTATATTAATAATGAGTCAATTAATGTATTACATTGACATTTATAACACATTGTCGCTAACTCGATCAAATGTACGAGCAACCGCCATTCCAACCACCGAAAGCGATGAAGGTGAACGTATCAACAGCTATTTAAAATGAATCCAAAAAATTATAGTCCTCGATATGAAATTTACAACAAACATCAAATTCGTCTATTTTCGTTCAGACATTATTGGGCGACCGCTCAATCACAAAAAAGGTTGGTGATGGAAATGGTTGATGCAGGATTTTTTTATTGTGGAAATTGTGTAAACGATAAAGTCATGTGTTTTTCTTGTGGAGGTAGTATCAAAGATTGGGAGATATACGATGATCCTTGGTTACAGCATGCTACGAACTTTCCTGAATGCTATTATTTAAATGCTGTGAAAGGAAAAAAATATGTTGAGAAGTCAATATCCTATAAAGAGTGAATGTTAGAAAGAATAAAACGAGTCGAAAACTGAAGTACATCGAAGAATAGGATCCAACCGGACAAGCCATTTATACTATTGTCAACCAAACAAGATTCGAAAGTGGAGTAGCACCCAAACCACACACTGGAAAATATTTCCGTTTCATCAGGTGGAATAGGCGCCGAACCAATACTTTTCATTTGTATTATTGGGCATTCTACTCCACCGAGAGTGACGAGGCGAACGGAGTGAGCCGATGGAACGGAAGGTGGGGTAGAATGCCCAATAATACCCTACTCACGCACCTAGCGCCAGACCAAGCGACATACTCGGATGCAAGCGTCAGTTCGTCAGTATTAACATGGCGATTTTATATTTGTGAATTAGTTTTCTAAAGCATTATATAATAGATAATATATGTTTCTGATAGACCTTCCTTCTTTTTTAGGGTTCCGTACATCAAAAGCAAAAAACGGAACCCTTGTTTAAAACAGCCAGTAAGAGTCCAATTCGGGAAAATCATCAAATACGCCTTGATCGTCATCAGTTTGAGACTGCTGCCATGTGCATTCCTCTACAACTTACAGTCTCACATACGGGTGTGCGTGTGTGCGTGCAGTGTGTGTGTGTGTGTGTGTGTGTGTGTGCTGCTGTGAGGCTCACGTCATGTCGGCGTCATCGATCCACTCGCATCCAATTATTCATGTATGTACATAGTTATGTGCAGTGCTGCTGCCATGCGATTGCTCAATGGGAGACTGGATTCAGGGTCTGAGAATTTTGGCTTCACTTGAATTTGAAATTTTAAACTCAGTCTTGTAAAAAGAATAAAATGTCGAATGTTGGACTCCCCAGATGATTAACTGACAGAACACGGTAAATTCGAGACCGGACAGGACAGAATCTTTGCAAGTGCCCTTAAAATGACTGTCTGTATTCTTACCGACTAAAACGTACGGTACTGGTTTAAATATTTTTGTTTATGTAAGTATTTTTAATACCTCAGTGGCTTCAATTTTCTCAATTGGTAACTTACTTGGAAGTTCCAAGTCTTCCAAATGGGATTATAAAATAATCATGCCGAAAATTCTGTAGTAAGAAAGGCCTAAAAAGTTAAAATGGTAAAATTGCATGAATTGTGAAACAGAGCAAAGCACTTTTCTTTTCCAAATGATAGTGAGATAAACCAGACACACAAAGAATCTAGAAATGATTCGGATGCACAAAATAATGTACCTAAATAATATGTTTTTGTCGCACCAAGAATCACCTTATGTTTTAATGAATTTAATTCTGCAGCATCATTTAATACGCAAACCTCTTACGTGGTCACCGTGCATGCAGTTTGGGCGCACCATACCAACATAATGTGCCACACACGCCGCGTACGTGGAACAATGTGCGGCGAACACACTATCTTCAAGCCTGCCGAAGGAACCGGGCTGATGGCCTAGTGACGGCTTTGTTTGTGGGTTAGGCATCATCCATTATCCAAACTAAACATTGACGGGGAGAAGAATGTGATGTATCATTTCGTTTTGAAAATTTCTTATCAGCTTTTTAAGCGCTTCGTCAAAAAATCTACATGGATTCTTCATATTTACCTGCACAAGTAAGTCGGCATGATGTATCTTCATAAATTTTAAAATGTTCTTTAATGTCACTGTTAATAAATCGGGAACTTAGAGTAGAACTTTAGAAAAACTGTTAAAACGAAATTAATTAATACGTTGTTTGTTTTAACACACAGGAACGTCATGATATCTATATGTCTTAGGTATTTAATTTCGAAACAATGGCGATGGCTCGAAATATATTTATGATAATGAATCATCCTATTTCGCCTATAGGTTCGTTCATCTCAGTATGATCGTTCATCTCATAGGCTAACAAATAATCCAATCCCGTATCGACCGAGTCAGGACCGTTCGTAAGGAACATTGCAAATTACTTAAGACCATCCATCCTTTGTCTGGTGGCATAGTTATGCTACGGGTAGGCTTAAGTAATAGCTCCGTATTGTCTGCAAATATATTATTTTATCTATGGATATGGGTATGGTGTTCCATTCCTAGAATATTGTTTCTCAACTCAGCGTTTCCTAGCTAGTAAACTACAGCGTTGTGCTCATGTTTTTCGCAACCGATTCATCATAGTTGTCATCATCATCTACAACGCGGCGACAAATATTCCCGAACTTTCGATAGCCGCTGAGCTTTTGGTCCTGCATTCTGTGTATGGAATTTCATTTACATAAAAGCATCACACATTCACTAGGTACTTGCTGTATATAATAACTAGCTTCTGCCCGCGACTTCGTCCGCGTCAAATTTCACCCTCTTAGGGGTGGAATTTCGAAAAACCCTTTCTTAGTGGATACCTACTCTTCACAAAGAATACACCCTCCAAATTTCATGTCTCTAGGAGCAGCGGTTTAGACTGTGCGTTGATATATCAACAATCAGTCAGTTTACCATTTTATATATATAGATTATGTACATACGTAGTTATATTTATTAGTGTGTAATTACATCGCGGCTGCTTTGACAAGCGAGCCGCGTAATTGTGTGCCGCTCAGTGCGAGTCATTCCGGATCATGCCCCCACAAATATTGGCCAGCACTCATTTATGCTCGATATCTATAAAACTACTCAACCGATGTCTATGTTATTTCCTGTATGAGAGTGGAGGAAATATCTTTCATATTGCTTATTTGTATGAACTTAGATTTTCTCCAGACTTTGTACCTGTAACTAATATATCAGAATTATGTTCGCTCCAATTCAGGCGACCTTTGGCTTAGTAAAGCGAAAAATTGAAACCATGACGCGGCCTCTTTATTCGTACATTTCGTTCTCTCTCATGTGATATAATGCTGCTTCCGCCACATGTGTCCGAACCTTCGGGAAACTTCGTTGCTCCAGGAGTTATAACGGTCAGGAGGCCACACAATACAAAAACCTGGGCGATAGTAACAAGTGCCTTGTTATTTGTAAAATATATCAGTGTTTAGCATCGCTTATGATCCCTTATTATTTTAATTGTTTTATTTCGAGAAAAAGTTGAGTAGTTTCCGGTAGGTAATTGGCCAAATGCATTAATTATGGTGAATCATCTTATTTTGTTACTTATGGTTAGTAGTAATAATTAATTGACATGGTAGTATTTGACACTTACTGATCACACTATATTTTTCCTATACATGATATAAGTTATCGTATAAATATGACGACAAAAAGCACTCAGGTCCGTCCAAAATGAAATCACGTTTCTTCAGTATGTTCAACAAACTGTGTGAATAGACCGCTATGTACATACTAGGTATGTCTATGGTAAATGCTGTTTACAAACTAAAAAAACAATGCCACATTGCTAAAAAAACTCAAAACAAGACACATAGCAACTCGTTACCGGTTTACGTAACCCCAAGAGAAAATCAAATCCAATTTTCTTGTTCACAAATTCCGCTGGTATTCGTATTGAAATTACGTATTACGTTGTTTAATACAATTCAATAAGCGTAAACTTAATACCATTCTTGTATCAAAATAAGAAAAAGAAGAACAACTTACGGAGAAAGCGTAAATGTGTGTACAGATTGACGCTAAACTAGCTGATTTTATTGCAGTTGCTAAGCTTCATTGCACAGCTGTAGTAGTAGGTATAATATCTTGATAATATGTGATGACTAATCACAAAATAAATATACTACCATTGTGATTAGCAAGTTTCCAATGAAATCATTTAACTTTTAATATTACATTCTGATGGCGGACAGTCAAATCAAATCTACTCGTAGCACTGCAATTTTTCAGATTATCATGAATATATGATAACACTTTAATCGTTAAATAAACTGTCTGCAACTTCTGTATCTTCCTCTTCAGTTGTATCCTTCGTGTTGGTAATCTTCAAACGCACATAATGTAGCAAAATATTTCTTTTTGATTATGTGACAGGATCGCGCACTGAATACTAAACCACTGATAGCTTTGACTGAGGGAGCGCGCTGTTTGTCGCGTACACACTTTATTTAGGTAGAAATAAGTGCGTATGTCTTGAAAATACTTGTAGTATAAAGTTAGGTAGAATACACCGTTAACGTAGTTGTAGTTTTTGTCTAAACAAGGTTGTTAGCGATCGCGTTCAAGGAGTCTCGCGGACCGCTTTATTGTGACAAAGTTCTCCAATCCCACAGGTCTAATGTTCTGAGAAGCTCGGAGATTATACACGACAAAGGAATTATGAAAGTCTAGATTTATATTCATTAATGTTTAAATAATGAGCCAGTTGAAAGTTGAGTTAATAAACAGTACAAATAAACAGGTTTCGTACTAGGTATTAAATATTCTTACATTATCTATGATACGGCTCACCGTACCGCAGGTACAAGTTGTAAGGATACTTACCGCGGAGGGTAGAACCCGGTGAAGTACTAGTGAACTACTAGCACCCTTGAACTCAACATCCTGTTGTACTGCATCACTTGGAGTATCTAACCTGTTCTGGGGTAAGGCATATTATTATGTAAGTGCAGTTGAGTGCCGAACAGAAGTTACATACTAATAAAGTAAAACAATACCTGGAGGTATTGTTTTGCTACACCCCACAAACACAAACTGAAGTTTGTGTTGGTTCTTCTAAGAATTATACGTTTAGCCTTGGTACAGTTTTATCATGATCGTAAATCTAATTTCGAACTCTTTCACAAGTTATTAAAAACATTCATGCCAGTGTTCTTCAAAATCTTTGCGAACCCAAGTACAATCCGCCTAGGCGCCTACCTCCACATATAACCTGAGTTTGCTGTAGCGGCGCGCGGCGCTGGCGGCACGCACGACTTACTCCAACGTGGCACTTATAATCCAGGGACGAACCGTAATAATATTCAAATTGAAGTAAAAACATGTATTCCTAATGAATCCCATTTGCAAATTGGATACGAGTGTCGGAGTGTCAGTATTAAATCGTAATATATTCACTAATTATATCGGCGTTGAATCACGGCCGCGGAAAATTGTTAATTAGCTCCCGATCTATTTGATATTCGTTGATGGAACTTAATCATACCCCTAGCATGGCGAATAAGCTTGAAATTTGACCAAAATTGCCGCTAAAATGACGAAGTTCATGAGGCTATTTCCGGGGCCCTATACAGGACCTGAATTGTTAATTTTAAATAAATAGCAGCAACAAGTACTTATACTAAACAAGTTAACACGATCACGATTGTAGTTTTATGCAAAATACTAACACCCCGACCAGACCGTGAACCCTATTCGTAAGATAATATCCTGATTATGAAGTAATTGTATTGCTGCATTAAGAGTCGATATTAAATCCGTAGCACACGGGATAGGTAGATGAGTGACGTAGGTGTAACTCAGTGGGATACGCGGCGATTACCGGTACAAACCGAAAACATCGAGTGAAGTGTTCTCATCGTTGATTGACAATGACGAATGATTAAATCCTTATTTAAAGGAATTTAATAGTTATTTCCAAATACACTGATACGAATATGACATTTGTTAAAAAGGATTTTATAAACAAACTGAACTTTCTGATTGAACCCCTTTCAACATGATAAATGATTTTATTTCTGAAAGTAATTTTGTACAAACACTTTAACTCGTCAACGGATCAGCACTTACGAGTATATTAAATCAGTCAAGTCAGGTCCGGTACCGGAGCTAACTTAGATTAAGTCTAATGTCAAGATTAAGTCACTGATGTTGGTGGCTGCCGCAACTTTAGCGTGACATCTGAGATAGCATTAAGTACCCAATAACTAACCTTCCACAAGTATTGTTTTATAGATAGATTGTTTTAAAGAAAGTGTGACTAGATACCATACTCAAGAAACCGCTATAAATAAGGTGGCTGAGGATATCAAAGGAATAAGATGTTCTATAAACAATCTTCATAGCAAATATAACATCCTTCGGGCGGATGTTGACAAACTGTTGGAGACCTCAGATGTCGCTTCTAGCGCACAAGCCACACTGCAACTGCAGTCTGATGAAAATACGAAGCGTATAGCCGCCCTGGAGATGAATAATTATGGCTGTGAAATTATGGCTCAAACACAACGTATTGATGTCATTGAAAAACAATTAATTGGCAATGGAAAATCTTTACACACACAACTAAATTTGCTACATGATAATAATCACCACGTATCCATTGATGTACCAGATCTAATGCCGAACCCTCTCTCACCACCATCATCCACATACAGTACAGTGTCACGCTTGCGTCCTCAGATAAGTAGCGAGCCTCCCCTCACAAACTCATACAGCACAAGAATATTTACGACGGGGAAAACCCAATCGCGCCCTCGCCGATCTGTCATACGTGCGACTGGTGCTGCCGATACTGACTTAAAAACCCTGGAGCCTGTCAAGTATATTCATGCATGGAATTTCCATCCAGACGTATCTGAGGAGAGCATACGTTCTTTTCTACACAAAAAACACCCGGACATCATGACCTTCTCCATAAAAAAGCCTGATCCTGTACACTCTAGACATAACTGTTTCATATTGGGGGTCCCATTACAGCTGTTTGACTTCTATATGTCGCCCAACAACTGGCCAACAAATACATCACTCCAAGAATGGTTCACCTACCGGAATGCGAAGAAGAAGATCGAACCTAATGAATCCGAGAAATCATTTTTTCGTGAGGAAAACTAAAAAGTTGGATATGATTTTCTACCAGAATGTCCGGGGATTAAAGTCAAGACGTTCAGAAACCAAAAATTTACTATACACCTTCCCGAGTAATTTATTAGCCTTAACGGAAACTAGGCTTGATGATAGCGTGTTTGACTCTGAGGTGTTCCCGCGAGAGTACGCCGTACTGCGGTGTGACCGAGTGGGCCGCGGCGGCGGGGGCGTGCTCCTGGCCGCTCGCGCGCCTTACTCGCTCACACGTTTGGACTGCAAGCCTGAACAGTGTGACGAAATAATATGTGCAATAGTTACTAAGGGTCGATTACGCTTTGCGTGCTGTGTTGTCTACTTGGCACCTAATGTACCTGATGCTAGATATTATTCTGTTTTTAATTGTATAAGAAGGATCTTCTGTGACATTAACAAACTGCCTCTGGTTGTACTGGGGGATTTTAACCTATATTCCGCTAGTGTAGCCATACGTGAGGACTTTGATTTGTTTCTATCTGAATGTAATTTAATGCAGGAAAACATAATTTTGAACGATCTTGGCAGAATGTTAGATCTGATTTTGGTTAACTCATGTGTGGCGGGAATCTCAGTTTCAGCATGTTCTGGCATTGTCTCGCCTGAAATACATCACAAGCCGTTGGATATCTCTATCAATATTAACACGCCGTACGCAAGCTTGATCATAAATAATAACCACCACCCTAATGACTCGACCTCTAGTATAACTTCAGAGCGTAACTTCCGTAAGGCAGACTTTTTAGTGCTATACTCTGAACTGGCCAGTATAGACTGGGAGCCAGTGTATTCATGCGGTGATGTTAATGTTGCTGTTCGTACCTTTTATGGATTAATTAACGACATTATTTGTCAAACTGTCCCTTTAAAAAGGATGAAAACATCGCGACTGAGTTACCCTAAATGGTTTACGTCTCTTTCTATCCAACTAAATAACCTTAAAAACTATTATCACAAGCTATACAAGCAGAATAATGATAGCCAACTCCATTATGCATTCTTTACTTACTATAGGCGCTTATTAAAGAGAAGCACAGATGCAGATTTTGCTTCTTACACTAATCGTATTCAGTCAAATATCAAATGTGACCCCAAAACCTTCTGGGCCTATGTAAAAAGTAACAGAGAAAACAATGAGCAGGCCACCTTTGGTGACAGGTCGCCAACGCAAGTTGCAGACGCGTTTTCAAAATACTTCAGTAGCGTCTTCCTATCAACCTCACCATCATTAAATATCGAGCATGCTCTCGCTGCTGCTAATGCGTCTCCTAATAATATGTCCCATCTCGTTGATATTGATTACGTTCACGAATCTGAGGTTCGTGGCGCTATGGCTCGACTTCCTCCAAAATCTACTCAGGGTCCAGATGGAATACCACAGTACCTGGTTAAGGACGGGTGCGAAATTTTCAAATTGCCCTTGCAGTTTATCTTTAACCTATCTATTACAACGAACATATATCCAACGGAGTGGAAAACCTCTAAGGTAATCCCTGTGCATAAAAGCGGCCTCAAAAATGACGTTAAAAACTACAGGCCAATAGCTGTTCTATCGATATTCGGCAAAGTATTTGAATCGGTGCTCTATAAAAAAATATTTAATAAGCTGCAACGGTGGTTCGCGGATGAGCAGCACGGATTCCTTCCAAATCGCTCAACCGCGTCAAATCTACTTAATATAACTACTCTCTTAGCTAAAAATATTAATGACAAAATGCAGATTGATGTAGCCTATTTTGATTTCCAGAAGGCTTTTGACCGGGTTGACAACGACGTACTTCTATGTAAACTAGCTTTGGCAGGTTTCTCTGTGTCATCGCTAAAATTCTTCGCGAACTATCTGCATGACCGCAAGCAATTTGTAACATACAAAAATGCCAATTCTGAGCACTACTCGGTTACTTCTGGCATAGGTCAGGGCACTAACCTCGGGCCCCTTCTTTTTCTAATAGTTGTTAATGATCTCCCCACTTTTGTAAAACACTCCACTGTCTTAATGTATGCTGATGATGTCAAAGTTGCACTACCAGTAGCTAACTCCTGTGATACAGCCGCACTTCAACTCGACATTGACAACATTCACACTTGGAGCACTATCAACAACCTCAACCTAAACGTTAGTAAATGCGTGATCATGACCTACTCAAAAGCCGCACAACCTATACACAACATCTACACTATGAACAATGAGCCCATGAAACGCGTCTTAACCGTACGTGATCTGGGTACTCACTTCGATCCACATCTTACATTTAACCAGCACATAATACAGACCTGCAACAAATCCCGCAAAAACTTAGGTTTTGTCCTGCGTCAGGCCAAAACTTTCAATAATCGTCAAGCCATAACGATACTGTACAACTCCTTCATTCGCAGCTTGCTAGAGACCAATAGCGCAATCTGGAACCCTCATGAAAAAGTGTATACACTGGTCATCGAAAAGATCCAGAAGTCTTTTGTCCGCTACCTCTACTTAAAGCTTTATGGTTATTACCCGTATATGTACCCAACACTATTTGTGCTGGGTATGGTGGGGTACCAAAGTTTAGAATTGAGGAGAAATCTTAGTCTGGTAAAATATTTCATCCGCCTAATTCGTGGTACCCATTTCAATTCCTCCTTACTTCAGGACATCTCCTTTGATATCCCACTAGCTATTAGGCACACACTTCGCCCTCGCCGACGTCCTCTATTCAGAATACCTCAAACTATAACCCTTAAGACCAGTCCATTGTACCTGGCCCTCACCCATATCAACAACATTCTGTTATATGATGAGTCCTTAGATGTCTTCGCGAGTGCTGAACTGAGATTCCTGGACACTGCTACTCGATACCTGGAGTCCATTGCCACTCCCAGTACAATCTCCTTGGAGTAAACAAATTAAATTACTTGTTATTAATAATTATATTCCAATTTATCCTAATTCTGTATAATTGTGTATTCTGTTTTAATTTGTTTAATTTTATTTAATATTATCTAATTTTTATCTAATGTTGACCAACTTTGTTACATTTCATTTAATTTCATCTTTTGTCCAGTTTTTTATTATGTGATTTAGCCTATTTTTATGATTGTATGACATGTGGAATTACTAATATTGACTAATAACTTGTATGTGTGGTGCAAACTGTTAATATAAGTTGGTTATTAATAAATAAATAAATAAATAAAAAAAGATAATTTTAAAGTGAAATCTTTAAATGAAATAAAACAACAAAAAAATTGCCGCTACTGGAACTCATTTTAAAAGTCTGAATAACGTCAATCTAAACACAAGTAAACACCCGCAGAACTAGATAGATAGGTAATACGGGCCGGTGTCCGCAACTCCATGTCAATGCGCGTATTTTGCGTACAGTAGAACCCGCTTAACTAACTCGACCTTAATCCAAGGCCAGGACTTTGAAGATTTATCATGAGTCCAACCGTCCAACCAATACATCAACCAACTCTAGCTTGCATCTGCAGGTCCAACCAATACATCAACCAACTCTAGCTCGCATCTACAGGTCCAACCAATACATCAACCAACTCTAGCTTGCATGTACAGGTCCAACCAATACATCAACCAACTCTAGCTCGCATCTACAGGTCCAACCAAAACATCAACCAACTCTAGCTTGCATCTACAGGTCCAACCAATACATCAACCAACTCTAGCTCGCATTTACAGGTCCAACCAATACATCAACCAACTCTAGGTCGCATCTACGGGTCTAACCAATACACCAACCAACTCTAGCTTGCATCTACAGGTCCAACCAATACATCAACTAACTCTAGCTCGCATCTACAGGTCCAACCAATACATCAACCAACCAAAGTTACTCAATAATAGGTACCGTTCCAAAAAAACTTTAAGTCAATTCTATCTAAAATCATCCAAGATTGATCTACAGTAGAACTGTCCCCAACGATTGAGTTAGAACTCAAGTCTCCTACAAGCTACATTGTATTGACCTTGGAATTGTACTCGTAGTACAAGACTGCCCCGGATGTGAACCAGACGAAGTTCGCGACCACCTGAGCAAACAACCCCTTGCTCAGGCCCCCAACTACTTCACAGTGCTGCTTCACGACTAGTTCGCGCTAAAGCTAACACAAAACTGCGTCTAAGGGATTGTCGGGGTATCGGATAAGGTAATGTGTACTTCACATTCGAGTTACATGATAGCAAGATTTACTACTAATCGGGCAATAAAAGAAGCAGTTTTCGATTTCAATCGATAATGTTGAATATGTTGAATGTTCTTGTAAATATTAATAAATCCCATTTATTTTCTAGGTTTCTCTGAATACCGTCTAATCTTTAGCAATACCTATTCAAGATACGCTTGACTAACCCAAAATCTAGCTTAGGTCTCCACGAATCCTATTATATATCCACGTCTAACATGGCTGAAGTGGTCACTAGGGACTCGGGCACATTCGGACACGGCACGACCGCGGCCCGACTGTCACTGACAGAACACGGGACTCGGGCAGTCGGCACAGCCACCCGTGCGGTATAATTTCTACTGATGTGAACGTATAGATTTAGTTCACGAAACTCGTTGAAAGGTTAGAAAGAATTGAGATGTTAAAGTCCAATTAATTTCATGTGGAATCCTTTTAACTTTTATTTCAAGAAAACGATTATTTATTTTCTCGATTCTTCAAAACCTTGTTGAAAAACTTAAGCAGATGAAAGTCCAAATACCTGTAATACAAGGTGAAATACCTCACCAAGTTACAACCGCTGCTGTGACCTAAATAAAGAAATAAGCAGTTCAAACAGCGGCACGTATACCTACAGCTGAAAGTGTTGGGGAATGGAAAACAGAAGGTTTCAGCACAAACTGGAATGCTGACTGAATTCTAAGGCTGGAACAAAAGCGCCACTCGTATTATGTAGAACTGTAGAGCGATGCGAAACGAGCGCGGAATATAAGTTGACTTCTGCTCTAAACTGAATTATAAAATCAAAATCATTTCGGATATTTTTTTATATGGTCTTGATTCGATCAGGTTTCCATATCACTAGGAAACTAGGTACCTAGGTGAAACTTCAACAGCTGCTGTAAGGAACAGATACTGATGTTTTAATAATAAACTGCAATTAAACTCTCAAATACTTTGTACACTCTATAAAACGTGGCAAAAAAATAGATACTCGGTCTTCAAGCAACAAAGTGGATTCAATAGAATGGCGTGACGAGTGCCCAGCGTGCAGCGTGCAGCGCCGAGCGAGTGGCTCGTTTGTCACCGTCGCCGCGTCGCTGTCAAACCGGACGCGCTTTAATTAAAATTTATTCATTTCACACCAGCATTTAACTTTACTTTTTCATATGACGCTTCGGAAGGCTTTATGTGACGTCATAGCGATAAAACTACTGAAGTTATGGAGAGTCTGGGCCACACGTTTCAGTTATCTGAATTATAGAAGCGGAGGTGAAGCGGTTAGCTCCTTCCCGCTAGTAGGTGGCTTTAAACTTGAACTTAGATTAGCTAAAGTTTTTTTTAAATTCTTTTAAATGCGCGTGCGTGCCAATAATGATGAAGTAACTTGGCAGCAGTCATCGAGAACCAGAAGCACTTATCTGTTATCCTATCCAACTGAATTTAAATTCGGTCAAACGCATTCCACTGATAAAATACAATCGGTTCAACTTATTCGTGGAAGATTTTGAACGGAATTTAAATTAAGTACTTCTAGAATTGCAAGGGAGTGTGCCGGACACAAGGCTCGCACTGGCACCAACCCGGCCGGCACCGTCCCGGGCCCTCTCACGCTATTGAACACAGATTACATTGGTACCTACAGCACGAGTAGATGACTTCAAATATTCGTTGTCTGCACACGCGCACTGACAAAGTGACCAGTTTCATGAAAATAAAGGGAATTTGCTAGAATTGGACAGTCAGCCTATCAACCTAAATTGACTGTAAATTCAAAGCACAGCAGCTGTCAGCCACATAAAAAGGATTTAATATTTTCAAACAAATTCCTTTCTCCTATAGCGGATGCATACTGTCATTTTCATATAGGGTAAGTACTTAACATTTTTATTTCTTGATGTAGGTACAACAACTTGCGACCCACGGATGCCCCTCAAGTTAAAGGGGAATATTTATAAATCCGTGATAAGGCCTGTCGTACTTTATGGGTCTGAATACTGGGCTGTGCAGAAGACGGATGAAAAAAGATTGCATGCAGCGGAGACGAGAATGTTGAGATGGATGTGTGGAGTGACGAGAATGGATAAAGTAAGAAATGAGTTTATAAGAGGAAGTTTGAAAGTGGCGCCAGTGACAGAAAAGTTGAAAGGAAATCGTTTGGCTTGGTATGGGCATGTGATGAGAAGGGATGAAACGCATGTGACTAAAAGAGTGATGAATATACATGTTGATGGATGGAGAGGGAGAGGAAGGCCGAAGAAAAGATGGATGGATTGCATGGGGAATGATATGAAAGAGAAAATGATAGCGTGACTGTTGACAGGGGAGAATGGAAGAAGAAAACGTGTTGCGCCGACCCCAAGTAACATAGGATAAGGGCAGGCAGATGATGATGTAGGTACAATCAAGCTTTGTGCGCAATAAGCATCGTGGTAGGAAATCATACCATTAATGTTCTGTATGGTTTGCATGTAATATAATGTTCTGTATGGTACGAGTATGCATGTAATCGATGACTCGAACAATATTGACACAAAGGTGCTCATCATCCGGGGCTCGTAACATTCCCGGTATCGCCTTTTTGCTATTTTGTAATCTCGAATATACCTTGTGTTCACAGCAAACTGTTCCAAGAATAGGCTATTTGACAATGTAAAAAATAAGGTCATAATTATTGACACTCGTATAGATTATCGCTTTTAAAATCGATTTGCATTAATTTTACTACAAAACAATGAATTATTTATAAAAAAAATCCCGAAAACACTTCGTCTTTTTAAATCTGGCGCCACGTAATCGAAAACGGTCTGGATTGGCTGAACTTAAGATGACGTCATGATTTAGTAAATTTCTGTCTATCGTTGACAGAACAGATGACTTTTGTCTAGTATCTCGACCGTTTCAACGTTTGTTTACGTGAATCGTGACGTCACGACGCCATATTGTTAAAGATAGCGTTTTGGCGGCTTATTTAAACAGTACATTATTATTTACTATTTTTTAAAAGAAATACATTATGCAATTTGAAGTAATAGGTTTTTGTGGGCTCGTTAGACACCATTAAATAATCTGAGAAGTTTATCAGAAACCAGTCAAATAGCCTATTCGAGCTGTGCCAAGTGGAGCTTATGATCCGCCGATTACTACCTTATAGGTTATGTATCACACATAATCTGGTAATGTAATAAAGTATCTAATTAAATTATACCTCAATCACCCTCCATCTGTTGCCACGAGGAGGGACTGCCTCATATGGAAAAGCAGGTATGTGGATAAAAGTACTGTTTTGCCTCCCACCAATGTTTTGATTGAATGTCCAGTACTCCTTCAAATTCATATACTTCTACCCTTTTTTTTTTCTTAATACACACATCAAAAGTGTCTAGGGATCAAGCATTTTTATGCGGATTTCTTGAGATTGAGATGTGGCTTTGTAATAAATTTATGATTTTATAAATTTATATGGATCCTTTTTGGTGCATTTCATAATTTGAATCAGGAACTGTGAATCAAATTCGAGTAAAAGATGAAAATCAGCTGTCAATATTTTCCCTATAAAAACATACAACGCATTGAAGACATTATTAGTGCTACTGTTTCCCTACTACTGATTAAAACCAACGTTATTATGGAGCGGCGACGTCATTTAAGCAGGGAAGAAATGCTCAGAGCCGTGGGAATGATAGAAGCTGGTTCCCGGCAACGTACTGTGGCTTTAGCTCTGAATACAAGTCAGAGTGTTATCAGTCGACTTTGGACACGTTACCGAAGCACTGGTACCGTGGCTGAGCGCCATGGAGGACGGTATCGCTGCACCACACGGAGACAAGACCGATACATTCAAATCTTAACTCGAAGAGCTCCAACAATAACCGCCACGATGTTAGCCGTGAGGCTTCATCACTCTTCAGGGAACTTAATTAGCGACCAAACAGTCAGAAACCGCTTGCATGAAGTGAACCTTCATTCCCGAAGACCGCTACGGGTACCACCTATAGCAATGCACAATCGTAGGATTCGATATCAATGGGCTCTTGAACACAGAAATTGGGCAGAAGAACAATGGCGTTTCGTGTGCTTTTCTGATGAGTCTCGTTTTGGTATGAGACCGGATACAAGACGTATACGACACTGGAGAACCCCTGGACGCCAACAGCGATTAAAATCCTGCCAGGAAGTCCATCCTTATAGTAGTGGAACCATCATGGTATGGGCGGGTATTTGGATCGGCGGAAGAACTGAGTTGATTTGGATCAGAGGCAACCTCAACGCTCAAATTTATGCTGAGACGATTGTATCAGACGTCATCGTTCCTCTACAAGTGCAAATCGGTCCCTTATTTCAGTTAATGCATGATAATGCACGACCGCACACCGCAAGAGTTGTAAGACAGACTCTCGCCGCAGCTAACATCAATGTCCTGCCCTGGCCTGCTCAGTCGCCAGACTTGAACCCGATTGAGCATGCATGGGATATGCTACAGAGAAGAGCTCTGCCGAATATGGAGGGTATCCAGTCGCAAGAAGACCTTTTTTTTGTTGTTGCAACGAACATGGGCGGCCATTCCACAGCGTGATTTGGATGAACTCATTTTGAGTATGCCAAACCGATGTTCTTGTGTTGTTAGTGTTCGCGGTAGAAACACGGATTATTAATTGTTTAAGTTACCCAATAAAATTTTAAAGAAAACTGTTATTTCAGTCTTTTTTTCGAACTTTTGTGTTAGTGGTTCAAATGTCAAAAATCCCTTTATTAGGAAAATGGCAAATTTCTTTATTAATGCAAAGGTGACTTGGTTTATCGTTACTGTGACAAACGAAAACACTTTATTTGATGAATCCTTAAAGAAAATTTTAATTAATATCAATCAGGAGAGAAGTTATTGCAAAAATATATGTTGATCCCTAGACACTTTTGATGTGTGTAGTAAACGTTGTCTAGCGTCTGTTAGTAGAGTACTATTAGTTATACTGTGGTAGTAGTAGTAGTAGTAGTAGTAGTGTAGTTACACAAAGCTTTGTCTTCTTCTTTCGAAAGTCAAATTACTGACGACTGAAAGAGAGAAATCGGTGTGTAACTATTCATCTGATATAATACGTTTATACCCATCTAGCTCTTCTCGCTTCAATTTATCATAACGCCACCTAACGGTGGTTCATAAAATAACTTTAGGACAGTCCTTCACGCCTCTCAGATTTGAATGTGAACGCAACAGCAACAGCGCCCTCTATCAAGGGGTATCAAATGCGTCCTCCATGGACCGTTTCATATAATATTTCAAGTATCTGTGCACAGATGGCGCTAGTAGCTTCAAAAGTGTTTGGGAAGGCTTTGTGGCGAACTGTGTAAAGGAAAGCAACTCGTGGTGTCTGACTATCTAAATGTTTACATGCATTTTTAGAAGATGGAGTTTTATTCGATTTTGAGATATTCTTTGCCTTGATTATCCTGTACTTCTTTGCCTACTCACTGGAAACCTTACGCTGAAGATTTTAAACTTTACTATAAAAGTGAAAATGCATATGCGTGTGGTGGTGGAGGTATAGTTATTTTACTTCTTTTGTTCACAAAACACAAGTCCTGCTGCTTTATAAAAAATATAATTTTCATTCTAATTAATAATTTACAGGGTGACTTGTAATAAAACAAAAACATGGGATTGGCGAAAATTCATGGGATTCGAAAAAACTCAATATTTATGTATTTTTTTAAATTTATCAGAATTCGTCACTAAATATCACTTTTCTGTAAACTTTATATACCTGATACTTTAACAAATCTTTCGATGTAACCAAATGTTCTAAAATACCTAACAGTTAAAAGTTAAAGGGAGAAGTTTATTAACCATTTCCAAAAATCATCTACATGCATGAACTTTAACATCAGTTATCTCAAAATTTTACTATGAAATTAAGCGTACAAATTACGGGGAAGACATCTTCATTTAATCAGTTATCTAACGACACACAAATATTAAAATACATAATTAGAGATGCCGTGAAGGCCATTAAATACGAGAGTTTAGAGAAAAGTGATATTTAGTAACGAATTCTGGGTTTTCAAAAATACATAAAACTTGAGTTTTCTCGAATCTCATGCATTGTCGCCTAGGCTTTATGGGGTGCTTAAATGTTGCAAATAGGTCACACTATCACGTCCTGGTATGAATACGTCAAATTACAAGTAACCAACAACTGGTGAAGGCGCCAAACAAGTAGCCGAATTTTGGGCCGAGTCCATTTAGATTGCTATCGACACGCTAAGAAGAAGACAAGTCAGCCTGTATACTGTTTTTATTTAACTATACATTTCAAAAATGCCTACAGTACTTTTTTTTTCTTTTTCTTTCTTTATATTAATTACATCATCAGTAACTAAACAAATATTGTGCAATTCGTGTTAACATAAACAATGTTGAATTTAAAATATTATATAGAAACTGTTTTCCGTATGCTAGTAAAAACATAATACTCTAGGGAAATGTTCCTTCTCGTAAATATTTATTAGTTTACTAGCTGACCCGGCAAACGTTGTTTTGCCATATAAATTATTTCTAGCTGCCCGGCGCTATCGTTCGCGTGGTGTCCAACCCTTTACCCTATCCTACTCCTACCCTCCTCCTACTTACACTACTCCTACCCTACTCCTACACTACTCCTACACTACTCCTACCCTACTTCTAGCCTACTCCTAACCTACTCCTACCCTACTCCTACACTACTTCTACCCAACTCCTACCCTACTCCTACCCTACTCTCACACTACTCCTACCCTACTCCTATGTATAAGTAAATAAAAGTATTAAATACTATGTCCGTCTAAAACCGGATAAAAAGCCGGATCCTATGTCCGTCTCCTGGTTCTAAGCTACCTCCCCACCAATTTTCAGACAAATCGGTTTAGCCGTTCTTGAGTTATAGATAGTGTAACTAACACGACTTTCTTTTATATTTATAGATTATAATCATTATCATTACTTTTTTAAATAACACAGACATAAGTATCACAGTTAATAATACACATGATAATGTTTATAGATCACAATATCGTCCCAATAGATGTCGTTACGTGTTTCCACTTATTGCAATAAAAAGTTGTTATAGAATGCTTTAAATTGATTATATCTTTTGATAGACTGAAGCGATTGCGATGAAACAAAGACTAATCACTACTGCGAGTTCTACCCTATATTTGAGTATAAAAATGAGCCATATTGGTTTGGTACTTTTGACGTTGAACCTGTTCAAATGAAAAATCTGTCACATCCAAACAGACAAACCGACAAACAGACAAAAATTCCAAAAATTTATGAAATGGCATCTGTTGGTTATCCTTTAACATCCCACCAATTTTTTTTTTTATATTTTCAATGTACAGAAACGCCTCGTCTACAGATTTATTATATGTATAGATAGACTATGTCCGTCTAAAACCGGATAAAAAGCCGGATCCTATGTCCGTCTCCTGGTTCTAAGCTACCTCCCCACCAATTTTCAGACAAATCGGTTTAGCCGTTCTTGAGTTATAGATAGTGTAACTAACACGACTTTCTTTTATATTTATAGATTATAATCATTATCATTACTTTTTTAAATAACACAGACATAAGTATCACAGTTAATAATACACATGATAATGTTTTAAAGATCACAATATCGTCCCAATAGATGTCGTTACGTGTTTCCACTTATTGCAATAAAAAGTTGTTATAGAATGCTTTAAATTGATTATATCTTTTGATAGACTGAAGCGATTGCGATGAAACAAAGACTAATCACTACTGCGAGTTCTACCCTATATTTGAGTATAAAAATGAGCCATATTGGTTTGGTACTTTTGACGTTGAACCTGTTCAAATGAAAAATCTGTCACATCCAAACAGACAAACCGACAAACAGACAAAAATTCCAAAAATTTATGAAATGGCATCTGTTGGTTATCCTTTAACACCCCATCAATTTTTTTTTTTTATATTTTCAATGTACAGAAACGCCTCGTCTACAGATTTATTATATGTATAGATAGATATAGATATAAGTGCAGCCTAAAGTGCTACAAACTCTAGTGTATATCCCAATTTCACTCGAAAGTTTACATCGAGTGCATTACTATGTTCTGCTATCGTAGTATTAACTTCAATGTGGAGTATCTCGAATAAAATGGAGTATTTGTCGTAACTTGCTAGAGCCGCGCATAAGTTGCCCCGCGGGATTCCGGCTGAGAACCATCTGTGTCGTCTGCTGTCCAGTGAAGTGGCAGAAGCCATCGAAGTCTGTCTGTGACTTCAACCAGATAGAAATATACCGGGTGTATACCACCTGGACCGTTGTGTTTGCTCTATTCATAACACAAGTTTGTCAGGCTAGGGAAATTTGACTCTTTCATGGAGAAATAACAAAACAAAATCCAGTCTTGTGTACCTTCAAGTCAGCATTCTGTTTGTAAGTTAGTAAAAAAGGACCCAAGTGTGAGTCAAAGTCGATCACGTGCGAGTCAGAGTCGATCACGTGCGAGTCAGAGTCGATCACGTGCGAGTCAGAGTCGATCACGTGCGAGTCAGAGTCGCTCACGTGCGAGTCAGAGTTGATGACGTGCGAGTCAGAGTCGATCACGTGCGAGTCAGAGTCGATCACGGCGAGTCAAAGTCGATCACGTGCTAGTCAGAGTCGATCACGTGCGAGTCAGAGTCGATCTTGCGAGTCAGAGTCGATCACGTGCGAGTCAGAGTCGATCACGTGCGAGTCAGAGTCGCTCACGTGCGAGTCAGAGTTGATGACGTGCGAGTCAGAGTCGATCACGTGCGAGTCAGAGTCGATCACGGCGAGTCAGAGTCGATCACGTGCGAGTCAGAGTCGATCACGTGCGAGTCAGAGTCGATCACGAAGGTTTCCGTACCACCGCACAATATTCAACTGTACATGTTTTTTACACGTTTCTTGTATGGTAAAGCGTAAAGCGGCCACATTAATACATACTAGACAATAATTTCTAGTGTCTACCTATTTCGGTTCAAAAGACACAGCTCTGTGACAGACGGATGGTCGGACGGACAGATGGACAAGCGGAGCCTTACTAATAGGGTCCCTTTGGGTACGGAACCCTAACAAGACGAAAGTACACACCAGAGTTTATTATTACCAGTCAGACAGTCTGCAAATAGCTTGGAACACTAAAATAGACTAACCATCAAATTAATTATCTAAGTAGCATAATTATTTCAATAGATTTAACTAAGAAAGCGTAGCGTAGCAACAGATAGCCACCCACCGCTATATTATAGTAGTGTTCGTACATTGTGTCTCCTGTTTACTTGTATTAGGTTAGTGCGACCACAGTCTCGACGCAAACTTAGTTTGATAATGAGAGCCGACACTGCACCGGTAGTGCTGCAGCGCTGTACCAGCGGCGCGGCGGCGTTCTTAGTCATTACTGCACTTTGAAGCGGTGTAGTGCTTAAACTTAGTTATTGTCAGCTTTCTTTACTTCGTAACTCTGCTACAACTAAACAGAAGTTTTGGTTTGAAGGTATTATGCTTCGGTGAATAACCACATGAATTGTATGTGCTAAACTTGGGTCGTCTGCAAGTGTAATACCACGGTGTATTAGAGATGTCGTCCTTGACATAAAATGACTCCTGTCTCTTCAAAGACAATGAATTTTGTAGATCGACCGAGAAGCTTAGTAAAATTAATCTATATCTATTCTATACATATAATAAATCTGTAGACGAGGCGTTTCTGTACATTGAAAATATTAAAAAAAAAATTGATGGGGTGTTAAAGGATAACCAACAGATGCCATTTCATAAATTTTTGGAATTTTTGTCTGTTTGTCGGTTTGTCTGTTTGGATGTGACAGATTTTTCATTTGAACAGGTTCAACGTCAAAAGTACCAAACCAATATGGCTCATTTTTATACTCAAATATAGGGTAGAACTCGCAGTAGTGATTAGTCTTTGTTTCATCGCAATCGCTTCAGTCTATCAAAAGATATAATCAATTTAAAGCATTCTATAACAACTTTTTATTGCAATAAGTGGAAACACGTAACGACATCTATTGGGACGATATTGTGATCTTTAAAACATTATCATGTGTATTATTAACTCTGATACTTATGTCTGTGTTATTTAAAAAAGTAATGATAATGATTATAATCTATAAATATAAAAGAAAGTCGTGTTAGTTACACTATCTATAACTCAAGAACGGCTAAACCGATTTGTCTGAAAATTGGTGGGGAGGTAGCTTAGAACCAGGAGACGGACATAGGATCCGGCTTTTTATCCGGTTTTAGACGGACATAGTATTTAATACTTTTATTTACTTATAGGAGTAGGGTAGGAGTAGTGTGAGAGTAGGGTAGGAGTAGGGTAGGAGTTGGGTAGAAGTAGTGTAGGAGTAGGTTAGGAGTAGGCTAAAAGTAGGGTAGGAGTAGTGTAGGAGTAGGGTAGGAGTAGTGTAGGAGGAGGGTAGGAGTAGTGTAGGAGTAGGATAGGGTAAAGGGTTGGACACCACGCGAACGATAGCGCCGGGCAGCTAGAAATAATTTATATGGCAAAACAACGTTTGCCGGGTCAGCTAGTATCAGAATAAATATTGAATGGGTAATGACAAAGGAAATCTCTGTGTGACGCTCCAGACACACTTGACAGATAGATAATACGATAAAGCCAATACTGAGATATATACGATACCTTTCTCATCAACGTGTCAGTTACAAAGAAGTGAAGTGAAGTACCTACTCGTAATGATATGTAACGATCGACACGAGGTGGACATCTGCCCAGCTTCGTACTGATGCCATGAAATATATAGTGCCTTAGGGGACGCGCTCTTCGAGCTGAAATGTATGTTATCTGCCTATCTGTTTCATACTTCATTGTTAAATCAATATTGCTCTTATAGTGTTCCGAGAAATATTTTTGGTTTTGGTTTCTTAAGTTTTAATGTTATAAACGTTGATGCCAATCTTCTAACAACATGCATAAAAGTGATAGTAGCTTCTATAAAAATGTCTTCACCAACATTGCAGCAGTCAGGCTCCTGTATGACTCACTAGTCAGGAGTCATCTGGAACATACTGCAGTTATTATGGGCTCCACATGAAACCAAAATACTCGGTGATGTTTTCGCAATTCGTTTCATTAACAAACTTCATGACAAATTGATGTGTTCACGTGTCATCTGAGTGAATTAACTAGGACACTGTTATTTATTTTATGTTAAAGTAACTACATGAGGTGTAGGTATACCTAATTGCTGTTATAACAATAATCATTGAAAACAATTATCTGCTACCTATAGGTGGCAGATTATTGTGTTCAGCATTCTGTATCTCTGTACATTGTGTTAAAGTTCCTATTACTTTTAGTTTTAGTTCTTTTTATTATATTTAAATTAATAATAAGTTAGTATAGATTTGTGAAATGACCGCACTGTAGCATTAGGTACACATGCACCTGTAATTATAGTTGTAAGGGAGATTTTAATAATATAATAATGTATTATAGCAAATATCTTTACGGATTATCAACTCAATACAGGTTAATATTCTGATAGGAGACTTATTATTATCGTTAATGTACCGATGTAATATGCAGGGTTGGGATTCACATACGTATAGGTGACGACCTACGTATTGATATTATACAGCTTCCCTGCACAACATAATGACTAAGCGAACAATACGACAGTTGCGTACTATAGTATAGTATGCGCAATATCGTCGGAACGTGTCCTCAAAGCGGGTATCGACATAGCCCGCGGCTGTTCTACCTGAGCGGCCACACACGAAGGTGTTTGGACACACAGACCTGGCAGGGTGTACAATTTCTCGGCCACTGTCACACGTAGCTGTGTACAAAGCATTGGGAGTAAATGATAAATGATTTATTTTCTGTAAGTAGGTTTGTACATACAAACACTTTTACACGTCAATTATATTTTTTAAACTAGATGAGGTCGGCGTTTCCTATCTGACTACTCTGAGAAGAAAGGCCGAAATAAACTCAGAGGTCACAGTCTCTTTTAAAGTCCAGACAAAATCTTGGTCAGATCGTGTGAAGACCATGTAGATTGGTGTCTGAAATGGTCTTTTGAGGAAAGAACCACACAGATTGAGCGGACCTGTCCAATCAGTGCACGCATTTGTCAAAAATCGTGTAGCTCAACTCAGAACTTGATGAGCTCAACGATTCGACGAACAATACCAAAGAAAGGACATTTGGGTAGGCCGCGTAAATTACTCAAACACCAAGAAGGAGTGTTGAAAACTGTAAATAAGTAGTAGTTATGTCTTTGAAAATTGGACATTTTGAAACTGTTGAGAGTTATTTTTCCCTCTGAGTGTGTACTATTATCAAGGTAGTTTGAACTATGTTGTGTACGATAGCTTGATTTTTTAAAGGATGGTCAAATTCATATTATACGCTGTGATTGGGTGACTGAAATAACAACAGTAATCAAATGGGTTCACAGCTGTTTGACAACCTGTCCGAATTATTTTTGATTGATTCTCGAAAACCGGTGTCTTATGATTCCTTGATACACATTAGAAATTAGAACTTATCAATATTGTTTTCAATATGGGCTTTGATTTTATACCTTCACAATGGAGATAGGTAACTACGTCTCAGTAGGTAGTAAAAATAGAAGGTATTTATCGTACACTCTTCCGCTCCACGACATGAGACCGCCGCGCGCCGGAGGCCATCGTCCGAATATAGCCGATCACAGAGGACGGATCATGTCGTTGAGACGCGGGCGCGCAGGGCAGGGCTGGGTTTGAAGTTGTCGAGCTACTGCCTACTGTTGTTGTTTACAAAGTACGTCAAGTTTTTAACGTCGTTCTTACTTAGAAAAGTTTCAGTAGTACTCTGTGTATCTATGAGCAAGTAAATGTAGGTTATGTACCGGTTAGTTATATAGGTACCTACTTGATAGGCACTTGTGGTAGTATAGTGTCAGTAATGTAGCTGCGTGATTGATATGCATTATGCAGGATGCATTAATGATTTATGTTGTATGATACAAATAGTGGTTACCTATATGATAACAATGTGTCAGCTATGTTGGCATTCATTGCTCGTCGCACAATGATAGCTTTAATGTTCGATATATGTATTTAGTTATTTACTAATAACTTACTCTTGAATAAGCATGTTTTGTTTTACATATCCACACAGTGGAACCGATCTAACTCACATAAATGCCTAATTGTTGAAAAATAAATTAATACGAAAAGAAGAAAAAGCTTTAAATACTAGTTTCAGGCCGCGACTTCGTCCGCGTGCTTGCTCTCCCGACCCACACCGTTGCCGCGTCGCATCGCATCACCTGCCTGCGCTATCACTTCGTCCGCATGCTTGCTCTCCCGACCCACCGCGTCGCATCGCACCACCTGCCTGCGCTATCACTTCGTTTTCGCTTACTGTTCTTTCTGACTTTTTTTCTTTTTAATCGGCTCTTAAGGGTCATAGCGTGATGTTAAATAAGCTATAACCTGCCTCAAGAATTGGCCTATTAAATACAAAAATAATGTTTAAAATACGACCGGTAGGTACCCAGTTCCGTTCAATTAGCGCGTTCAAACAAACAAACTCTTTAGTATTATTACGAGTATTTTCTCTTTAGTATTTATTAGTTAGGTAGGTACCTATAGATAGACGTGCTCATTAGTATTATTACGAGTATTTTCTCTTTAGTATTTATTAGTTAGGTACCTATAGATAGACGTGCTCATTTGACGAAGTACATAGTTCTTCGTCAGAAAAATAAAGCAACAAAATATAATATTATTTTTTCTGAACAAGTTCTTTGTGAAGGACTTCTCGACAGATCTCATCGACATATTCACGTCGCGCGCCTCGTCCTGACATCAAACGGAAATCATTCGCAGCCATCGAGCCACTCGCCCGTCATCCGACCTGGTGTCCCCCCCTGTCCCCCTGTCCCCCTGTCCCCCTGTCCCTAGCTCCCCATCTGTCCTCCACCTGCCCCTACGTGTGCGTCTTATCAACAGACAATAGAAGAGCTAAGTGCGCGGATGACTCTGTAACTAGGTAGAAGTATTAGTACAGTCAACTATATTTATATATAAGACGATACTACTGGGCTCAGTAAAAAAACTACGACGATTACTATTGACGCCTAATTGGACTGTATACTTCCAGTCTGTCTGTAACTTGAACATAACTGAACATAACATAACATAACGAATTTATAAAAATAGCAGACTAAGGGCCCAGGACCCTTAGTCTGCTATTTTTATAAATTCGTCATTCCAACACGATCCCAATGTCATTTTGCTTAAAGTTCGTAATCTGCAAAATTCATAATGATCGATCATTGGTCGGTCAATGGCACAGAACATAATACGATACTCGTAACGAATTAAAAGCAATGACTGCAAAATGACGTTCTAATGGTAGGTCACTGATCAAAGGAACTGTCAAAATTTTAGCAGATTACCGCCTAAGTCAGTAATTCATTTGTGAATGGTAATTTCGTACATAATGTGTACGAAATTACCATTCTTTGCCATTTCTTTCAATGGAGTGTCATTGGTTGACCATTGGAAAGTCATAATGACGCCATTATATTAGTAGATTAAAAAAACTTGTCAAAATCAACAATTATGAAATCAATGATAGACCATTCTGACACTATTGTAATAGCAGACTTGAGGCCCTGGTGAATTGTGGGTGTACAGTCACGAGCATATCGATCAATCAATTTATTTGCCCTATGTGTTGGTACAATATCGGTGTTAACATATGGGTCATATTCAAAATAATTGTAAGTTACGGATAGGAAACAGATATGAATATTATTTGATTGTAAAAATAACAGAAAGGAATTATTAGGGCAAGTTTAAATAGCACACGTTTATAACAGGCTACGAGTGCGAAGTCGGTGTGGGTCGCTAGGTGGGTACATAATGAAATAACATTTTGGTGATCGTATTTTAGTTGGTATAATTGCCATAAATTCATCATCATCATTGCCATAATGCCTTATATCCGAAACTACCGAGCCTAAAATTTTGATATTAATGTCGAGTTCGGTCTGAGTCCATTTGAGTATGCCGAAAGAGTACATCAAAACCGGCATGACCCAACCGTTGAAGGCGCGCACCTTGTTTCCGCCTGATAGAAGACTATTAAGTACTTTTTTCAAGCGACCAAAGAAGCGCTCCTTCAACGATTGCTTCATGTCAGTAACATTGATCCCTAACGCTTCCGACATACCCAAATACTTATAGGTTTCGGATGCGGAGAGGGCTCTAAGGTTTGTGGAATCCGAGAGTTGGGTTCCCACGGATTCCACAATCTCCCCTCGCTTTACATGCATGACCGCACATTTGTCCACACCAAAATCCATCCAGATGGCGTTACTGAAAGTTTCAGTAATTTTCAGTAGCTCCATCAGTTGCAAACAATATTATTATTATTATGGATCCATAACACTAAGGGCTGATTTTTCCATCGCCAGTTATCTTTTATTCGAGGAATAAAATTGACGTTTGAGAGTTTTTGTTTGGAATAACTGTCAAATTTTCAAAATTATTCCTCGAATAAAGTTATCATTCTCACTTTCGAAACTTTTTCACGCAACTGTCCTTTCGCGCAAGTGTCTTTCACCATAAAGTCCATATCCAACTAAGTACACATTGGAATGCAAATAAAGTGTTAAGTATTTGAGTATTGAATAGAATTGCTTTAAAATAATATCAATGGTGAAAGCAGTATGAGTTTCCTCTAGCGGACACATCGAATCAAACACGTACTATAGGTACAATTACTAACAGTCATGCTTCGAATTAAGTCAAAAAGTTAAAGAAAAAGGGACACATTTCACTGGCGGACGGAAATAACGAAGTTATAAGGGTCCCCTTGACTGCAGATCCCTCGAAACATTTCTACAATCTGTCGGTCGTCAGCAGCGCTCTATCCGTTAGGATTGTATCGATATCAACTGGGTCTCCATGAAACGCACCACAAGGATATTAGATTAGCAAACAGGCGTGACACCGCGGCATCGGGACCCTGCGGGAGCGGGAGCGGCAGAGAGCCTCACTAAATTAATTTGTTCGCTCTAAAGCAATATTTGCGAAATGTATTCATGAAACCAGGTATTATCCACGGTTGGATTAACTATTCGCTGCGAATAGCTTCCTCGCCGCTGATATGAGGACCCGATTTATTTGATAAAACTATCTTTGATCCTACACAGCGGTATACGTGCAAAATTCCTGTCCTCTGGGAGTAAATATTTAATTTTCCTTTTGCCTCAGTCATGCGGTCGATTCGAATTAGCTCTTTCTGAGGCATCACTAACTAGTTATTTTACTAGGAGGATGAGAAGGTGGTTACAGGCACTAATTCACTTGTGATCAAGACGATTTCAACCAAAATCTGTTTAAAGTTCGCGAGACAACTACTGTAGAATTATTATTCCTTGGTATACAATGCTATCAGCTGAAAGTGCACTATAATGTATTTTGCAGGAAGTAGGCTAAACGCATTTGGTGAAGACATTACGTGCATGTCACTTGACGGCGCGCGGCGGTGCGGCGTCCCGGGTCGCGCTTCCGCTAAGATCCGCCACACACGGGCCTTGCAGTCGCTTACAATGACACTGTGATTGCTTTATATAAGTATAATGTTTAATAACGCGACGCGATATACGAGTAAGTGCAATATGCTAAATATATTACCTAGTTGTTCATATGATACCCACGAAGCTTTTAAGTAGATATGTAAAACTGCATGTTAGTTAGTCTTAATCGTACGCTTCAATATTTACAATACAATAGTCCAATCATTGATGCATTCGTAAAATCGCCGATAATGCTAAAGGTATCACGTGTGCAATAGCCCTAACAGCACCCAAGTGGGATGCCGGCGACGGAATCCAATTATATTGTTCTCTAGACCGATATTAGCGTCAGTGCCGCGCCGGCGCCGCGCCGATGCCGAGCCGATGCCGCGCCGATGTCGTGCCGATGCCGTGCCGCTGTTTATTGCGGAACTCGTTGAATGATTCGCGGCGACAATGAGCCGAGATTGGAAATGAAATGTTTTGTGCTTCTTGCTGCCTCCGGAGTCCGGAGCGACGAGTTCGCTGTAATGAGAGGGGCTGCTATTGGGACTTTATCACTTATTGTTGTACATTGTATTGCAATTTTTTATCAGCTAGTGACACGGTATTGTGTATAGGTATTTAATCATTTGCTACTTGCAGTGATATTGGTGTACCTTCTCAGTTTATGTGTTAGAAAAATTTAAACAAATGATCCGAATGAATCGGTTTTCTAAGCACGATGATTTGGTGTTGGCAAATATTCCCGTCGTTTATATCAAGGTGGGGAAGGGTAAATCGCACGGGCAGTCAAGAATTATATCTTTTAATTAACAGAAATAAATTCAGAACTGAAGGAATCTAACAAGAATGATTATTTTAATAATATTTTTTCTTATGAAAGTAACTGACACGTATTCGCCTGAGCAACGTACAATACAATGGTTGACGGGCTGGCGGTTGTAAAGACAGCCACATCTGACACGTATTCGCCTGAGCGACATACAGTACAATGGCTGACGGGCTGGCGGTTGTAAAGACAGCCACATCTGACACGTATTCGCCTGAGCGACATACAGTACAATGGTTGACGGGCTGGCGGTTGTAAAGACAGCCACATCTGACACGTATTCGCCTGAGCGACATACAGTACAATGGTTGACGGGCTGGCGGTTGTAAAGACAGCCACATCTGACACGTATTCGCCTGAGCGACATACAGTACAATGGTTGACGGGCTGGCGGTTGTAAAGACAGCCACATCTGACACGTATTCGCCTGAGCGACATACAGTACAATGGTTGACGGGCTGGCGGTTGTAAAGACAGCCACATCTGACACGTATTCGCCTGAGCGACATACAGTACAATGGTTGACGGGCTGGCGGTTGTAAAGACAGCCACATCTGACACGTATTCGCCTGAGTGACTGACGTACAGTAAAATGGTTGACGGTCTGGCGGTTGCAAAGACAGCCACATCTGACTTGTATTCGCCTGAGCGACGTACAGTACAATGGTTGACGGGCGAGCGGCTGTAAAGACAGCCACATCTGACACGTATTCGCCTGAGCGACGTACAGCACAATGGTTGACGGGCGAGCGGCTGTAAAGACAGCCACATCTGACACGTATTCGCCTGAGCGACGTACAGCACAATGGTTGACAGGCGAGCGGCTGTAAAGACAGCCACATCTGACACGTATTCGCCTGAGCGACTGACGTACAGCACAATGGTTGACGGGCAGGCGGCTGTAAAGACAGCCACATCTGCCACGTATTCGCCTGAGCGACTGACGTACAGTAAAATGGTTGACGGTCTGGCGGTTGCAAAGACAGCCACATCTGACTTGTATTCGCCTGAGCGACTTACAGCACAATGGTTGACGGGCGAGCGGCTGTAAAGACAGCCACATCTGACACGTATTCGCCTGAGCGACTGACGTACAGTAAAATGGTTGACGGTCTGGCGGTTGCAAAGACAGCCACATCTGACTTGTATTCGCCTGAGCGACGTACAGCACAATGGTTGACGGGCGAGCGGCTGTAAAGACAGCCACATCTGACACGTATTCGCCTGAGCGACGTACAGCACAATGGTTGACGGGCGAGCGGCTGTAAAGACAGCCACATCTGACACGTATTCGCCTGAGCGACTGACGTACAGTAAAATGGTTGACGGTCTGGCGGTTGCAAAGACAGCCACATCTGACTTGTATTCGCCTGAGCGACGTACAGCACAATGGTTGACGGGCGAGCGGCTGTAAAGACAGCCACATCTGACACGTATTCGCCTGAGCGACGTACAGCACAATGGTTGACGGGCGAGCGGCTGTAAAGACAGCCACATCTGACACGTATTCGCCTGAGCGACGTACAGCACAATGGTTGACGGGCGAGCGGCTGTAAAGACAGCCACATCTGACACGTATTCGCCTGAGCGACGTACAGCACAATGGTTGACGGGCGAGCGGCTGTAAAGACAGCCACATCTGACACGTATTCGCCTGAGCGACGTACAGCACAATGGTTGACGGGCGAGCGGCTGTAAAGACAGCCACATCTGACACGTATTCGCCTGAGCGACGTACAGCACAATGGTTGACGGGCAGGCGGCTGTAAAGTTCACTTTACTGCGCTCAATGTTATTTACTGCAGATGTTCTGTCTCGTAAAATAACACGGTTTTACGTTGTTCCTAACATTATTGTTTGTAACTAAAATCTTGAATCGTAAAGTTCATGAGATACACACTGGCTGGTTCGCTCACTCAAATGAAATAGTCGCTTTTTATAGTCCAGTGGGATTAAATGCAAAATGTTTTATTTTAACTTGAAAATCCTAATATCAACATTTATTTTAACTTAGCTGCTGTGCTCTTTGATGCTTCTTGACTTAAAGTTCTGAGTTCTAAAGACTCGGCTTTGCATCAAATATAATACCATCATCATCCTCTGCCTGCCTTTTCCCAACTATGTTGGGGTCGGCTGCCAGTCTAACCGGATGCAGCTGAATACCAGTATTTTACATGGAGCGACTGCCTATCTAACCTCCACAACCCAATTACTGGGTAATACGATACCCCTTGATAAGACTGGTTGTCACAGACTTTCGGGCTTCTGACTACCCGTAACGACTGTCAAAGATCCACGAATGACAGCCGGGACCAACGGCTTAACGTGCTTTCCGAGACACGGAGGGGTCACGGTATGTAAAGATGGTCACCCATCCACCGACCAACCGCGGCAAGCGTAGCTTAACCTGATCTATCGACCTGTGCGGCTGTTATTATTTAGCCATCCATCTGAGAAGAATACGACAAATGCAATTTTAAAGAACTCACAGTTTTTAACTAAGAGTTACAATTAAAAGAAAACTCGGCTTTAAAATAAAATTGAGGTACGCTGAGATGAAAATACTGCTAGACTTTCAAGGATAAGTCGTCTTAGTTGATTCGTTTAGGAATGTCTCGGAGAAGCTCGCAGCATTCTTAAAGCTGGTGCACATGACACTACAATAGCGCAATCACAAGACGCTGGCATTACAGTGCAGTATCATCCAGCTATTATCGTAAGCCAGGGCAAGCACATACTCGCTACAAGCACAGAACACAGAAGATCAAGTTTTATATTCCCTATAGACAGGCAGCAGAAAAAAAATGCACAGATCTCGTCGCCTTTCATGACCTTCGGATACATTGAAAATGAATTTAATAAATTTAAAATTATTTTTATAAACAAATTCTCAAAAATTACCGGAATGACAACACCCACAAGACCACGACCATCATCCGAAATCTACCACAATGTAACCGTCGATAGATGGTTGTGTTCAAGATTAAAAAATTTACTCACTCAGCACCTTGAAAAAATGTGTGTTGGTAAAAGCTACAGTCAACAGCAAAAGTAGATGATCAAAATCAGAAATTCAATACTAATAAACGGAGTTCGCGTCAGAACTGTGTGACGTTGAAGTGATTCAGAAGTATTCTACGTAGCTAGTATTCTAAGTAGTAGTACTTCGACGCCACACAGTTCACTCCGTTCATTAGTATTGAATTTCTGATTTTGATCATCTATTTTTGCTGTTGACTGTACAAGATAGTGAAAAAAAAATTGGCAAAAGACAAAAAACAAAATCGTTAAAAAATTCACATTTTGTTCATGTATCTTGTGATAACATCGTATAAGCTTCGGCTTGCGCCTCAGCCGCGGTGGCCGCGGTGGCTCGCTCGCAGCCTCCTGCTCCCCAGCCCGCGGGCCGCCTCGCCCCTAAGCGCCTAGCGCCTTCCACGTGTTGCTACACAAAGGGCACCTTAGCACCTAGACCGTAAGATATAGAGAGGTGCTGTTTTTTTTTCAAAATGTAGCTTAACTCAACAAAACAACAAAAAAAAACTGGCCAAGTGCGAGTCGGACTCGCACACGAAGGGTTCCGTACCACAAGGCAAAAACGCCGAAAAAAACACGTTTGTTGTATGGGAGCCCCCCCTAAATATTTATTTTATTTCCATTTTTTTTTTTTACCATACAAAAAACGTGTTTTTTTCGGCGTTTTTGCCGTCTGTCTGTCGCCAGGCTGTATCTCAAGAACCTTTACTTTGTTTTTGATTTTAATGCAGCCTCGCGCTACCAAGACAAATCTAAAGACGTATAATTTATTCAAATCCGTTCATTCGTTTAGAAGTTACGAGGGAACAAAGAAACGGACATACATACATACAGGTCAAACACATAACCCTCCTTTTGGGCTTCGCCGCAGTCGGGTAAAAATACATAACCCTCCTTTTGGGCTTCGCCGCAGTCGGGTAAAAAGATTTCCGAGCCTATATGACTGCCTATTCAAGGTTCCAAGGCATAATCCCAAATTTCTGTCAATTTTGAAGTTGTTGTTGTAACTGCTGTGTAAACAGTTTGGTATATAATAAGACAAACAACTTAAACTGAAAGCATTTATTTCACTTAAACCAATTACAGGAATTTTTGAATTGTCAAGGGGTCGGACAGTCAGAAAGATTTAGCTAGTTGCCCATTCCAAAGCTTAGTAGGTACTTATGGAGAAGAACAACAAAAATAATATGGTTACAAAATATTGGTTACATGATTCATGTTGAAATTATTCATGTGAGAACGATGCAGAACGTTAAAAGCGTTCGTAATAAAAATAATAAAAAAAAACAATTCAAATATTAAATTAAATTAAAATAAGCCGTGGCAGCTAAGAGTTGACCAGTCCCTGCTGCCGGCGCGGCGGCGTGGGCGCCTGCTCACGAACATGACGCATGGAACGGAAAGCTAAGAGTTGACCAGTCCCTGCTGCCGGCGTGGGCGCTTGCTCACGAACATGACGCATGGAACGGAAAGCTAAGAGTTGACCAGTCCCTGCTGCCGGCGTGGGCGCTTGCTCACGAACATGACGCATGGAACGGAAAGCTAAGAGTTGACCAGTCCCTGCTGCCGGCGTGGGCGCCTGCTCACGAACATGACGCATGGAACGGAAAGCTAAGAGTTGACCAGTCCCTGCTGCCGGCGTGGGCGCCTGCTCACGAACATGACGCATGGAACGGAAAGCCATACATTGTATCTAGTTCTAGATTTTGCGCGCGGCCATGCCAGCGAGCATGGTTGTTGGGTAATATCCCACGGGAACGTAGGTACTACCAGGATTAAAAGTACCCTATGTGTTAATCCAGTTTATAAACTACATACATATCTACGTGCCAAATTTCATCTAAATCCGTTCAGCCGTTTTTGTGCCAATCTGAAACCCTACATAAAAACAAACGGACATAAATGATAATAACTATATTTTCAGCATCTGTCTCGTCTCACTCGTCGTAGCAGTTACTTGTTTTAAATATTCTATGTACACTTGTACAGTTTTGACTTCGTTACTATTTTATTATAATATGTATGTACAGAAAGCGTCACTATGTCCTAACCCCTCAAGTTTTAAAATGTTACACTGCTACAACATTGAATTCCTTACGAATAATCTAAAGAATACTTCAAAAAGAGTCCATTGTGTTGACTTGGATTCGAACCATCGCATCACCGAACGTCATCATACTCATACCGGCAGTTTGACGAACTAGCCAGCGAGCCCATATGAATTGCGATGAAATTGTTATCTACTTTCGGCTGAGTCATTATATCTTTAGGTCCCTGTCTAATCGAAAGATGTTATAATTTGAGGGTATCCATTAATTTTACTTACTTACGTTGTCTTTATAAAATTAATCCATACCTTCAAGTTAGAACTTTGTATACGTTCACTTAAAACGGCCAAGAGTAAACCACTACTATTTATCAATTATTTTTTAAATGATTTCTGATTTTATTAGAACTAAAATAGTTGTTCTGTTTGTTGTAAAATAAGATCATAGTTTTGTTAAATAATAGCAATAATAAATATTATTAAATGATTAATAAAGTATTTTATTTTTCTTGATTTTTTAATTCTTTATAAATAATTACTACTTAAAACAAAATAGAAAAATATATCAAAATAATATAATGAACAAAAAGCACATTTCGTGCCTATATAGGATTTGAACTTCCAATCTTATGCACGGTAAGCGGTCTTGAAACCTCCAGTCTATTTAGACGATGAATGATGATGAAAAAGTTGTCGTAAATGTTAACCCTATTATTGTTGCTTGTCGTCGCAAAAGTATTGTTTTATTGAAAAAAAAAACAATAATAAAAACAGAATTTAAAAAAAAATACTTACTTAAACTTATTTATTCACTAAAACAATACATTATTTAAAATAAAATGTTTTTGCAAAATACAAAAACCAACTTGGGCCTATCACGGATTTGAACGCACATGTCTTTTGGTGGGGTAACTACTTAATGGAGCTGTGTGTACAGATATACATAGATGGCCAGTAAGAGCGCAGGCTACATGTCTTTAGGTAAAGCTGGAAGTCAGACATCTTGCAGGTCCTAAGCAAAACTTTGAATAGGACTGTTTCCTGTCAAGTTTGGAGTTATTAGGAGTGGTGCTTTTGTGTCTCCTCCATTGTAGCAAGACGTCGGATGGCAATACACGCCCCAGGACAAGGCCGGAGGCGCGGGGCGGGGGGCGCGGGGCGCGAGCGCGCTATCGTGTGCCCCGCGTCGCATCCCGCTTTAATTGAATTCGTTGCAACTCCAAAATATGGAGCCTGGTGTGAACACTAAGAGATAGCGGGTTCTGTCACTATCTTAATGACTTCCTAGATTAAGGCTGCGCTTTGTACCTGCAAAGCGAATGTGGAAGCAATAAATATATTGAGTATAAAAGCGTTGAGTTTGCAATATAGCTTGTAATAGTTCTGCGTCGGCTACTTGTTTTACAAAATGTTCACTTTAACCTATAACTTTCTATTTGAAGCCATCATGTTTTTCCGCCTCAAAGGACATGATTACTATACATTTTTGTTGTATTTCTGAAACCAGAGCGGAACAGAGCCCTCGGAATGGTTTGTGAGAAACGGTAGAAGGAGCATTACTAGACCAATGGCCAGGAGGGTGGACGACCTACAGTGGATCGCAGGGAAGCCCTGGATGAGCCTCGCACACACCAGGGAAGCATGGCCTGTAGAGGAGGCCTATACTCAGCAGTGGATGGAACCAGGCTGCCAAAGATGATGATGATGGTTACTAAAACCACCAGTACTCATCCGCTACCCGCTCGAAACTTGTCCACGGCCGCCCGGATCCCGAGAGCAAGCACCACTAAGCACTCGCCAGCTCCCCGCTCAGAATTCGTCCACGCCCGCTCGGATCCCGAGTGCAAGCGCCACTAAGCACTCGCCCGCTCCCCGCTCGTAACTCGTCCACGCCCGCCCGAATCCCAAGTGCAAGCGACAACGCCACTACGTACTCGCCCGCTCCCCTCTCGTAACTTGTCCACGCCCGCCCGGATCCCGAGAGCAAGCGCCACTAAGCACTCGCCCGCTCCCCGCTCAGAACTCGTCCACGCCCGCCCGGATCCCGAGTGCAAGCGCCGCTAATACCTTTGTACAGTTGGTGTGCAGTTATTTAGTGCACAGCGGACGCACGATCAACCGGTCCACTTCATATACAAGACTCCCTCGTAATGCAGTAGTCCCTCGTATGTGCAGTAGCTCCCTAGTAGTCCAGCTGGGAAGGAAAGATTCTGGAGAGGACAATAAAGTGAGACGGTTTAAGTCTCCAGATACCCGGGAAAAGGAAACGTGATTGCCACAAATAAGAACGTTAGCTTGCGGTTAGTTGATAAGGTAACATAAGGTTACTGTATTATGCATAGGATGCGGTGACAGATCCGAGTAGTAAAAGCACTGATCGATAATCTTTTTTATAGGTAAAAATAAAAACACTTTGGGAGAAAATAATCAAACACCACATACCACATTAATTCAAGAAAGTATTAATTTTAATTTCAACACAAAGACTCGTTACATTTCCCCCGCTTGCATTAGCTGATAGAAACACGCTGGACATGCTTATTTTTGTGTTTTCACTAGTTTTATTTTATGAAATGTTTGTGACTACGTATATTACGGCTCCGCCAAATATAAATGTATTTTAATCCTTATGAGTCTGTGGGTATAGAAAATCCAATATTTCAGACAAAAACCTGACAAATTCGCGTGTGCCTACATTACGTTACGTAGCTGTAGCCTGAAACGCGAGCCGGCTCAGCTTTGTATCGTGCTTTGCAACGTAGGCAGCTTAAACCTTACTAGACAAGTGATTTTAATAACGTTGAATATTCAGCCTAGGTACTCTCAACATCGATATATGTAAAGTTGAATATTCAACGTAGGTACCTACTTTCAACATTGATATAAGGTTGACTGGTAGAAAAGGCCTCAGGCATTAAGTCCGCCTTTGTACAGTATTTCTTTTACTTGTGCATAAAGTTTTAATAAATAAATAAATATATACGTATATGTTGAATATTCAGCCTAGGTGCTTTCAACATCGATAATATATAATAACGTTGAATATTCAACCTAGGTACTTTCAATATCGATAATATATAATAACGTTAAATATTCAACCAAGTTATCCTCAAGGTGGTACGAGGACAAAAATACGGTGACTTGGTTATAGTGGACTGTATCTGGGGGCACGGGAGTGCCCTCGCCAAAACGAGCCAAGCGAAGCGCAAGGGCACTACCTACCTTTTCTCGAAGCACTTCGTCGTATTTTTGAACCTTCATAACTTGGGTTTGGATTATACCAGATAAACAAAATTTTCGGGATATGATGTCAGTGGTTGACTTATTAAACCTATAAAGTTTCAATTGCATAGCTCTTATACTTTAGACTTTATTGATAGATATCAATAAAGTCTAAAGTAAAAAAAAAAAAAAAAAAAAACCCCGATTTCGTCACTGACTCACTGACTGACTCACTGACTCACTGATGATCATCAATATTCTAAGGGTCTTCCTGAAGTCCTAGAAGGCTGAAATTTGGTATGTAAGCTAGTAATAGTACACAAACAACAAAAAAACTCTAAAACTTGGAACTTTTACCCTCCAACCCCTTAAAATTGGGGATGGAAGTTTGTACGAGACTTCCGCAAATTTTGATGCTAGAGTCTGAAAATTGATATAGGGACTCCTTGTTATAAATAATAAAATACGTATTTCAGGATTTTTTCGTAAATAACCTCCAAAAAAAATTTTTTTTATTTCTTAAGCAACTTTCAAAAAGATGTGAAATCCCACCAAAAACATTTTCATGTAAAATGTTGCCAAGACGAGACCACATATGGCTCGCACTGTCAAAAAATTATCAGATCTCATGTAGAGCCAAGCTTCTGACTCTACACGCCCTAACTTCACAAACTCTACACCTTATTAAAAATATGTGGCTTGGCCGTTTCGCTACCATCACATGGGCGTAAGGTGAAAAATTTATTCACTGTTCATTACTTTTTACCGACTTCACAAAAAGGAGGAGGACTATCTTCGGGTGTTTATATGTTTTTTTTTTTTTTTTGTATGTTTGTTCATCGAATACTCCGTCAATTGTCGACGGATTTTCAAAATTCTTTTTTTGTTCGAAAGTAGATAGTTCTGAGGTGGTCCCATTCTCACCAAATTAGGATCTGATGATGGGATCTTAGAGAAATCGAGGGCAACCCTCAAATTTTATAGGCTTACTTATTGTTTTTCGCATATTTTATGAAGGATCTTGTATTTGTGTATGGTTGTCACCATCTCAGGTAGCTGGGCTGATGATGGAAGGTACAACTCCTTAACAGTTAGAAGTTACTCGAACAGGCAAGGACTGTTTTAGTAAATTGTTTTGATGTTTGATAGGGCATTTGCCACATTTGGTCTCATGATCATCAAGTCATGACCTGATGCTGCAGTCAAGATCTGCAGAGTGCCTAACTCCTCGACAACTAACAGCATATATACCGTGTTTAGGCTCATTGAAAAGGGCTCGATGTGCCCATTTTAAACAGGACTAATTTTAAGTTCAATGCAATGTTGACATAAGTCTGGCCTGATGCTGCAGCCAGGATTATCAGCATCTAATCTAAAAACTAATAAAAGGAGAACTCCTCAACAATTAACGTCCCTGCATCGAGAAACGGAATATTTTATAAAAAGGCGATGGGCAAGTTGACATTAGGCTATTGTAACTTAGATAAATTATAAATAGACCCACTAAAAAGCGAGAAATAAAAACTTTTTAACAAAAAAAACCAACTTCCAAAAAAAACACTACAAACTGAAAAATAACTTTAATTTCGGAAGTCGGTGGCAAAAACTAAAATACTGATCCCTAAGACACCGACTTCCGAAATTAAAGTTATTTTTCAGTTTGTAGTGTTTTTTTTCTGTTATACAAATAGTTCTTGTAGTAACGAAACGGCCAAGCCTCATATTTTGACTAAGGTGAAGAGTTTGTGAAGTTAGCTCTACATGAGATCTGATAACTTTTTGACAGTGCGAGCCATATGTGGTCTCGTCTTGGCAACATTTTACATGAAAATGTTCACAAACTCTACACCTTATTCAAAATATGTGGCTTGGCCGTTTCGCTACCATCACATGGGCGTAAGGTGAAAAATTTATTCACTGTTCATTATTTTTCTGTTATACAAATAGTTCTTGTAGTAACGAAACGGCCAAGCCTCATATTTTGACTAAGGTGTAGAGTTTTTGAAGTTAGGGCGTGTAGAGTCAGAAGCTTGGCTCTACATGAGATCTGATAACTTTTTGACAGTGCGAGCCATATGTGGTCTCGTCTTGGCAACATTTTACATGAAAATGTTTTTAGTGGGATTACAATATTCGACAAAGAGAAAAACAAAACGGTTCAACATCGATATTAATTTCTCAAAGTACACAGCAAACAGAATTGGTCCCAATTCAACAATCGACGATTTCAATGTGGGTTCGGCTGTTGTCTTAAATAATTCCGTGTAATATTGACAGTTGGTGTTGACGGTGCGAGTGGTGCGACTGCGGGGCTGCGGGACGTCCGCGCGACGATTATCCCATCGATTTTATCAGTGTCGATATTTCGTGGATGAATATAATAAATAATACAAGGCTTATTGCCGCCGGCGTGATGATTTAAACCTGGGATTATTGACGAAAATATTTTACTGCAGAAGCTGCGAAACACGGCCACTGTGTTTATTCGTCTTTTGTGTTTTCAACCGTAAATACAGAACAATAAGGCTGTAGGTGCACGATGTTACAATAAGGATTAAATATTTTCAAGTAAGGACTTTGTTTATCCAAAGTTTTAAACTTTAATCAAATGTTGATAATTTTTGCGTAAGAATAGCGTAGCAATTTTATTACTCGATCACCATGGAGGTCTAATGAAGGCATGAATATTAATGTCAAGGGTAATTACCCTTCTAACAGCTACAATATCAAAGCGAGTTGGAAACTTCTGCAGCGAGCCGTGAGTAATTCTCTTGAAACTCGTTAACAACTAAAATTAAAAACTCGCGATTAAATCTCACAAGGTCGGGATCTGTGACGTCACAAGTGCCGGCTCCAGTGACACTCGGATCTCAACCACGCATTGCAGAAGCTCCAGTACATACAGTTCGGTAACAATTATGAAGTTAAAGGAAAACTATCAGCTTCAAAGGATGCTCTAACAGCTGACTGATACTCAGATAGCTTGGCGCAGCCATGAGGCACACATTCCTGCTAATTTATTACATCGGACTTTGCACTTTTTATTTTTATCGTTATTTTTGTTTTTATCTGACTATCTGGTGTATTGTGTGTCTTTTAGTCTGTGCTAAATAAATGTATTTTATTTCTTCTTTCTTTCTTAGGTAATATTTTAAATTTATTCATATTCATACATTTATTTGCATTCCATTATGTTGTAGAGGTGTTACAATGGCTTAAAGCTAAGGTACTATTATGAACCCTGTAGGGCACAGCAAAAATTATAAAATCTATTCTTATAATAAAGGAGATGGGAATGACTCCATAGATTCCTGGGCCCAGATGTCAACTGAATCAAACTAGCCTTATTTGTAAGAGGATATAATAACAAGGCCTCACTGAAGGTGAGGTTATCCAGGAACCAAGTTATATGAATTATAGTAAAGTGAGGTTATATTTTAACATTGTAGTTTTTTATGTTATTTACGAAATACTTTGAATATGTAATGGTAATTTAGAGTAGCAAGATCCGTCAAATAATCCGTTATAATGTGCAACGCCGAGGTCGTGGGGTTAAACAATAAAACAAGGAAAATACGTGCGCACTCAGAACTAAAGAAAACAAACGAGTGCATCTGTCAGTCGGTGACTGACGGATGTCTGGCAGAAGTGTTGCCAGAAGAAAAAAATTCACTATGAATCTATTCAATCGATTCCACGAAAGCTTATTAAGCACTTGTCACTCAATTTCCATACATATTCTCATATTTTACCGATTTATTCATATTAGTAGTAATTCAGGAATTATTTAATCGATTATTTAATTTCATTAACTTAATTTAAGTTTTCTCGTTTTCTAGGTGGAAACATGGTACATTACTCTGTGATTTCCTTTAGAAAAATATAACGGTTTTTTTAATACACATTTCAACTAGTTAACTGCTGGGCCCAGAAGTCCCCTTCTCCTTTAGGACACAAATTAACAATAAGCAATTTAAAAAATATGCTATTATAATTAAATAAGTAATATAACTTTTTATTTTATTGAGATCAGCCTATTATAGATGTTGGTACATAATAATTATTTGGTAAGGTAATTAAACATTTAACTATCTATTTATCTATGCATGTATGAATGTATCTATACGACTGTGTGTGGTGTCTGCTTGTGTTCAATAGATTTATTTGTCATGCATATTATTATATTCGTTTATCGTGTAGTATGCTTTTGTAATTAATATTTGCTTGAGCTAATGAGCTTATTTATAAATATCGTATCACTGGTTTCATCCCTTATTGCATCTGGTAGCTTATTGAATTTACCTATCACAAGCTAAAAAAAAAAAGCTAAAAACCTAGGTTTTCTAGAACAAATCAAACAAACTAACTACTGTGATGTAAGCCATAATTCTTTACAAGCGATAGTTTCATACGTGATCTGACTAGCTCAGTCTGACGCGCTCGAAAGAAGAGAACCTTCTGTATGAGCCAGCGCTTTGGCAGCGAAGCTGTAACTTTGTGGCGCTCAAAGTCCCAAGTTAATAAACAAATTAAACAAGTTAGCAAAGGTCTTTGATAAGGGCTTTTGTGTCATTAACGGTTTACAGATATATTTTAAACAATGGAATGGAGCCATGTTTTGAATGTATATTAACATTGTAGAAATAAATAATTATTTTCGTGTGTGGATTATTGCAAAGACCAGTTATAAATGCCGTTTTATTTTGTGAAATGCCTTTGACGTTAAATTAAATAAACGTTTTTTTGATTTGAAAATGTTGCTGTCATGTTGTTTTATTAGGTACCTACTTTTGTTGCTGTATTGTAAATATAAAAAATCATTCGTTTGTAATGGGTAGGTTCTCATAAGGTCTATTTAAAAAATCTAGTGTAATTTACAGCGGATTCTCGTGAGTTCAGCCAACAGTCACGCATCATCCTATTACTATTAATTTCTGTCTAGAAAAGACAGAAATTAAAAACATTTCGTGTGAAAATCTATCTTATTCATCCATTTTCCAATATTCTGCGCGACACATTTAATGCTATTACAACATTACGATATAATCTCGTAAGTACAGTAATGCTATGGGCGTAGCTGGCGCTGGCGACGGCGACCTAATCGGATCGCGTCCGCGCCGCGCGCCGCGAGCAGCAAGCGCGCGAACAAACTCGCACAGTCGCACAGTCGCACGGTTATAAGTATGAAAGTATGAAACTCACTTGTTTTAGCAATTTAATAGTTGCGGAAAATAATCGCCAATCTGTGAACATAATACCAATATACTACAGTCCGCGCAAGGGGGTAAAAAATCGCATCGCAGTGCGCGCTTAGCATCATATTAAAGCAGTACAGGAGGTATCAGCAGGCTGCTAAGTAATGTCGTGCGATGCCCGGCTCGGCCAGCCTACGTGGACAAGTCTTTTGAGTTGTATGTACATACAGTTTGCCATATTTCATATGAAAACTTACATAATCATGACGTATAAAATCTTTTTCTGTATCTGAAGGTTTCGCGAGAAGTCACCCGCATCATTTTGCAACTTAAGGCGAAAGCGTCAGGGTCGCCCGCGAAATAATTTTTTTTTTACGTTTTTTGCAATTTTCTGGTCAGTATTAAGTTGTACGTTCATTAAAATATGATTCGCGGTCGTAACAAATATGCATTTACAGAATTATTATCATTAAAGTCATCAACACAACTCTCTAAAACCAAGTAATCCCCAAGAATGACTATTTCATGAAATCTTGACATTTGGGGATTATACTAACTTAACAAGTTGTATTACTGATCCTAATGATTATAATTCTGTAAATACATATTTGTTACGACCTACCCTACTACTTGCGGGCTACCTTAGCGCTTCCCCCTTAAGTATTTAGGTGTCTATGGGTCAATTTATCTTTTTTTAATCATTGTTATTTTTTTTTTCTTTCACCTTTTCTGATATTTTTTTTATATTTGTATAATTGTGTGATGTTTTTAATACCTGTATTGTGTGTCTTTTGTTGCACTGAATAAACGTTTTATCTATCTAAGTAGTTTATACTGAACTTTTCTTCCGCTTCAGGTCATCAAGGGTGAACGTCGTTAAAATTTCGTGTATTAATAACTTTTAATGATAAAGATGTTACTACAGTCAACAACAACATCACCTTTCATATTTTAAATCTCTTGAACACACTCATGCTAAAGTATAAAGAAGAAAAAAATATTCCTTTCTAATTCCCACATCCGAATGTTCAAGTGTACTCGTTTGATATTATACTAAGGAGTTTCCGAGAACTCGGCCTCGTTACAAATCGGGGAGAGGTTTATTACCGTCGTATTCCCGTGGATGGAGTACCACGGCAGGTATTCATAAAATACCAGCGGCTTATACTGAAAAGTGGTAATTCAATCTTGTTCGTTATACATTGCGTCATTTTATATCTGGGACTGGCGAACACAATGGTCCTCGGTCGTGGATAAGAGTTTGTTTTGTAATATTCATTCGTTCTGAAAACTCATTACATTACTTATACAACAGTAATCCGTGTTCTCATTCAATTAACTCCGGAGCCAACATATTATACCGTTTTCCTATTTTGAGAGAGTCGTGTCGTGTTTTGTCGCATGCCTCGTGTCGCACCACTCGCAGCGCAAACACACGACATAATAAGCATTAGCCCTCATTATTCGCCGCGAACAATGCGTCTGAGAGCTCATAATTTTTCCTTTGTGATATATCAACAGGTGCGTCATTTAGGTATCCGTCCCGTCCGTGAGACGTCGTAGATATAAGCCGGAGATGATATTGTGTACTATATCTATTATAGTAATACACCAGTGGATTATGCGGTTCATTATAATGGGTGGGATTATCGCAGTAATACCCACAAAGGATCTCCAGGAGTGATAAGGGGAGCAATATTATATTATGTTATTATTTGTAGAAAAGAGAATCTTTACTTAATATTGTACTAAGATTTAGATGAGTAGCAAATGTTGTTCACTGAAAATATTAGGACTTGCTTTTTCTCAGTAACAATAATTGTATCGGTACTCTCTACGGTACATTTATTATCATCCTGCCATTAACGCACGATGGATGCACAATAATGTCGTGACGTACGGACTGATCGCGTCGCACATAGTCGCACGCAATCGCACGAACACGGACGTAATTGCATTTGCGCTGTTTGTATGCAACTCTGTGTTCGCGCGCATCCGACCGGCACTTCAAATGACTTGCTCTATGGGAGAACTTGCTTGTTCTTATTTGCCATCACGTCGTTGAATTGCAATGTCGTGTTGTGTAGATGAATAAATAATCTGTCGAAAGTAATTTTGAGTTTCGTTGTGTAAACATTTTTAAAAACTTATTCAGACTTAGCCACGGGGAGTGGGACCTTCTCCGTGTACATTATAAGTACATAAAGCACATAATTTCCTCTCAAAATGTTTTAAATATCGCGACATGCTTGGCGGCGTCTCTCGAGACATTTGCTCGGAATGCGGAGAGCTCGGCGGAGGCAGGCGGGCTGCATGCGGGCTGCTCTCTGCTCGCTGTAGCCGAGAGCCCCGAGACATTTCCGGCTACGTATAATACCGCGCCTGAGCGCTGCGGCATTATCTTATGCGGTGCGACGCATACCATTAACTTGATTATATTTCGCTCATACTCTGCTGCTGTTTCGTAGGGAAGCAAAACACTTAACTTATTGTACTTACGTTGTAGAGCCGCATTTTACTCACAACATTATGTGGAAGTGCATGCCTACCAAGTGTATGGAATAAGAGCCCATATAACATTACTTTTATCATTGAATATCATAACAGCCATAGGAAACGAATACTAATTTATATCATCTAGGGACATTTTCTTATAATATTCAGCGGCTGCTTCCCAACCTCCCGCAATGAGCAGTTAGTGCGGGGTGTGCCAATCTTGTGCTCGTTACAGCACAAATATCATTTGCGTCGTGTGATTGCGAACATTAATTTTTATTGAATGTTACTCGGAAAGCTGGTGCGCTTATGTAGCTTTATTAAACTAGCGATTTCAGTTGAGCTTGAGTTGTGCTAGCAGGGAATTGAAACCAAGAGAAACACTATTTGTGGAGCTTTTGAATTGCATATCTGACTGTCTGACTCACATCTGACTGTCTGACTCACATCTGACTGTCTGACTCACATCTGCTGAAACTGTTTCGGAGAAGGTTAAAGATTATGTGGCGGATATGAATCAGAGTACGCATTCGAATACGTCTCCAGTAGACATCGATACTTCCCGTCTATGCTAGAGCTGTATATCTATGTAGGTATCTATCTACAGTTTTAAAAGACATTTTCCTACGTTAAAGCGACATTCTCGTAGATTACTTATTTATAGATACAGTAGAACCCGTTTAACCCGTAGTATGTCGGAACGTAGATCCACGCGAACACAATGGCTTTTTAATTGTTTCTGTAATTACGACATTCAACCGGTTAATACGATTACGATTTCTCGCATAATACGCCATTTTACGCCAGTCCCTGCAACTTGATACGTGTTTACATACATTTCTTAACGCTTAATACGATTCGTCATCCCGTTTAATACGTCTCATACGCCATGTAGCTTCTTTGAATCAAAACCAAGACGCACTGCAAAAGTTAATTATTATGTTGAAAATCTTGTAATTGCTAATACATCAAAATCTTTCTGTCAAACCAACATAAGTGATTACTTTATTTAAATAACTTATAAATGTATAGTTTAATTAAGCGAAGGTGATATCAGGGGAGCGGCCAGGCTACTTTTCAGTAGTGATGTGGTGGCGCCCTACTCTCCAGAAACCCTATCAGCCCTAGAGAGTAAACATCCAGCGCCTGCGGATGGTCTCACCTTTCCCAACCCCCCCCTCCCTCTCGTTTCGGATTCAACGGCTTTTAATATTACTGCCCCCCAGCTGATTGCAGCCGTGAGCTCCTTCCGAAGTGGTTCCGCCGGCGGCCTCGACGGCCTAACTCCTCAGCATTTAAAAGATTTATTAAGTTCAGGCGCCGGGGAAGCTGGTGAGTCGCTTTTGAAGGAGCTTGCGGCTCTAATTAATCTGATGCTCAACGGCGGTGTGAATGATGGCGTCGTCGATGTCTTGTACGGTGCCAATTTATGCGCCCTGCGCAAGAGAGACGGCGGCATTCGTCCCATTGCCGTTGGGTGCACCTACAGGCGTACGGCAGCCAAAATATGCTGCAAATTATACGGCGACATTTTGTCAAACAAATTCCAGCCCCTACAGCTTGGCTTTGGTTCCAAAGGGGGCTGTGAGGCTGCCGTACATGCCCTATCTAGTTTTTTAAATGCCAATAAAGGTGAGGTCATCCTCAAGGTTGACGTTAAGAACGCTTTCAACTCTGTCAACAGGGACACTTTGTTGGCTGAAGTAAAAAAGGAGTTACCAGAAATTTATGGTTTCATGTGGCAGTGCTACAGGCACCCATCAAAATTATTATATAAAGACAACGTTTTAGAATCTGCAGTCGGATGCCAACAAGGTGATCCACTCGGGCCAGTCATTTTCAGTTTGGCTATCCATCCCATAATACAACAACTAAATTCAAAATTCAATGTGTGGTATTTAGATGATGGAACATTGGGAGGTGACGTGGATACCGTTTTAAAAGATTTTCAATTCCTTAAGCAGCAGTTCCAATCTATCGGCCTTGACCTCAACAACTCAAAGTGTGAAATTTACATTTGTGACAATACTGACAGACAATCAACTATACAGAAATTCAATTTAATAGCCCCAGACATCAAAGTTTTGGAAAAAAGTTCATTGCACCTCCTAGGTTCCCCAATTTTAGAAGACAGTTTTTCACCATTCGTCGACGAAAAAATTAAACATTTTAACGATATTTCGGATAGGCTTTCTAAAATTAATTTACATTCGGCTTTCACCCTTATCAGATATTGTTGTTTCGGTCCAAATTTTATGTATTTTCTCCGCTCTTCCTCTTTATGGAAGCAGCCACATCTTTTGGACAAAATTGACCATATTATTCGCAGTACTCTTACATCCATTTTAAATGTGGCTTTGGACGACCGCGCGTGGCTGCAAGCCTCACTACCCATTCGTTTTGGTGGGCTCGGCGTCCGCAAAATTTCTAGCGTAAGCCTACCGGCGTTCCTATCCTCGGTCCACAGCACAGAAAAGTTAACCACACGAATTTTGATTCCTGCTCAGGTTGACTCTGAAGTGCCGTGTTTGACCGATGCAGTGAACGCCTGGAAAATGGCTTGCCCGGACACGGTTCAGCCCGAGAACCCGTCTTCCCAGAGACAGTGGGATGAGCCCCTCTGCAGGTTGGTACGGAATAAACTTATTAATACGTCCACCAATACTGCTGAGCGAGCCCGCCTGCTGGCTGTGGGTGAATGGGAGTCGGGCCTCTGGCTTCAGGCGCTACCGTCACCCAACATAGGCACTATGCTGGATGACACCACATTCCGGCTCGCTACATGTTTGCGTCTGGGTGCTCCTTGCGGAGCTCCACATCGCTGTCAATGCGGTGAAGCAGTCGACTGCCTCGGACACCATGGCCTATCCTGCAGCAAGAGCGCTGGTCGGATGGCACGGCACGCCAGCATTAACGACATCATCCGTCGGGCTCTTGTCACCGCCGGGGTGCCAGCTGTTTTAGAACCCAATGGCTTGGCACGCGACGATGGGAAGAGGCCAGATGGAATGACCATAATGCCTTGGAAGTTGGGTAGGCCTTTGGTGTGGGATGCTACCTGTGTCGACACCCTCGCGCCATCCCATCTTCCTAGCACGGTGGGCTGTGCTGGGGCGGCTGCTGCAGGAGCAGAAAACCTCAAACGGCGCAAATATAACAACCTTATTGGGAGCTATATGTTTGAGCCGTTTGGGGTTGAAACACTAGGGCCTTGGGGTCCGAGTGCTCATCAAATATATCGGGACATCGCCAAGCGGTTGGTTGACTCATCACGTGACCAGAGGGCTGGCCTATTTTTAGCCCAAAGAATAAGCATTGCCATCCAACGTGGTAATGCTGCCAGCCTTTTGGGCACTTATGCCATTGACAGCGATGCGGACGAATTTTTTGATGCCCAATGAGCTCCTCTCTTTTTCTTTTCCCTTCTTTTTTTATATACTTGTATATACTATATAATATGTATATTTTAGAGTTAAATTGTAAGATAATTAACATTGTATATTTGAAACTTTTAAATGTATAGTTTAATACCTACATATACGAAATTAGAACATAATACATAATAATATGTAGTACGTTTTATTTTCCCTATCCCGCATAATACGCTTTCTCGCTTAAGACGCGTTTTTGGTTGGGTCCCTGTGAAATCGTCTTAAACGGGTTTTACTGTAGTTATAACTTAATAATTTCTTCAAACTTTCTCACTTCAACTAAAACTTGCAAAAGAAGAAGTCGCCACACAGAAACATTTTAACACTAAGCGGGGAAAATTGTGCTCTAAATTTTACAGATTGCTTTCATAGTTTTACTTGAAAGCTGAACAAACAAACTGAGAAAATTGTCCGCATAATTCTGCAACACACACTTGCAAGACAAGCAAACTTCGCAAGAGATGACCGCCCCTCCCCCCCCGGCCCCGCTAGCCGCGCACTCGCAGCTCGCTGCAAGTATCTTTTGAATTATTTTCACGATTATTTGTTTTGTTCTCTTATTCTTAGTTCGAGTTGAAAAGAACGTTAACATTCGAGGCTTTGCCCATTCCAAGCACAATTATTGGAATTCAATTTTCGGGCCAATTCTCGGTGTCGTGGGGATCGCTGAGTTCTTCGTAATAAGCTGAATGGAGTTACTTTAGCTGCGAGGCAACAACACAAAATGTATCTGATGTTTATTTTCTCACGTATGTAGAATGTCCGGATAAAGTTAGAGACTTTGCAATCCTGTACATTATTGCTTCTTGCTCCGAGCGGATAAACACACCTTGTATTGGTAATGGAGTCTTTCTTTTATGGGATAAGCGAAGTTTCGAAGTTGAAAGCACCATGAGTGTAAGTAGCAACATTACCGTGATACTAGTGCGAATGGACGTACTCCAGAATTTGGTATTTTACATTAACTACGAGCGTGCTTGGGGTCTGTTTGGTTATGTACGAGGCAATTACGGGTTCATCTGTATGACGCGTGGTTTGGTTAGCGACATTTATCTCTTCTCAGTTCGTATTCACTTGTCCACTACTCCCCGCGGCCCCGCGGCCCCGCGGCCCCGGTGTGAATCAGTTTCAGCTCGATGCGGGTCACTAATCCGGCTGAGAGTTCCTTGTTGTGCTCTACAGGATTAGCGATACGAAGATATTCTATAATACGTGACAAGTAGGTACCTATTGTTGTTTGGCTTGCTCTATAGAAAGTAAGACTACTCCAAATATTTGTGTGCAACAGATATTATTAAGGGATTATTTGTCGACGAGGTGTAAGCATACCATCACTAAGGGGTGCTACACACAATCATGTTCGGGTGGGCATGATTTGCATCAGAAATAACCCTACTACTACCAAGTTATCCGTTTATCCAAATCATAATGCGGTATCTTGACTAGGTACTCCATAACCTCAGATTATAGAATAAAGACAGATAGACCGCGCGGAACACCGAGAGTTCGGCTAAAAAATCAAATACAAAGGACCATGCGTCATTTTGGGCCCACTTTTTCAACATTGTTCAACAGTGATAAATTATATGTCATATGAAAGCTCTTAAAGTGTACGTTATTTCATTCTATGGCAGCTAAGTTCAAATCCAGCGCGAATACGGTTTTTTTATGCGTCTTTTAAAAATGTTCAACATTGTGCAACAGTGATGAAACCTATGTCATATGAAAACTCTTAAAGTGTACTTTATTTCATTCTATGGCAGCTAAGTTCAAATCCAGCGCGAAAACGGTCTTATATGCGTTTTTTAAATGCGTCATTTTGGGTTCATTTTTTCAATATTGTTCAACAGTGATGAGTTATATGTCATATGACAGCTCCTAAAGTGTACTTTATTTCATTATATGGCAGCTAAGTTCAAATCCAGCGCAAAAACGGTTTTTTATGGGTTTTTTAAAATCTGTTTTGTTTTGATATTAAATTATAATTAGCTGTCAGTCAGTAGCTAGGATTATAAATAGCTCTTGTTTGACTAAAAATACACTAAAAAGATCATCATATAGGCCGTATTTTAGGGCTAATTTGAACTTAGCTGCCATAGAATGAAATAAAGTACACTTCTAGAGCTTTCATATGACATATAATTCATCACTGTTGAACTATGTTAAACATTTTTTTAAACGCAAAAACAAACCATTTTCGCACTGGATTTGAACTTAGCTGCAATAGAATGAAATGAAGTACACGCCAAGAGCTGTCATAATATGACATAGGTTTCATCACTGTTGCACAATGTTGAACATTAAAAAAAAAAGGCACAAAAAACCGTTTTCGCGCTGGATTTGAACTTAGCTGCCATAGAATGAAATAAAGTACACGCCAAGAGCTGTCATATGACATAGGTTTCATCACTGTTGCACTACTTTGAAAAGTGGGCCCAGTGTTCATTCAAAAGTGCCCATGGTCCTTTAAAAGCGAATAAAATCTCGAGTCAGTACGGCACGAAGCGCCGCATCGTTAGTACGTCACGGGCTCCTTCAATATTTTTGATAATAATGCCGTCTTGTGTTTTTAAACATTGCAAAAACTGTTCCCAAAAACAAAAGAAAGAAGGTGGAGTATCTTATCATAGGTAAATATTGATTATTTGTCTATTTGGATATTATTGTGTTTATTGTTAGTGACATCTTGAATCACAAAACCTTGACAGAAATCATTCGGTGTTGCTAGTTAACATTGAAACATTTACCCCGTAATTTGGGAATAAGTATAGAATACAGGAATATCGATTTACAAGAACCTCCTCCTTTTTTGAAGTCGGTTAAAAATATTAATAAATTAAGTAGGTATGTAGGTATGGTGGTGTGGTAGTATGTAGTTATTAAAGGTGTGCCTAGCCATTTTGGTAGGATTTCGTTTTTTAAACTCCCTGCTGATCTTGAAAGGTCGATTATAAGTACTTATGACAATAAATCATTCTTAATTTATATATTATGATTTATTTATGTCGGAGGTACTTCGATATTGAATTACGGTCCGTGTGATCGATCGAAAGTGAATGTATTTGGAAATCTGAGATATTATGGGTAATTTTTTCATTAGCCAGGTAACCGTACACGCACGCAGAGGCACGTGTTCTTATAGTGATGTCACGCACACAAGTCTACAAATTGTTCGGCGCGGTCTATCTGTCTTTATTCTATAATCTGAGTCCATAACAAAAGGTATAACATTACCTTTACCAAAGGTTTAACATAAATTCTTATAATCTCTTCTTATAACTCAACACTAGTGCAGTGGTAAAATGAGTGCAAGTGAGTGATACGTGTTGGAAACGTGTACAAACACTGTTTCAAAGGTATGTATTGTTCCCGAGTCTATCTTTGCACACAGCGCACAGTGCAGGTGGCACACATGATACACACCTTGTGACCAACTGCTGGGTAGCTCAATACGGGCTAAAAGTAACCAAAAAGGATTCATATTTCACACAAAAAAAAATGTTTTGGGAGTCATCAGTTCTCAGGCGATCTACTGGGTGGGCTTGCTTCCTGAAATTACATCTGACAAAAATAACACAATGTTTTTATAATTATAATGACTGCTACTTATGTCTGTACATAATATAATGAGGTCGTCTTAACATTTGTTTGTTTCCCCGACCTTTTGCGGCGCATGCACACTACTACAGCTGTGCGGAGGACTCACGTAACTTCGGACAGCAATAAGTTACGAGCCACACCTTGTAACCGATCCCGGACGTGACGCGAGCTCAATGTCACTGAGTGGACTTGACTCGTCCGGAATATGAGCCGGTGATATGATGTGTCGGTGTTCATCTGTTATATCCACGTTAACGGAGGGCTTTTTCTTAAGTGTTATATGTAGAAAACGGAAAGAAGTGAGAGGAAACCAGGATGTCTATTTCTGTAAATCACGTCGAGCTTATTCTTTTGTAACTGGATTTCCTGAACGGTATTTCATACAAGCATTAAGTATTATTTTATGAATTAAGTAATTTAATTTAAACAGAAATCTCACATTTCCCGATTTAAAATGGCATACCTATGCCTTGAAAAGACAGTACTCTGCCATGCAACACGTAAATTGTATATTGCGTCGCGCTAACACGACTCGTATTTACCCGTATTTTGAACAAGTAAGTGTACTTTGTTAAAAGGCTCTTTGTAAAATATTTTACTTTTGTAAGTCGCCACCGCCGCCGTGCCAGCGGTGGTCCTGCGACAGTTGACAAGGGGGCCTACCCCCCACATCGCCTCGCCACACCCCAGCCTTAATTAAACTGTTCAAAATTGGTTCATAAAACATTTATGTGCCTTTTATGAAATTTTATATTTAACTAATCAACACTGCGAGCGATACCTCGCTTCTAATAATATTACGGCAACAGAGTGTTTGCTACGTGTTGCTTTTATTTCTTCTATTTGAGCGGAGGTGAAGAGAGGTTGATGGAACACACACAGAAAGAATCTTGTCGTGTGTGTGACACAATCATTTGGTAAACTGTTACGGCACTAAGAATTCCTAATATACTGCGTACTTATCCATAACTATAAAATTTCTGATTATTTCAAAGACAAAGAAGCTTGGGAATGAGCTTCTCGTTCTGCTAAGCCTTGTGATGAAACCATAAAACTTGATAATTTAATTATCATTAAAAACCATAATTATACACCATTTTATTTACATATTGACATAGATGAATATTATATACAAAATGACATGAATATTTACTTTGTAAAGTATTATTATACTTTAATTAGTGTGAATGTGACGACTCTCGACTCTCTTTTTTTTCTTTCTCTGTTAATTTTAATGTTGGTTTTGCAGTTTTGAGTAGGTACTTTATGCGGCCTGCCCAAATGTCCTTTCTTAGGTATTGTTCGTCGAGTCGTTGAGCTGTTCAAGTATTGAGTTGAGCTACACGATTACTGACAAATGCTTGCACTGACTTATGTCTGGACTTTAAAAGAGACTGACTTCTGAGTTTGTTTCGGCCTCTCTTCTGAGAGTAGTCAGATAGGAGTTAACGCTGTGTGAGCATGCGTGTTCCATCGCCGCCCGTTCGATGTCCACCGCGCACAGGATGGATGGAAAGCAGCCATTGACTTATATTATTAAAGCAGCACATGAAGTAATTTTTCGCTCCGCCTGGTGTAATTGCTGTAAGGCGTACCAGTTGGAGGATAATTAAATAAATAAATAAATAGGAAACGCCGCGCCATCTAGCTTATTTTTTTTTCATAATATGATGTGTAAAAATGATTCCAATGTCCTATTAACAGAATAAGCAATTTCATTTAATTTCTTGTTTTGGGAATAGGTGTTATTTCAGTAATGTCATAAGTAGTGTTAGAGCCGAAATCCAGAACATCTGCTCAGAGCTGCTTTGACATTCGGGTAACTCTTGGAGCAAGGCCATAATTATATCACAAGTGTTTTCTTAATTACTATCACCAATCTTAAAGAAAGTGTGACCCTGCGGCCCTAAGGCGATGAGGGGGCCGCGGGGGTCGCGGGGGTCGGGGAGGAGGGAGGTTGTATCATCCAAACGCGCGGAAGGTAATTTAGGTGAGAATTGCCTTCAGGTGTTTACCGGTCTCTTAATGGGTTTCTTTTGTGCCACCTTCGCAAACGGAATGAGGATAAATTACTTATTTTGATACATAGACCAGCTAATGGCACTCGCGGAGACACCACCGTGTGTATCTTTTTGTGTTGTTCTCCAAAAATAAACATGAATTTACTCCTCATGGAGTTCCAACACTTTAGTTTCGTTCCTTTTTCTGTCAGAGTAATGTTCAGAAGCGTCAGGCGTGACTGTGGCTAACTGAAGTCTTCGATGTGAGTAAATGTTAAAGTCGCTATTTAGTACTTCTCCTCATATATCTCATGAACAGAACAGAATGCACCCTATAAAGTGATCCAGATAAACCATAAACACTCCGATCCGAGTAATTTAAAGATCAATTCTATGTTCCCACTTCTTAACTAAGTTCAACGAACGAACTTTTCGCAGCCGTCCTCATAATAATGATGCTACTGTAACTGCTGTTGTAAGATGTTTATTATTCCTTTTTGAACTCGCGCGACGTCATTACGAAGCATATTCTTGAGAATAAGTGTGCTGGAGGGGCAGAGATTAGCATAATTTGCAAGATATATCGCGTTGCAATGTTGCAACTCTGTGCCAACAGCGCTGTAATCACCGGCCTCAGTTCGCTGTGGCATGCTCATGCACTCTTTTACATTCCACTAACCGCGGAGTATAAAATGAATACATAGATCAACATTTCAACAGCCATAAGCCTGCTCAAATTCATTCACGGTAGTCGTCCAGCTTCCAATTTTAATGAAAGCACATCAAGCGTAATTTAATCCGGTTCGTATAAATTCCTTTCAAGCAGCACGTCACACGGAAATACTGAAAAAGGCTCGTTACGACGAGTAAATGCCCCAACACACTCGCCGGTTAAGCCGGATGTCGCACCCCGCCCGCACCGCGCCTGCACCGCACCCGCACCGCGCCGTAGTTGCGGGCGCAACGCGCTAAATAAGTCTTTTATAAGCCTTTTGTACTTGTAGTGGAGAGCGGATTGAGACGCACCGGGACCGCCGCGGCCCGGGGACGGCGACAGGTTAATTCTGTCGACGCGCTCGCAAGTGAAGTGTGTTGTGCCATTTATGCATATCATTACACTTTCATAAAATTGTTTTATGTACGGTGTCACACGAGTGGGTAACTTCAACAAAACATTTTAATTTTCTGGAAGTTGAATAATTTTCTTACCAAAAATATAGTTTATGGTGTTGGCCGAATATAATCTAAACCTGCTGGGCACAGGTGTAGAATGACCACCAGGCAGGAATAGTTATTAAGCTACATACGATACAATTATGTGGTTTTTAACATAATTCTGTTCTGTATGTATCCGCTCACCCAAGTACTCAACACTACCCTTAGTTCGATGCAGTCGAGTGGCCCGTAGGTAGCCGAGTATTATCGACGGCTCGGCCTCAACTATCAGTACCACGGCCGGCATGGCGCTCGCGCTAGGAGACTACGAGTGGCGCTCTGGCGCTCTGTCGCTCGGTGTCCGTCCTCTTCTGCGTTACATATAGAGTCACTGCACATCATACTTCGTTTGCGCTATATTATGGATTGGTGACTTTTTTATAGCCCTTTGGTTTTTTGTGTAGTAGTAGTGAACACTGAAGCCCACTTGCACCACAAATCACCAACTACGTTTAGCGTCAAGCGTAGGTATTAAAAACATTATTCTGTTTCTATCTATCATTTGAAGATGGCAGAGATAGAATGATTTCTTGAATATGTTTAGCGCTAAACACGTTGCATCAATTTAAAGTTGTCTGATGCATATTTCCAAACCAGCAATCATCAACTCGGCTGTTTTTTTTTCATATTAATCGGTGTGTACATTTTAATCGTTCGGAGTGGCTATTCTCTAACAAGGACTAGGCTACCATAGCTTGCGAGTGCCTTCAGCTTTATCCTGTAGACGGCTACTGAACAATAAATTCCAGATTCCGGCTATAAGAGCTCTTGGTAGGTAATTGCAAGTAAAGTATTTATTAGATGCAATTAAATGAGCATTGAAATTGAACCTAGCTCGAAGATAAGGAATGTTGTTTGTTCCAAAGCTTTACTGAGAACCACGAAGTAGAAGCAGGGACAGACGTTAGTTAGAAGTGTTTGGCCCACTAAGGTGTACCGCTTCCCGCGCGAGGCGCATCTATGTCCCCATACATTTTTTATTTTGGGCCGCGGGGCGCCCTCGCCACTTATACACGACTCGTACAGAAAAAAAATCTATGTCCCCATACATTTTTTATTTTGGGCCGCGGGGCGCCCTCGCCACTTATACACGACTCGTACAGAAAAAAAATCTATGTCCCCATACATTTTTTATTTTGGGCCGTGGGGCGCCCTCGCCACTTATACACGACTCGTACAGAAAAAAAATCTATGTCCCCATACATTTTTTATTTTGGGCCGCGGGGCGCCCTCGCCACTTATACACGACTCTTACAGAAAAAAAAGGTTTTAATGTTTGTTTACATTACGAAAATTAAAAATTAAAATAATTTTCATTCAAAATCGAAAGCTATGACCCTATTTTTTTATTTACCTAAAAAATAGCCCCATTCATACCGAATCGAATGACATATAATACATACCATTGTAGTTTCAAAGTTTTTATAAACAATAACATTTATATCACGCGAGTATCGTATTGCGCACGGGTCATCGCCGTCATTTGTTTTTTTTATGATTTTCAATTACAGATAACTTATTTCCTAATGCCGATATAACCACACGGCATTTGGCACACATGTACTACATCTAACCACTCGACTAAAGAAAATGGAACGCAAGCAATACTCCCATAGACAAAATTACAAAAAAATAAATACTGAGGTGTGGAACGTGCTTGCTGTCACAGTTTTATTTTACGTGAGTTTTATCCAATAGACATTATGGCGTATTTTCGGTTGCGTTAGTTTATGGCAGCGTACACTTTAGTGGGTAGATAATGTAATTGTGTGTTGAAATAATGAATCCGAACCTGCTCACGATGTATCTACAATCATGTCGTTGTAAGTACTGAACGGTTTTCTGTGAAGACATGATACTATTATTTATCACATTCGACGTTTTTTTCTAGGTTAAGTTGGTGCGGAAAGTGTAAGAGAAACCTATTAATTATTTTGTTTTGCCTAAAGGTAAGAAAGGAGATAAGCACGAGAAGAAGAAAGGCAAGTCTTTCAATTATTAGCAATAGTAGAAACTGGGTGTTATACAACCAATAAGTTCAATATCTTCATTTACTTCCAAACACAGCGGAACGCTAGCATAGTCGGAACCCAAGCCAAACTGTACCGTTGTGACTGCTGTCAGGCCCAATAGGGTTTAGATTCAAACGATGCTGAAAAAACTTGATCTCTTGATCGACCTTACTCTGGTATTGTTTTACCTAAACAACAATTTTAGCAATTATGATCCTTACGGAATATCTATTAGAATTTTATCCTTTATCGCGGTCAAAAGAAGAATGAAAAAGTCAAAAATAATAATCAATGATAAATAAATGATGTTGTAACGTAAATAAAACATTACTCGTATTTTGACTAACAAAATTGTTGTCGTACTTATCTATCTCAAAGATTTCGTCGTAAATCTAGTTTCGCAGCGGAATGCTAGGCTGTTTCTTGGTCGAGTGGGCCGGGATCGAACGCGAGCCGTCCGCCGCGGGGTCGGACACCCGAGCGCCCGGCCCTGCGCCCGTCTGTGTGTGTGTCGCGTTATTTACTGAGCGCTGTGTTCCCGAGGTGTAGATATTACATCACAGGCTCTTTGATTACTTAGTTCTTTTTTAAATTTGTAACAATATTAAGTATGAGACTAACCTTTCTATAACGCACAAAAATAACGTTAATGAACATTTTTCTTAGTACTGGCAAGCCTACGTGTTATTAGTCCCGTTGTTAGCCAGTATGGCGGCGAAAAATTCCCTTATTAAGGACATAAATAATGCCCATGGCGTCAGGCGATAATTCAGTAATATTTAACGTGTATGTTACCATTTAATATGGTAACCGACCGATTACGTAGGTGTTGCCACGTAATTAAATAAATCTTCGATGCACGTATCGCACACATTAGGTTGAGTAGAAATGTTTTTGCGTTGAATCAATATATTTTTTTAACACGCTTTTATTAGGTCGACCTGTATGTAACTAATATGTAATGGAATCTAAGGTAACTAATTTAACCATCTTTCGAGGATCGTAGCGTAATGAAAATTGGCAGCTGTATGTAGTTCTGGTGAGAATACAATAATACGGTACTGTCGAACTGATCTGATGATGGAGCCGGAAGATATAAACTGGAACTTCATGATGGAAAATCGTATCATAGCTGTTTTGGATTTCTTAGAAAAGTCTTGTAATGAACTTTGACGACGATTAGTTTTTTGTTTTAACGTGCATTTATAAAAGCGTGTTTTTCTAGTGTTTATTAAACTATTTATTTAATAATTGAGTCCTGTAGTATTATGGCAAGACTGAAGTTCTAACTGGGATAGGAACTGATCAAGAGCTGCCGTAGTCCACAACAGTTTTATCTAACTAAATATGGACTACGATGTAGATCACCACGCAATAAATGTGCCCGCTATACAGTTACGCCGTAGCAGGCGGCAGCTACGCCGTAGCAGGCGGCAGCTACGCCGTAGCAGACGATTATATAAATGATTAAACTATATTCTTCACCATCTACGGAACCATGAAAAGTGTGTGATAAACAAAATTCGGTTCACTTGGCAATTTAAATTTTCTGTACTTATCCGAAAAACCAGCTTCGTAAAGTAGTCGGAAAATTAAAGTCTAATTTTTATCTATTTTTAAAAGCAGCAATCCATGTTGAGCGATATACGTGTAACAGAAAAGCGGCCGGGTCATTACACAACATAATATTACGTCCGCGGTGAACGCGTTGCTGGCTCGGCTGGACTGTCCAGCCGAGCGCTCCACCGCGCACCGCCAGCCTGGCCACGACGACGGAGGAGGCCCGCTGTGTGCGACGCTGCAGAAGATCCACTCCCCACAATACTGTGTGTCAACAGTCGGTAATGTTCACTGTACTTGTAAAACAGCAAAAACATTATGTATCATGTACCTGTGATGCCTTGACTGGGATACACGATACACAATTATTTTAAAATTCAACCGACGAAAAAGAAAAGCGATAATAATAGAACATCTAACCTAGATAATGAAACCTCTAATTAGAGCGATTCATTGGCTTGTCTGTGAAAGTCCCATAAAAAAAAATATGGTTGACTGTAAAGTCGGTTTTACGGGCGAAGATTTTACGTGACAACGTCTTTTTCTCGGTAGAATATTTATTGATATGAATATAATTAAATTGCACAATAGGAACAAGGAATTAAATGAAAATAAGAACGTAACGTTACCGAGCGTTACACTTTTTCATAAGTGACTCCCAGCCGCAACCTAATTTAAGACGTTGTCACGTCAATATATTTTACTTTGTCCACTCAAACTCAAACTCAAACTCAAACTCAAAGCATTTATTTCAATTAAACCATTTTACAGGCACTTTTGAATTGTCAAGAAGTAGGTCAGTCAGAAAAATGTGAAGCTAGTTGCCCATTCCAAAGCGTAGGTACCTATGGAGAAGAACGGACAAGAAACTCCATGGACACTCTTTTTAAATCATATTTTACAAAAATATTAGTTACATCATTACTTTTGAATTTATAATTAAATAATGTGAGAACGATGTAAAAATAAACAAGACGTATGCGTTAAAAGCGTCCAGAGTACAACAAATAGTACTAAAACAACAATCCAAAAATAAAAATAAAATAATTAAAAATAAGCCGAGGCAGCTAAGTGATGACCAGCCCCAACTGACGGCGCCCGTTCACGAACATGACGCATAGATCAGCACCATTCAGCTCAACCATTTTGAAGGGAGCTAAATAATCCAACATACACGCCACCGTCAGCGAGACATTTGTGTGAGCATGACATACTATCAGCCGCCAGGGCACATTCAAGTCAATGAAAGACATATTACCCGGTAAATGGTAAAATAAGGTATAGTACTTACATAGAACTCACATCTGTGCTATGCAATTATACAATACAAATGAAATTGAGTTTATACAATGCAAAGATAGTCTTACAATCTTCAGCAGCTCCAACAGTATTTTCAGGTGTTAATCAATTAGTTGTGGTTGTGGAGCAGGACCAGCATTGAGCCAGGCATTTTTATCAGCTATGTAATCCCCTAACTTATAATATGCCTGACTGCATAGTGTGCGTTTTATACAAGACTTGAATTTTGTCTCATTCAGTTGAAGAATGTGGGGAGGTATTTTATTATAACATTTTAAACAGTACCCCATAAAAGATGAGTCTACTTTAGCCAGTCTGAAACCTGGTTGAACTAATAGGTCCCTATTTCTAGTACTATAATTATGTCTTTCACCTCTTTTACTAAAAAGATGTAAGTTTTTTCTTACATACATGATGTTTTCGTAGATATATTGACAAGGTACCGTCATGATGTTAATTTCCTTAAACAGTTCCCTCAGAGAATCGCGCCTGCGGAGGTTATATATGGCTCTGATGGCTCTTTTCTGCAGAATAAAAATAGAATCGATGTCTGCAGCCCGTCCCCAAAGTAAAATACCGTAAGACATGACACTATGAAAGTAACTAAAATAGACTAGTCTCGCGGTATCGACATCAGTAAATTGACGGATTTTTCTGACAGCATAAGCTGCTGAACTTAGCCGTCCTGCAAGAGATGTTAAATGAGGACCCCATTGTAGCCTTGAGTCGAGCGTGATTCCTAAGAAAACAGTTTTATCGACGAATTCTAGTTTCTCTTGATTCAATATTATCTCACAATCACTACCTTTGACATTTGGTAAAGAAAATCTTATGCACTTAGTTTTTTTTCCATTTAATACTAAATTATTAGCAGTGAACCAATTTTGGACCTGCAGAAGGGCGTTATTTACGTCGTCAAAATTTGTAGCACGTCTATTTACCTTAAAAATTAAGGAAGTGTCATCAGCAAATAACACCATTTGTGGTTGATTTTTTAATAAACTATACACTAGTATTTTAAATTAAACTTGTTTTATAAACGGTAATTAAAAAAAAATATATCTATATTGATCTAATAAATAAACAAGTTGATTTACTTACTATATTGATACTGTTTCCGTTTTCTTATGTGTACCTAACAATGATTTGGGACCGAGATGGGAATGTTTCATGGGATAAATAAATTCATGGGTGCCGAGATGGGATTAAACCAGATTTTAATAGCCACATATTTTCGCCAAAACGCCAAAGCAGCCTAAAGGATACGACCGTACTTTTTTGAAGAGAGACGCGTTAAGCGATTTTTGGTAGGGGAGAATCCTACGGGTTCGCGTCACTGACATGCTAATGATATATCGTATGTTCCCAGTCGCCCCCGCGGGGATTGCCACCGGAGGCAAATGGGAATAAAAATTCCCAGTCGCCACCGGCGGCGACTGGGAAGTCATTGCCCCCACTTCAGTTTCGCTGTACATTGCTTTCTCCATCGTAGAGAATAAAAGGATGAGGCAACTTATCGTAAACCTGCCTCTAATCTTTTTATCTTTTCTTTTCTTTCTTTTTTTGTTTTTTTTTCTTTTAGTCCGCCTCTGTGCATTTATGTGCTTGAAGTATTAAATAAATAAATAATAATAATCTTTAAAAAAAAGACAGTGCATTGAAATATTTTTTTTATTTTGATTTCGATATCAATAAACTTGTTAAAATTAAACTGGTATTTTGTATCACAGATAATCAGACTCTTAAAGACAGTAATTAAATTAGGAAAGTAATACATAGTAATCATTTCGTAGTAAATAGGTACGTATTATAAACAAGGCTGTAAATATTATAGATAACAGACTTTTTTTTATATTATGGTCAATTATAAAAATAAATAATAAAAAATGGTTGCCTGTAAAGTCGGTTTTACGGGCGAAGATTTTACGTGACAACGTCTTTCTCTCTCTCGTTCGGTGACTCATCGTAACGTTACCGAGCGTTACACTTTTTCATAAGTGACTCCCAGCCGCAACCTAATTTAAGACGTTGTCACGTCAAAACGAAAAAGAAAAGAAAAAAAAATGGTTGCCTGTAAAGTCGGTTTTACGGGCGAAGATTTTACGTGACAACGTCTTTTTCTCGGTAGAATAGTTGAGTGGGAGAGAGACGCAAGGCATTCGGCGGGCCTCTCTCTCGTTCGGTGACTCATCGTAACGTTACCGAGCGTTACACTTTTTCATAAGTGACTCCCAGCCGCAACCTAATTTAAGACGTTGTCACGTCAAAAAAAGATAAAAAAAAAGAAAGAAAAAAAAGAAAGAGAAAAAAAAAGATAAAAAGATTAGAGGCAGGTTTACGATAAGTTGTCTCATCCTTTTATTCTCTACAATGGAGAAAGCAATGTACAGCGAAACTGAAGTGGGGGCAATGACTTCCCGGTCGCCGCCGGTGGCGACTGGGAATTTTTATTCCCATTTGCCTCCGGTGGCAATCCTCGCGGGGGCGACTGGGAACATACGTGATATATCAGCTGACATAGTTTTAAGTTTTCACTTCCCTATGACTGCCTTAGGTTTTTTTTTTTATTTTTTTTATGTACTTTAAAGGTATTACTTCTGACTTTCCTGTATGTAACGAGGCTTACCTTCCAGAGTCCCGCACTCCCGCTCCCGTGAGATTGCGTCGCGGTCACTCGAGCGACCAACCGATCACCTGACAGACTTTATATTAATGATACCATTTCTTCATTTCTTCTCGATCATATCTCATTTATTATGACGTGTGAAGGTATTAACGAACCTGCACAGAGGTATTATTAGTAAAAATTTGTGCGAAACTAGTTGTGACTACTCCGAACCTACTTGAGACTAGTCCGAAACTAGTCGTGACTAGTCCGAACCTACTTGTGACTAGTCCGAAACTTGTCATGACAAGTTCGAAACTAGTTAGTTACTAGTCGTAAACTCGTGCTTGAGAGCCTGACAGAGACCTCTGTTAGTTATCGCTAACATGAAAAAAAAACATGAAAGCGAATAAACTGCACCGGAATCAATATTACTTTACACAAACTTTAAAAAAAAAATCATGCCTGCAAAACAAACTCAACATTACCAACAAGCAAACGAAACACAAATAATAAAATGCAATTTATTAAAATTTTGTTTAATCAAGCGCTCAATATTTATAAGCTCGCTAACAAATGAAACACTCGCCGCTTGTTACATTACACTCAAAATACTCGCAATAACAATTTACGAACGTATAAAACGCGTTTGTTCCGCGTCACTGCGCCAGCCAATCCGGAGTATTGCTGGAGAGCGCGCGGCCGATATGTTAACGACCAAATATTTGTTCAGCTTTGAAAACGTACCAACAATCCAATAAGTAAGTCTGTTTATTACTTTTATATTTCTTGCGTAGCTCCCTGCGGTATGTTTAGGCGTGTTCTGTATCAATATGTGTCTCATGGAAATAGACGTAACTACATAACAGTCCTCGCATAAAAATACGGTAAAGACAGCAATAGAAGGCTCACGTTTATAAGGCACGTTGAGAATGTACGCTTACAAACCTTGCAACAACCTCTACAACTAAGAGCTTGCAATCTCGCGACTCACCGACGTTGACGTGACATCGCTCGCAAGTTAATCTCAAACTAAGTGGAACCCGGATGTCCACCAAGTATGTTATCGTTTTACTTCGTGTTTATGATTCTATTAGGTACATAATATTTAAGTAAGTAGGTATCAATCCCTTTTTTAGGTATTGTCTTGAGTGACCCTTTTGCCCGTCCTGTCCTGGCCGCTCGAGTCCACGACAGAACTGCCGCCGTCTCATGAATTCAGAAGCAGACTACAATGCGAAATAACAAGCGTTTTATTTTTACTGCGTCTATTTACAAACAGGCTTAAATACCTTGTAATTGAACGGCTCCGTGAAATAACTGCCTTCATAAAACAAAGAGAGTTTCTGTTTGCAACGGTACATGTAAGGAAAATATTCGATCGACTGTTTATTTTTGTATGAAAACGGAGGAAGAAGAGCACACGCCATCGAATAGGAACACTGTTTAATATTAATACCTCCTTAAACATTTTACTAAGAGAAATGTTGTCTGTTTACCAGAAACCTTATTCTTAAACCAATATTATCATATGGCATAAAATTGAATTAATTCCGTTGATAGGCTGATAGTAAAGAAAAAGAATACGTTTAAAGAACATAAACACAAAAAAAAATATAAGAAAAGATTTATGTTTTTTTTTTACGCAAAAAAGAACAGACAATTACTTCTGCTATGATGTGATCAACTCGGTATCGGATCCAGAATGACATACGTATTATAATAATTCGTACTAGATAAATGGCTTAAACAAGATTTTCTGAACTCATCAGAAGTTTCAGTTAAAGAGATCGATTTCCAGACAATTGCTCATTGTTATCCAAAAAGGCATTTCGTAGAATATCTTTCAGTGCCCTAATTACTTCAGGAGGCGAACATGGCGGGTGAACACTGAACAAAGCATCATACAATAAAGGAGGGTCTTAATGATAAAAGTTGCTTTAATAAAGAACACACACAACAGAAATGCAGAAGGACCAGTCTCTACGACCGTTTGCATTTAACTAAAGAAATTACATTAACATCTCTTCGGATCAGCAGTTACCGTCTATTAAGAGTAAATTAGTAGCAAGCTCGAACTCACTGATGGTCATGGCCAAAAAGCACGCTGTCTCACCTGGCTTCATGTCTGACAGGGCTAGTATCAGTGATGAGCAGGAAGACGCTAGTCTACACGAACAACGTCTTGTTCTTACGCACAGAAACACCGTTCCGAACTGATAGGCGCGTAAAAAGTTTCGAAAATTGAAAAAACAACTGCATAAATCAATTACAAATAAAGTTTATTGAACTCTCCAATAACTGAGCTTTGTCGGTACGGACTTGATTTTGAAGATTTTACAGTTCTTTTATTACTTATTTACACCCAAAATTACATTAAAAATAGCAAGAAAAACGAATATTTATTCCCTCACAACTTTTTAATGGCTTTTTATTTTACTATTCTGTTTCCGTACAGACAAAATAAATAGTAAGTCAAAACGATATCATGTTTAACTTTGGGTGAACAACGTCAAACAGTGGAGTAATACTCTCCCGAAATTTGTATGGAAAAAATATCGACTAGTGGCACCTTAATCGTACTTTCTTTATTATGTAAGTATTAAAATACTTCAGGTAGACTACGCTCACGGTGGGTTTTATCGCTTTAAGCGATAGAGTACAGTTTTTTAGGGTTCCCTATTGTCCGTCTGTCTATCTGTCCGTCCGTCTGTCTGCCAGCGGGCTCAAAAAAGTTCAACTGTTCATAATAATCGTTGAAATTTTCACAGAGTGTATTTTTATTGCCGTTAAAACAACAAATAATAAAAATAGAATAAATTTTATAAAAATTAAAGGGGATCTCCATACAAGGAAAGGGTTTTTTTCGGCGTTTTTTGCCTTGTGGTACGGAACTTTAGTATGCGAGTCTGACTCACACTTGGCCGGTTTTTGGGTATACGTTTTTTGATCCTTCTGTACATTCACGTTGTATAGTGTAAGTTTAGTGTTATCGTCGGAGAGAGTCTATTAGCTGGAATTAACTCAACTATCCGGCAACAAATTCAATTTGCTTGACGTTGAAGAATTATTACGTAGTCGAACTTTACAACAGCCTCCACCCCCCGGCTCACTGACGAATCTCAATTAGCCAGCGGAGTCACTACTTATAGAGTTATACTTAATTTTACTTTAGTTTGTTTATCATTATTTTCATAAAGTATGTTTTTTGTAGTGCATATGGTGCTTAACCATTAAAATGGTTACACATAATATATTTGAAATGCCTCTCATCCAATTATTTTTATATTACTGAAATAAAATTCTGTTTTCTCTGCATGCGAACGTAAAAGTTGCAATGTTGTACAAGTTTTATCTACTGCACACATTACAATGGACATGGAAAGTTGCACAACGAATGTAACAGTTCTGCTGCCGAGAACAAGAATGCAGAGAGCTCGCAGGCTGCCGGCGACGTGCCGCAGATAGCGCGCGCATACAGCTCGCATGAACCTACAGAATTTCTTTTTTCATATTTCGCTAGCATTTTCGTTAGAAGCGCTTCCTCTTTGTAACGAAAATTATTAAAAAAAGGTAACTGTAATACTTATAGTTGTGCACGCATATGTTTATATAAAGAATTACTAAACACATAGAAACACAGAGGGCCGCACAGGTTGATCGATCAGGTTAAGCTACGCTTGCCGCGGTTGGCCTGTGGATGGTGACCATCTTTACACACCGAGACCCCTCCGTGCCTCGGAAAGCACGTTAAGCGGTTGGTCCTGGCTGTCATTCGTGGATCTTTAACAGTTGTTACGGGTAGTCAGAATCCCGAAAGTCTTTCAACCAGTCTTACCAAGGGGTATCACCAAGGGGTACCCAGGGGTAGGCAGTCGCTCCATGTAAAATACTGGTACTCAGCTGCATCCGGAGTCAAAGTCAAAGTCAAATCATTTATTTCAAATAGGCACATTAAAGGCACTTTTGAACGTCAAAAATAAACTAAATAGAAATGATTCTAGTCGCCCATTCCAAAAGGTAGGAGAGACTGGAAGCCGACCCCAACATAGTTGGGAAAAGGCTAGGCAGATGATGACCAACTAAACACATACATAATTATAGATCTCGCATGTATCTAAATTACAAGAAGGCACGGCACTATTCATTATCTTTTCATTCATAATATACCCTTTCAAACAAAAAAATAATTTTTGAAATCGGTCGAGCCGTCTCTGAGTAATCGGGGAAAATACAGAAAAAAAAAAAAAAAAAAGGTTCCGACGAATTGAGAACCTCCTCCTTTTTGAAGTCGGTTAAAAAGCCTACTACGCGCGCCAGTCGCAGTCGCTTTCGGGGATCCTCACACTTCGTAATAAATCCTATTTAGTATCTAACTTCTGTCTATATTCTTAAAAAGTTTTATCCTGCCAGAACTTTATGATAGTCCTCCAAGGATTTGCCTATCTGCAGCATAAAAATAGGAATATAAATAAATACATTCCCGACTTGTACGAGTATATAAAGTTGGGTAATAAAATAAAGTAGTAGCTAGTAAAGCAGCGCAGTTTGTCTCGGGGGGTTAGCGAATGCAGTGATATTAAGTTGAGAAGTTATTGCGACTAAGAACTTGCAGCAATAACCGTGTTCCAGGAATCCTATACATTTAGTTTTGACGGTAATCGGATCGCCGATATAGAGGAAGTACTCTGAGAAATATAGTGCGCTTTTCTCAAGTGTAGTTTGCGAGGCTACGGAACTCACATTGTCTGATGAATTTATCAAAACGTGGGCGCTGCAACAAAGTGTAACAATAACTTTTAATTTTTGTTATTTTTCTGTTAGTAGATAGGTACGTACAACTCGGGACTCTTTTGAGAATGATTTAGTACTAGTCTATAATTTGAAAGTCAGGCAAAAGTTCTGTTTAATTTCCGCAAGTTAACATGTTTACTAAGTTTTAGAAGGTTTATCTTATATGCGTATCAAGCGACGCTGCTGGGCGAAAGTTTAAGAGTCAAGTAACGAGCGCGCCTGGTTAGGTGGTCATCCGAGCAATTGGGCTAATTGTACAAGACTCGGCTGCCGCTGACCGTCTTCTCACCCTCGCAATTGTACAAGACTCGGCTGCCGCTGACCGTCTTCTGACCCTCGCAATTGTACAAAACTCGGCTGCCGCTGACCGTCTTCTGACCCTCGCAATTGTACAAGACTCGGCTGCCGCTGACCGTCTTCTGACCCTCGCAATTGTACAAGACTCGGCTGCCGCTGACCGTCTTCTGACCCTCGCAATTGTAGAAAACTCGGCTGCCTCTGACCGTCTTCTGACCCTCGCAATTGTACAAGACTCGGCTGCCGCTGACCGTCTTCTGACCCTCGCAATTGAGTTTGAGTTCACAACCGAGTTACTTCCCGGTGCACATTAAGTTTGTTGACGTCCACCAATTAGAACTGTAGAACTTACTGATCCTTTACATTACGACACTGACATTAATCTTACTCGTTAATCTTGTACTACTTATTTGTTTTAGTAACAATTAAGTTTATTTCCTTCATACATAATTTAATAAAATTCTATTTTTTTCCAGTTACTTAGAATACTACAAGGTCATCACAAAAGGAACAATTAGTTTTTAGGGCTCCGTACCAAAATGGTAAAACGGAACCCTTATGGTGAGACTCAGTCTGTCTGTCATAGCTGGATATCTCAAGAACTACTAATGCTAACAACTTGAAATTTGGAATAGTTTTAAATGATGTTTACCCAACTGTTTCGCAAATAAGAAAGAAATAAAAATATGTATATTTTTTTGCAACAGGGACTGAAGCGATTATCCTCTGAACACATCACTTCATCCGCATCGGAAGCTTTAAGTTCTATCGTTCAAGAATTTCCAATTAGCTTTTCTGTGCTAGTAGCCGAGCGAGAGCGGAACGTGCGGTGCGAGTGGTGTGAGCGGCGGGAACGAACGTGCGGTGCGAGCGGTGTGAGCGGCGGGAACGAACGTGCGGTGCGAGCGGTGTGAGCGGCGGGAACGAACGTGCGGTGCGAGCGGTGTGAGCGGCGGGAACGAACGTGCGGTGCGAGCGGTGTGAGCGGCGGGACCGAACGATGTTTGCACGACTGGACTGATTCGAGCCTTGCAATATCCTCGCTAAAGCCCCGGCGCCTCGTCTTTAACATACTGAGAGGAGTTTAAACCGTACTGAACGACTCTACCGAGCTTTATTAGCTTTTCACGGAGCAGTTTTTATTATTTTGGAAAAAGTTAATAAACAGACTTCTCCACTCTCAGACTCTCTTAAAGACGCCTATTGACGATATCACAAAACACTAGGTCCCATTTTAATTAATTTGATTATGGATAATTTTGAATTGCGGATTATTTTAGATTCTTATTAGGTACCGGTTTTATACATAGCGATTTCAGTATCAATACCCATTGTATTTATTTGCCCCGTTTATAAAAAGAAGGACAGCACCCGTTATAAATAGAATGACCCTCATCACACAGATCGTGCTCACCACTTCCAGCTGACGACAGCGCAGCGCGCGGTGGTCGGTCCTGCGATACTCCACGTAATTCAATTAACCGTTTAGGCTGCGGATTGTAAAATTAAGGAGCGTGAAAAACCTTTTGCTGGCGAGTAAAAATGAGACACTTGACAAAATGGGACCTTCATTAAGGATATAAATTTAATCGAGCGCTGTGACCTTTCGAGTGGGGTGACACAGGCGGTGGCCTCGCTGTTAGTGCTCGCCACCCTGCCACAGTACACACACGCCGGCCGGGCGCATTCCGCGCACGTATCGGTCGCTCTAATTACTCACGTGATTGCTGCCCGACAGAGAGTGCGGTGTGAGCTGTGAACCGACAGCGGATGCTTTCTTTCATAAAGATGATGTCCTTGTGTTACTGAATATTGTACACTGTTATGAAGCGACAAGTGTTTAATGTAGTATTGGTAAATTAAAAATTACAAAATGCATAATATATTTATTAACAAGTTCGGCAGTAAAAACTGAGCAGTAAACTAAATAAAAATTAGTCATAACAAATATTCAAATGGGTAATTAAATAAATAATCCAGCAGTAAAATTACTGAAGGGGCAGTTACGAATTAGTCGGTAAGAAATCTAACTCCTTTGGAAGTAGCGCTGCCAGCGGCCCCAAGGCCACTTTCTTCACTCGCTCTGCTCGCGCTTGGTTGGTCACAGTTCCAACCTAACCTATGACCTGCCGAACTAATATAATAACTGCCCATCCCGACATTTTTACCATTCATTTATATTCATATTTTTATTTATTTGTACTTGAGTATTTTTTGTACTGACATTGTAGGATGAAGTACCTAAGCGACCATTGTCTTTTATATATTTACACTTACCATCAGAAAATGCATAAGTACTTAACAAAAAAAATGTTTTTTCTTTTTATTCCTGTTCACTGTATTTTATTTCAAACAACTTCAATTTACAACTTTGATGGAATAATCCTTTTCTATGAGATTGTCAATAAGATTAAAGGTTTTCGCAAAACTAATGTAATGTAAATGAATTTGTGCGATGTTTTCCATTTCGTGCTGCTTACCATGAAATCATTAGACACGTAAAGTTCCAAAGATTTATGTTTACTCTTTTTTTATAATTTTAGACCAAACGTTAAACAATTTGTTACCCATACAATTTCATCTCTATCTTAAACCAGTAAGGTGTAAATTCCCTTGTAGATGCAGCGGGATAGTTTTAAAGGCAACCAGTGCCAAGCCTTTGTCGTGGACTGGCTTCCTGATGGATGAAACTAATTTATTATTCTGTCTGGCTCATAAGTCCGGATCCGTCTGCCATTAATACAGTTGTCTCGGCATCGTTCAACATCAGGCGACATGCAACATCGTGCGGCATCTTGCGGTGTCGTGCGACTCGCCTGATTGATCATCGAATCATGTGGATATTTTAAAATTAATTGCCTGCATGTCTGGTCGGATTAGAGAGATGTATGTTGCATCTGTGCAGTTTAGTAAAATACTCCATTTGTAGCTTCTCTTGGGAGAGCGCATCTGGAGCAGTGAAATTAATTTACTTTTGAGCGCTCCGTGTGGCAAAACAAATGAAAAGCAAATGACTTCCCGGTTCGGAAGCAATACATCTATTTGTGGGTTGCATTTCTAGTTAACCCTCGTAGGTACAGGTTTTTTAGGGTTCCGTAGTTCCAACAAGAAACCCTTATAGTTTCGTCATGTTTGTCTGTCTGTCTGTCCGAGGTTTTGCTAAAAGACCGTTAGTACTAGAGAGCTGTAATTGTAAAAGTGCGTATATCAATTACGCCGACAAAGTGGTAAAATAAAATTTTGTAAAATATTTTTTAAGGGTAGTTCTTCTACATGTGAAGTGGGGATGAATATTTTTTTCGTCATCTACCCCATCGTGTGGGGTGTGGGGTATCATTAATAGGTCTTCTAAAATGACTTGGGGGTTGCTAAAATCATTTTTCGATTTAATGCTCCATTTACGAAAAATATTAAACTTTAAACTGCAAATTTTTGTCCAAGTAGGGCGTCTCCCCCCTCTAAAACCTAAACTGCTGGCTTGAAAAATCTGGAAAACTTCACAATGATAGTTCATTTCATGAACTTTAAAGGAAAACTATAGCGGTTAAGATAATTTCATTAGTTTAGCAGTAATAGTCGTTGAACTTGGGTGTTTTATAATTTAGTACCAAATACAAAATCCTTAGCATTAATCCTTTAAACTTAAAGTGACTAAGATGAAGTAGTTGCTTGTTTATAACGGGTAAAAACATGCATTGAAAAAAAAAATTTTTTTTTTTTTTTTTATTCAGGTTAAAGAACAACAGAATCGTACTTACTACATTGTGATAACGGGCTACTACGGAACCCTACACGGTGCGTGGCCCGCACGCACTTGGCCGGTTTTTTAGTATCTATATTTTTACCCGATACGGTTTAGTTCTCAGCGGGTGCAGCTGTTTTATAGACATTAATTGTAGTTATTTTTTTTTTTGTAAATACAGAATAATTCAAAAAGAAATAATAACAGATGAATGAAATAACAGTTAACCGAAGCACTCACGCCAATTAAATAATTATCTAAACGAATGCATCGCCCGGACGCGCGGACGCGGTGGTCACCTGCTGTGACCGGCTAGGCGGCTGCATGATCAGTGCGACCGCGACCGGCGCTGTTGGCTGTTGATCCCACCCGTTGGCTAATATAAAATGTTTAGCGCGCTGATTGGCTGATTGCGCGACCCGCAACACCTGACCGCGCCAAATGAACATGCTAGTGAGGCCGCACAACCGGCCAGGTATCACCAGATTAATCTAATGATATTTTAAATTATCTTTAGTTTACCGAAGAGGCTCTGCCAGATCTATGTAAGGAAAGTATAGTGAATAAGGAATGAGGAGTAGCATGTTTAGCGGCTGTGCTACGCTTACTCTAGTCGAGTCAAACTATATATCTTTTTTATAGTAGTGAACTGTGATAGACTGAATAAGCAAATGAACCTATTGTGTCTAGCCGGAGCAAAGCGGATATAAAATATTCGTTGCCCCAGACGCGATCAGACACACTTACTTGTATGCTTTATACATTTTTCATGATGTATGATTGCGCTATTTATCCAAATCGTTTTATATCTTCGAACTACCCGCCGATGTATCGTGGCGTGCGTGCCGCCCGCGGCCGCACGTCGGCAGTAAGCACTAAAGTCGCGTCGCCTCGTAATGATCGGATCAGTCGCGGTGCGATCATTTGACGCTTGATCCGCTCCGATATTGTTTTGCAATTGAATTAGCTATGCACAAAGACTCGTCTGGCTATTATTTGCCATTAAGCTAAATGCTTTAAAACTAGTAGGTAAGGATGGCAATACATTAAGTAAATTGTTACCTTCGGAAAATAATTTAAATAGGTTGAACTCATCTCCTGTTGGTTGTAGAGGTCAGATAGCAGTCGTCAGGTTTAAAACAACCAATATCCAGGAGCATCTGGTAAGATTGGAAGCCTCGCCGGGCGGAGACGCTCACTTGACAAAATGACACAATGATAAACTATACATTTATTTTTATAATAACTCTGTAGACGAGGAGTTTCTGTTCGTTGGAAATATTTAAAAAAAAAAAATAGTTTGGTGTTAAAATAATGATAACCAACGGATGATATTTCATAATTTTTTGGATTTTTTTTGTTTGTCGGCTTGTCTGTTTGAATATGAAAGACTTTACGTGAACAGTTAGGCAGTACGTAAAAAGTACCAAATCAATAATTATGTTCAATTTTTATACTCAAATATAGTGTAGAACTCGGAGTAATGATTAGATTTTTTTCATCGCAATCGCTTCACTAGTTCACTCTGTCAAAAGATATAATCAAGTTATAATACTATTCTAGAACAACTTTTCATAACGTATAGTATATACTATATCTATATACTATACGTTATGAAAAGTTGTTAAACATATACTATATCGCGCCAATAGATGTAGCGACATCTATTGGCGCGATATAGTATATGTTTTCGTTATGTTATGTCGACGTGTTTCCACTTATGGCAATAAAAAGTTGTTATAGAATGCTTTAAATTGATTATATCTTTTGATAGACTGAAGCGATTGCGATGAAACAAAGACTAATCACTACTCCGAGTTTTACACTATATTTGAGTATAAAAATGAACCATATTGGTTTGGTACTTTTTACGTTGAACCTGTTCAAATAGAAAATCTCTCACATCCAAACAGACAAACCGACAAACAGACAAAAATTCCAAAAAATTATGAAATGGCATCTGTTGGTTATCCTTTAACACCCCAATTTTTTTTTATATTTTCAATGTACAGAAACGCCTCGTCTACATATTTATTATATGTATAGATTAATGGGGATATATCTTCCTCTTAGCGTTTCGATGACAAACTAACTACTATTATTATATTGTTGCGGCCTAGAGCTTGACTTTGTAAGTTAATTTTAATATTTCTACACCGGCAACAGTAGTGTATGTGAAATGTGGCTGTTTAATATTAAGATCTTAATGTACCATATACTCAGAAAAAGATAAATCTAATCTAAATCTGCAGGATTAACTGAATCCGGAAGTAATCTTTTGGCACTAAACGAGACTGTCAGTCTGAACTCGGATATTTATGGTCTGAACAGTACTGTTAATAAACTCCACGCGCTTTTATTACACCAAAATATTCTGTGTTCGTGTGCTCAATTAAGGGCTAATATCAAGGAGTGCTTGAGAGCGCGTCGTCGTCGCTCGTAACCACAAACCGCGTCAGTAGAACAATAACGCGTCTCGGCTCATGCTCATAACACACACGTTACGTCATTACATGCGGCTCCGCACGGAACCGTACGGAACCGCACGCCGCCGCTGCCGCACGGTTCGGCGCGGTGCGCTGCGGTCGCGCGTAATTGCCGCTTAATACACCCCGCATCGACACAAATATGAGCTCCGTTTGGACGCGGATTACGGTTTTAATTAACTTTTTGTCTTTATTGAAAGTTTAATAACAGAGCGGAGCTAGAGAGGCGGAACAAACTGCCGCTGTTACCGCATGCAGCTTCAAATTGAACGTTCACGAAGAGGGACCCACTTGATACTTAATGTTAATGAATAGATTTTATGACGGGCGCTTCGTGTAATTTGATTGCCTGAATTTAATCAACCTCCCCTTTTCTGTAACAAAGGTATCTCACATTTTTCTCGTAGATATACCTATTATTGTGCTGATCCACGCGTCATGTTCGTGAACGGGTGCCGTCGGTTGAGACTGGTCATCTCTTAACTGCCAAGGCTTATTTTTAATCTTATGTCTTGAATTGTTTCTTCTTTCTGTCTTTTTTACATTGTTCTCACATTTATAGAAGCAACAAGAATAATGTACCCAGGATTTTGTAATAAGTATCTTGATTTAAAAGAGTGTCCATGGAGTTTCTTACCCGTTCTTCTCCATAGAGATCTACGCTTTGGAATGGGCAACTAGCTCCAACTTTCTGACTAACTGACAGACTAGTTAATTTTGACAATTCAAAAGTGCCTGTACAAGGTTTAATTGAAATAAATGATTTGAGTTTGAGTTTCAGTGAGTTTAAGTTTTTGAGTTTATTTGTAAGTCTGTTTTTCAGCAAAGTAATTTAATCCGACTTACAAATGAAAAATCGTCCGACTTTGGTTAATCTCTCAAAGCCAGTTCGTTCTCAAACGTTATTTTCAGCATGACTGGTCACGCGGATTGTTCCAAAAATGCGGTGGTCGGTGGTGCGGGTTTGAGTCCGGCTGCGGGTGCTGGAACCACGCCAGGAACTTTAATGCCATTATTATATTGCTGCGAGTCCGATGGGTATCGCTTTACATGACGCCTGCAGCTGTGGTGCCCACGTCTATCTCTGGTAAAGTGTGAACGTTAAGGAACAGGCCCATGATTGGCAGTGAATGTTTTAGGTGCGTATCGTAAGTTCGATCTAAATGGTCGAATGTTGCTGACTGGTCACTTGGTCTACCTTATCAAACGAACATGGTAGCAAGAATGATTGATCCTAACGTTTTCAAAACCTATTTAGCCCTAGGCGTGTGTCTAGGGCTAAATAGAAACTAAAATTATATTTCTCATACAATTAAGCGTGATAATTACTTATTGATCTTCAATAAACTCCCTTTTCAGTATTTGCGATGCCTTATCTTGTACTGGAATCGTGGTATGTGACAGCAACTTATAGGCGCCGCGCCGACGGTAGTGTGCGTTGTGCCTGTAGCCGGCTTGTGGTGACATCCTGACACCCGACAGATGGCGCGACGAGGTCCCCGCTGCTCTGCCGTGCACTCCGGGAAGAGAGCGAAGGCAATCATCATGGGTCGCGCCGACCGGTAGTGTGCGTTGTGCCTGTAGCCGGCTTGTGGTGACACCCTGACACCCGACAGATGGCGCGACGAGGACCCCGCTGCTCTGCCGTGCACTCCGGGAAGAGAGCGAAGGCAATCATCATGGGTCGCGCCGACCGGTAGTGTGCGATGTGCCTGTAGCCGGCTTGTGGTGACACCCTGACACCCGACAGATGGCGCGACGAGGACCCCGCTGCTCTGCCGTGCACTCCGGGAAGAGAGCGAAGGCAATCATCATGGGTCGCGCCGACCGGTAGTGTGCGTTGTGCCTGTAGCCGGCTTGTGGTGACACCCTGACACCCGACAGATGGCGCGACGAGGACCCCGCTGCTCTGCCGTGCACTCCGGGAAGAGAGCGAAGGCAATCATCATGGGTCGCGCCGACCGGTAGTGTGCGTTGTGCCTGTAGCCGGCTTGTGGTGACACCCTGAGACTCGAAAGATGGCGCGACGAGGACCCCGCTGCTCTGCCGTGCACTCCGGTAAGAGAGCGAAGGCAATCATCATGGGTCGCGCCGACTGGTAGTGTGCGTTGTGCCTGTAGCCGGCTTGTGGTGACACCCTGAGACTCGACAGATGGCGCGATGAGGTCCCCGCTGCTCTGCCGTGCACTCCGGGAAGAGAGCGAAGGCAATCATCATGGGTCGCGCCGACCGGTAGTGTGCGTTGTGCCTGTAGCCGGCTTGTGGTGACACCCTGAGACTCGACAGATGGCGCGACGAGGACCCCGCTGCTCTGCCGTGCACTCCGGGAAGAGAGCGAAGGCAATCATCATGGGTCGCGCCGACCGGTAGTGTGCGTTGTGCCTGTAGCCGGCTTGTGGTGACACCCTGAGACCCGACAGATGGCGCGACGAGGTCCCCGCTGCTCTGCCGTGCACTCCGGGAAGAGAGCGAAGGCAATCATCATGTCACCGACCACTCACCGCTACCTGTGCAGCGAATGGGTTGAAAAATAAGGGTTAACCGAGCATTCGATTATCGGTTTACGTACATATTGAATTAAAATTGATAATCGTACAATATTTTTTTATTTTTTGTTAAATGCCCTTTTTCTTCGTGTGGTTTCTTTCAATTTATCTGCGGTTATTTATGGCGATCGTTTCCTTAGATCCGTGATTAACATATGAATGGAAAGTGCTGGTGTTTCAAAAAGTATATCATTGAAATGGTCCGTAGTGCCGGGGCCAGTGTGGCGCCGAAATTGATGCGGTCCGTCCGGATATTAATATCCGCACCGACGGATGTGCGCGGATATTACGTCTGCCACTGACTATGTCGCGACAGAAGGTCGAGCCGACGTGGAAGCGATCTAAAACAACGTATGTGTGGGATCCGACTAAATAAAACTGACTCCTCACTGGATGTAGGTCACACGAACTCGAGGATTATTTTTAGAGAACGAGCAATAACACCTTTTTTGTGCCATAATAAACATACTCAGCTAACTATACCGTGAGTAAAGTTTGGATTAGGTGAGGGTTCAGTTTCGCTTAGTTTTTAATGTATTTACTTGAATATACATAAAATTTAATTCGAGAACCAAACCGGACTAGAAACTTATTTCAACACAAATAGTATGGACTTTCTGCGCACATTTTACATCGTGTGGACGTAACCGCTAGCCACCGCATAGTCTCAATCCCGAAGAATCATAAATACACGCCGTTTGTGTTGATCGTACTCGTGTGAATTGATACCCGCATAGACTACTATTACAATACGATACCCGCATGAATATTGAAGTACATCGGCCGGCTCGTGCGCAACGCGCCGCCGCCGCACAGATATTCTGTCGCACAAGAAATCGCACGCTTGCACTACCATATCGTTTTATAGAGCAGTTCAGAATGGAGACGTGATTCTGCTTGTACTAGCAAATCGCGGGCTGTGTCGAGGGTCAGGGTTCCGTGGCGCTTGCGGGGGAGGTCTCACATGCGCGATATTACATTCTTTAGAGCCGATGCTTTGTTTGTAGATGCGGCTTCAGGCGATGTGTACACGGTTCAAGTTAATACAGCTTGCGGTTCCTTTGTATACTTTGCAGTGCTCGCTTTTATTGCGGCTTTGCAGAAATATTGTTACTCACTGTACTTAATACTCTAGATCTAGGAACTGTAACCTTACTGCGTAACACTCGAAATGATAATCCCTTTTAGTTTGTCATTCAACAATATTCAATGCATTATTAGTATTGTCGAGCAGATGAATTTAGTATTTAGTTAAACTATCAAAATCAAAGAGATAGTCGTTCCCAGTGTATTACGCATATCGTTGTGGTAGGTATCGGTTAGAACTGTTCCGTAGATAGTGTAGTATTCAATGTCAATTAGGGAAAAACTAAAAAGAAGAAAGTTACTGGAAGGAAGTTACTGATTAAATAAGAGACTTCAATAATGACGTCTTAGGTATGTTTGACCTAAATACGTTTGCAGTGAACTATCTGCACATACCTACGCATTGCTAACAGTAGGGTGTGTTTAGTACAGCTGGTACAAACAGGGTCTGATTGCGCGGACCGCGACCGCCCCACACGGCACACAACGACCCTCGCCCGCTGATTGTCATCCGCTGTGATTGCTCGTGCGACGGGTGCGTGCCAACCACTCGATAGCAGGCATCTTGTCAACCATCAAAACATGTACTTATCTCCCTCAGGTTTAAGATAACCGTCATGTCAGATTAATATCTCGGGCTTTCCGTTAGGGCGGAAGCGCCAGGGTAACCCGCGAAATTTAAATTTTCTTACGTTTTTTGCAATTTGCCACTATAAAAAACATGACTTTACAGAATTATAATGATTTATTATTAAATTATCAATACAACCCTCTAAGTTCATAAATATAATCCCATTGATTGATTTGTCGTGAAATAATCATTTAATAGGATTATATAGTCCTATTTTGTTCAACATATTATAACCTGACACTGACCAGCAAATTGCAGAAAACGTTAGAAAATTTTAATTTCGTGGCCTACCTAGCACATCCACCTAAACCATGATGTGGTCTTGCTCAGTTTTCAATATTTCTTTTAGAATGTAAATTCTCATCGCAACATTGCCCTAGCCGCAAAAAGAACTCAGAGAATCAGTGGCATTGACTAGGAGTTATGTTGCCCGATAGCAATAAGAGCTGAATAACAAATAACCCGGCGAGCTGGTTTTATCTCAATCTGTTCACGTACAACATTATATTCAATTGCGTTACAATATTATGTTCAATGGCGTTACATCGGCATCGGCGAGACGAGGCTCGATGTAAAACGTTGCTGTTTTGTTATCTACTATGTTTAGGTACTTCTATTACGTTCGGCGTTTGACTTTACTGTAGTAGTTTGTTAGTTTTTTTGTGTAATTATAATGTTGTATGTATTTATAGTATTTTTAAGTTATATTCATATTGTATTGTATGTGTTTTATATGGGCCTTGATGCCTGAAATAAATGGATAATAATAATAAACTTTCAGTAGCGCCATCAGGATGGAATTTGGTGTGGACAAATGTGCGGTCATGCATGTAAAGCGAGGGGAGATTGTTGAATCCGTGGGAACCCAACTCTCGGATTCCACAAACCTTAGAACCCTCTCCGCATCCGAAACCTATAAGTATTTGGGTATGTCGGAAGCGTTAGGCATCAATGTTACTGACATGAAGCAATCGTTGAAGGAGCGCTTCTTTGGCCGCCTGAAAAAAGTACTTAATAGTCTTCTATCAGGCGGAAACAAGGTGCGCGCCTTCAACGGTTGGGTCATGCCGGTTTTGATGTACTCTTTTGGCATACTCAAATGGACTCAGACCGAACTCGACGCCCTGGATAGGAGGGTCCGTACGTTGCTGACTGCAAATCGAATGCATCACCCACGGTCATCGGTAATGAGGCTGTATATTCCGCGAAAGTGTGGAGGTCGAGGGTTTTTAAACGCTAAGACCCTCCACAATCGCGAGATATGCAGTCTCAGGGAATATTTCCTAGAAACCGACGTGGGGATGCATCGAGATGTAGTCGCCGTGGACAAGGGCCTCACCCCGCTCTCCTTAGCTAAAGAGAACTGGCGCAAGCCAGTAGTGCTTGACACCAATGATCGCATGGAGGTATGGCAGAGTAAGGAGCTTCACGGACGCTTTTTCCGGGCCCTACATGGACCCGATGTAGATCTACTAGCGTCCGTAGCCTGGCTGCGTTTCGGTGATCTCTTTGGAGAAACCGAAGGTTTTGTCTGTGCAATTATGGACGAAGTTATGATGACGAACAATTACCGGAGATTTATTGTGAAAGACGGCACGGTTGACATCTGTCGGGCATGCCACCGGCCGGGAGAATCAATCAGGCATATTATCTCCGGGTGTTCTCGTCTAGCTAACGGAGAGTACTTGCATAGACACAACCTTGTAGCCAGGATAATCCATCAGCAACTTGCTCTGAAATACAGCCTTGTGGAATCGGAGGTGCCGTACTACAGGTATGTGCCCGACCCAGTTCTCGAAAATGGTAATATCACATTATATTGGGATCGATCCATCATCACTGACAGGACTATTGTTGCCAATAAGCCTGATATAGTGGTGGTGGATCGATCAGAGCGGCGCGCAATGATTGTTGACATAACCGTCCCGCATGATGAGAACCTCGTGAAAGCCGAGAAAGATAAACAGATCAAGTATCTTGACTTGGCTCGCGAGGTTGTCGACATGTGGGATGTGGCCATGTAGCCAAGAGCCTCGACCAACACCTAAGGAGGCTCTCGTTGGGCAGCTGGATCAAGGGCTTGATTCAGAAAGCGGTACTTCTGGACACGGCCCGCATTGTTAGGAGGTTCCTCTCTCTGGAGCCCTGACCGCCGGTAGCTTGGACCCTGTTCCCGATACCGGTGGGCTACTATTTTTTATATTTTTAAATGTTTTTATATTTTTTATATTCTAATATTTAAAAATATAATTTATATGTGTTATTTAATGAAATAAAGGAGATAATAATAATAAACAACTGTTATTTTGACATTACAAACAGACACTTCTACTTTATTTATTTGTATGTTTGTGTATCTGTATATATATATATTATGTATGTACTAGCTGCTGCCCGCGACGTCGTCTGCGTGAAGGCTCTACAGCACCAAAAATACCTAAGATGCCAGTGTCGCTATAGCATTATAAAGTAAACAACTTTTAAAATAGCATTAAAATATAAGTTTTTTTTTGCAAGCGAAGCAAGTGAAGAGAGTTATATGGGAATCCTGCTGAGTTCAGTCATAAGATGTGACTGAAGGAAATAGAGAAAATAATGCAGGAATACATTCCAGGACACAAAAGAGTAAAAATACGTTCAAAGGTATCTATCATATATACCTTACAACACTTCCCTATAAACTACGTTGGTAGTTATGCTGCCAGAAGCCAAAATGTTAAGAGAGTCAGGACTGGTGACGCGAGAGCAAGCGACGTACAGTTGACCGTGTGAGAAGCAACTCGTCCTGAGGTCGACACCCACTGCCTTCAGTGTCTGCCCCTGCGACTTATTAATGGTCATCGCGAAGCAAACACTCACGGGGAACTGTACGCGCTTGAACTGGAACGAGAAGTTATGAGGTATGAGGGGAATGCGTGGTATAAATACTGCCTCGCCGACGCCACAACCCGTAAGAATTTCCGCCTCAATGGTGTGTCTGTGGAGCGAGATAACTTTAAGGCGGGTCCCGTTACACAACTTCGGAGGAGATAGGTTCCGAAGAAGCATAATCGGGACACCGCTTCAGCTTGATGGTATGCGCTGGAAGTCCACTTGCTGACAGGGATTTCAGAAATTCCACGGGATAATGTGTGGCGTCATCTTGCTTGACAACAGTGTTTATCGAGGTGTAGACCACTTCATTCCCCTCAATTTCCGAGAGAATGCATTCGTTAATTGCTGCATCCTGATCATTTTTGGCCGTCAAAATGGCCCGCTCACACACCCAAGAATTCTGCTGGTGCGGTATACGACTGATGTCCCCGTACACACAGCGAATGAGTTCTTCTAAGCTGGATACCACTCTACCGAGAGACTCTGGAAGCACCACCTGTCTACCTCTCTCTTCTGGTAGAGTGCCTTCGCCAAGACTTAGAAGGACATCGGAGAATTCTTGAGCGCGTGTATTGCCGCCGAGCCGAGCTCTCATATTAATGGTCAAGCGTAGCGTACGAACTCGTGACCACAACGAAGATCGTTCAAACGAAGTATTCACCTCGTCAGCCCTCGATCCTCGGCCATCGTACACTCATCCCATACGATCAGAGAGCAATCCTTGAGCACGTGTCCCTTATCACTGTTACGTGACACACCACAAACAGGCGTTTCGGCGCTCTCTAAATCGATGGAAATTTTAAACATGGCATGTGCTGTCTTGCAATACCGGAAGCAGTGTGGCAGCGATTGGCGACGACGCTACAGCAATAGCAATTTTGCCTTGCCTCCTGACCTCTGCAAGTATGCCAGTGGTAACAAATGTTTTTCCTGTTCCACCGGGAGCATCCAAGAAAAACATTTTACCCTGGTTTTGCCAAACGCTTTCAAGGACGGTGTCATAAATTTGTTTTTGGTCTGAAGAGAACAAAGCGACATGGTCATTTAGTATGGTGGTCATTTCGCCGTCTCCGACTTCGTCTCCAGTAGCACGCCTCAAAGGTCGTAGAAAATCTTCAGACAGATGATGGCGATACTTCTCCCACAAAGGGACTGTCACTGACGCTCGCCTCCGCGAGGGCGTCATCCCAATTTTGGTCACCGTCGAGAAGATGATGTGCTACGCAGGATGCGCGGTAAGTGGGAAACTCCACGCCATCAAATGTCCTCAGAAAGGCGAAAGACTCTGGGCCTTGGACAGTGTGAAGTAACAACCGCAGAAAATCGCATTCGCCATTATTCGGATGCACGGTATAATTTAAGTTTATAATTAGGTTTACGACATGAAAATATATTAATTACCAAGCAATAATCACACAGATAAATACCGAACAAAAGTATTAACAGTCAATGTTTATTTTGTACTAACAACATGAAATTGATGAAGAAATGATCATCATCAATGAACATAACTTTTTTGTAATACTTAACACCGAATTTTTTTAAAATTGTCTTCCTCAACTCTGCTCAAGATTTTGTTGGAACTTGAATTTGTCAAAACTAACTATACGATACAACTTTTAAGAATAAAATGCATATTACCATCTATGAATTTTAAGAATAACTAACTACTAACCTCACCAACATGATCAAATTTAAATGATTAATTTCCAAAAAGTGTTGACATGTAACTTGATTTGATTTTTATGAAATCTCATAGATGGCACTGCTTCAAAGTTGTCTTATACTACTAACATTAATTAAACTATGTTACTCTGCCCAAGTTACTTAAATGGCGTAAAAGTTTTTATAGTGTAAAGCTAGATAATAGCATGACTTACTCATAAACAACATTTAAATATGTGTCGTTAGATTACACGCTGTCACAGAATGCGTAAGAAAAATAAAGATTCACAGCTCCTCCCTCGTAGGTGATAGCGTGATAATATGTAGCCTATATGTTGACCCGACCTCTTAGTAATATTCATGCAAAATTTGAAGTAAATCCATGCAGTACTTTTTGAGTTTAGCCCGGACGGTATATACAGACAAACAGACAAAAATTATAAAAACTATATTTTTGGCTTCGATATCGATTGTAGATCACGCCCCAAGTATTATTTTTTTTATATATTCAATGTACAGTTTTGCCTTTCCTACGATTTTATTATATACGGTTTTATTATATAATTTTATATAATTTATTTAAACATTATCATTAACTACTTTTTTAAATAACACAGACATAAGGATCAGAGTTATTTCGTCATAAAGGCAAGCCTTTACGACGTGATTAAACACATATGAATGTTTTAAAGAACATATGTTTTCGTTAGGACTATATCGCGCCAATAGATGTCGTTACGTGTTTCCACTTATTGCAATAAAAAAAAATATAGAATGCTTTAAGTAGATTATATCTTTTGATAGACTGAAGCGATTGCGATAAAACAAAGACTAATCACTACTCCGAGTTCTACACTATATTTGAGTATAAATATGAACCATATTGGTTTGGTACTTTTTACGTTGAGCCTGTTCAAAATCTGTCACATCCAAATAGACAAACAGACAAAAATTCCAAAAATTGATGAAACGGCATCTGTTGGTTATTCTATAACAACCCAACAATTTTTACCGACTTCAAATAAAAAAAAAAAGAAGGTTATCAATTCGATACGTATGTATGTAATATTATTGGAATTGCATTATATTCACATATGATAATCTATTAGGGCTTCCAAACAAATATACAAAATTTTATAGACGTATGTATGTATGTATGTTTGTCCACGCATATCTCCGTAACTATTAATCGGATCGTGTCCATTCTTTTTTTATCGGCTTACATTTACTTCAACTTAGGGAACAGTGCAAGTTTCATCAAAATCGATTCAGTAATGTTCAAGATATGGACTAAAACGTGAAAGTGTGACGGCCTGGCTTATTGATACGAGCTACGGGTGTAGTGTCAAAGCGAAAACATGTCAAAACCTTGGTCAAATTCTAGTGCAACAACTAAAAATTACCAAATAAAAAGTAATTTAAAAAAATTTAACCGACTTCAAAAAGAAATTAACTCAAAATTATGGAATAACTTTAATTTCGGAAGTCGGTGGCAAAAAACTAAAACTAAAAAGTAATTTAAAAAAATTAAACCGACTTCAAAAAGAAATTAACTCAAAATTATGAAATAACTTTAATTTCGGAAGTCGGTGTCTTGGGATCTGTATTTTAGTTTTATGCCACCGACTTCCGAAATTAAAGTTATTTCATAATTTTGAGTTAATTTCTTTTTGAAGTCGGTTTAATTTTTTTAAATTACTTTTTATTTCGTAATTTTTAGTTTTTGCACTAGTATTTGACCAAGGTTTTGAGATGTTTTCCCTTTGACACTACACCCGTAGCTCTTATCAATAAGCCAGGCCGTCACACTTACACGTATTAGTCCATATCTTAAAAATTACTGAATTGATCTTGATGAAACTTGCACTGTTCCCTAAGTTGAAGAAAATGTAAGCCAATAAAAAAAAATGGTCACGATCCGATTAATAGTTCCGGAGATATGCGTGGACAAACATACATACATACATACATACATACATACATACGTCTATGAAATTTTGTATATTTGTTTGGAAGCCCTAATAGATCATCATATGTGAATATAATGCAATTCCAATAATATTACATACATACGTATCGAATTGATAACCTCCTTTTTTTTGAAGTCGGTAAAAATACAGATCCCAAGACACCGACTTCCGAAATTAAAGTTATTTCATAATTTTGAGTTCATTTCTTTTTGAAGTCGGTTTAATTTTTTTATTAAATTACTTTTTTTTTTTTTTCAATCTACAGAAACGCCTCGTCTACAGATTTATTATATGTATAGAAGATGTATAGATGAATGACGAGCTTGACGAGCTTGCACTTTTCGCAAGGAACCTAATATCGTCATCAATGAAGTGTGGGCTCTGCGGGCGTGGCGAGCGAGCGTGTCAAAGCGAAGCTCTCGATGCAGAGGTTGCAGACGATCAGGTACGTAACGTAACTGATGAATTAGGTACAGACCGAAATCATACCTTCTCCATGAAAACAGATGAAATACAGCTGCCGCAGCCCGCATTACACCGACGTTAATTGCATACCTCTCAAAGTTAGTGCAGACAAAGGCAGCACTATCATATAAAACACTCGAAGTGACTCAGCAGCACTGCAGGGCTCGACTGTACCCGACAAGCTAGGAATGTGGACTCATTTCACAACTGAATTCAATTTGCTTCAGAACAAAAGGTACCAGTCAGATAATATTCATAAAGTCTTTTGAAATCGCATTCCCTTCAGCATAGCCTGAATTATATTACGAGCGTTTTGTTTCAAAAAGGACGCTCCTTATACCTATTGTGAAGGATACTTAATTGAGTTCTCGTCTGAGGAGTGAGGCCATACTTGCTGAAGGCCAGAAGATTGGGCTGATGCCTATCTGAGTTAAGTAATCAATTACCATTTAAAGTGCGTCTTCTTTTGTGCCCAGAGCGTTCTCTCGGGAACTAAATGTCGGCGGTACCTACTTATCATGGAAATGAGATGAAGGTACCTTCATTTTCTTCATCTTAACGATTGTACAATCGTTAAGTTAATTATGAATATTTCAAAAGCAGCTTCAGCTAGTGTACACCTGGTCCTGCATATTAATAGTTAGTGTAGTTTTCATATTATAATGATGCTTCATTGCCAAGCTAGCTTCTGCCCGCAACTTCGTCTGCGTGAAACGGGTCCCGACCCACCGCGTCGCATTTATATAGATATATAAATATAAATGTGTTGATATAGATGCGTACAGTTGTATACATTAATTACTAAGTGCCGTAGATAAATTTTATAAAGCGAAAACTATGTCAGAAAGCCTATTATACTGTAAAAGACTATATTGAGGACAAAAAGGCTTGGGATTGAGCTGCTCCAATAGGTTTAGAATGTTGTTTTTATTTTGCTATTTTACACTTTAATAATTTTCTTTTTTTAACCGACTTCAAAAAAGAAGGAGGTTCTCAATTCGACGGTATGTTTTTTTTTGTGTGTTTGTTACGCGATTACTCCGCCAATTGAGGACCGATTTTCAAAATTATTTTTTTGTTCGAAAGGGTATACTCTGGAGGTGGTCCCATTATCATCAAGTTGGAATCTGATGAGTGGATCCCATGGAAATCGAGGGAAACCCTCAAATTTTATAGGCAAAGCTATAGCGATTTGGGTATTTTTTAAAGTAACTTGAGCATTTGCTCTCGGAAATCATCATTTGGTAAAGTGGAGTTGATGATGAAGACCACAGATGGCCATCGGAACTACTCAATGACAAATATTTCACGGGTTGCGATTCGATTACTTTATTATGGTTGCTAAACGATTTATCCTGTCACAATGCGTATGGTGAGTGGTTGTTGAGGAGTTCTCCTGGTTCTTATCAGGAGAACTCCTCAACAATTAACGTCCCTGCATCGGGAAAAGCAATATTTTGTAAAAGGTGATGAGCAGTTGACATTAGGCTATTGTAACTTAGATAAATTACAAACTGACCCACTAAAAAGTGAAAAATAAAAACTTTTTTACAAAAAAAACAACCGACTTCCAAAAAACACTATAAAGTGAAAAATAACTTTAATTTCGGGAGTCGGTGGCAAAAAACTAAAATACAAATCGACTTCCGAAATTAAAGTTATTTTTCACTTTATAGTGTTTTTTTGAAGTCGGTTGTTTTTTTTGTAAAAAAGTTTTTATTTAAGTATCTATTTACCATGTACCTTTACTGTATAAAGTATTATATGATTTTAATTATTGTGAATGTGAGGACTATGTGGGTATTTTTTTGTTTTTTCTCTCTTCGTTTTAATCATGATCTGGCAGTTTGAGTAGTTTATGCGGCCTACCCAAATGTCCTGTCTTTGGTATTGTTCGTCGAATCGTTGAGCTCCTTAAGTTCTGAGTTGAGCTGCACGGTTACTGACAAATGCGTGCACTGACTGGACAGGTCCGCTCAATCTGTGTGGTTCTTTCCTCAAAAGACCATTTCAGACACTAATCTACATGGTCCTCAAAGATAATGTCCGGATTTTTTATATACACATTGACATTGATGAATTTTATTTAGACAATGACATGAATATTTACTTTGTAAGTAATTTTTATTATTATTATTTTTTTTAATTAATGTGAATGTGAGGTGAGGACTATGTGGGTAATTTCTTTTTTTCCTTCTTAGTTTTAATCATGATCTGGCAGTTTGAGTAGTTTATGCGGCCTACCCAAATGTCCTGTCTTTGGTATTGTTCGTCGAATCGTTGAGCTCCTCAAGTACTGAGTTGAGCTGCACGAGTTTTGACAAATGCGTGCACTGATTGGACAGGTCCGCTCAATCTGTGTGGTTCTTTCCTCAAAAGGCCATTTCAGACACCAATCTACATGGTCTTCACACGATCTGACCAAGTTTTTGTCTGGACTTTAAAAGAGACTGTGACTTCTGAGTTTGTTTCAGCCTTTCTTCTCAGAATAGTCAGTTAGGAAACGCCGACCTCATCTAGTTTAAAAAAAATATCATTGACGTGTAAAAGTGTTTGTACAAACCTACTTACAGAAATAAAATCATTTATCATTTAATGATTACCTCACGTTGTCGCCTGCAGTCCGCCGCACCTAGTATACATGGCGTCGCGACCGCAGCATGCGGATCGCTTTGTGTTAGTATTTGAGTTCAAACGGTTCTGTTTGACAGCGCGTAATTGTTGCTTTGGCCGCGCTTTGATTTGCGGTCGCCATGTGCACGCCCGGCGGCACGGCCCGTGTGGCACGCGTCCGGCATCCGGTGCGGTCGTACGGCCCGAATGGCACGCACGTGTCTGTCCAGAAGTTCCACACGTGTATAAGTATAGTACGCGTATTATAATTTCTGAAAATGTCAAAGTAGGTTATTTTAATTTTATTTATTTATTTATTACTAGCTTCTGCCCGCCACTTCGTCCGCGTGAAATTTCACCCTCACCCCATTTACCCCCTTCAATCCATGCAAGTGTTTACACGCGTGCGATTTCCATAAATATTGAATGCAAGTTTTGGCTTTCAATAATTGCGTGCGACTTCTGTTACATCAAGGCAACTACTCTTCACGATAACAAAGAAGATTTGATGACTAATCACTACCATGTTCAATAGATACTACATTCACCAACAACTTTTACGGTCTTTTTACAAATCTTATGTGTTGTGCATCTGAAGGGGAAACGTCTTATGAGTTTACTCTGGAAGAGATATTTATATGACGATGAGAAAATGACACAAACACATAGCGGCCGATATTAAAGACTAGAGAGAGTTTTATATTGAGTATAACTGCTATCAGACAAATGTTTGCCGTCTGAGACTACATTATTAATATATCAGTTGCAGCAGTTGTTTCTTTAGATTAAAAATGGCTTACGTACAATGAATTCTGCATTATGGAGCTCACTCTCAGTCGACAAAACAGTGAGTCTCTCCATTCATAATGCTCGCGTTGTCGAGATCATAAATTCATAACGTGCGCGTCATACTAGTCGTACAACGACGCGAGGAAACGTGCGCGTCATACTAGTCGTACAACGACGCGAGGAAACGCCGCGCGCCGGTGATGCGAGTAATTTCTGCATTTATTTACTTACTCGCGCGCCACTGAGAGCGACTAGTTATAAACATGGAAAGAAAACAACGCGGCTTCCACTACTATCATATAAAACGAAAAATGTATTAAACAGTACACTCTTATAAAGTACAGTATTATGAACAATTGAGGGTTACTTGTGAGATCTTACCAATGTCTTATAATTGAGTTGAGAAATATGAATCCATAAGATATTGAACAGACCACGATCGATCACGCACAATGGTCCACTGAAGGACTAAGTGCGGAAACCAAACCCATAACATAGAACATACCTATCACCCGCACTATTCTAATCTCAAACTTTGACACAATCATAAGTCCAAGACAAAGAGCTAACTTCATAATAAACCCGAGAATATTACGACCGTCTCAACTAAATTCAGATTCCGGAGAAAGCCGATCCAATTACCGCGCAGCGGAGCATGAAGTAACTAATCTAATGAGTTAATCGTGTGCGAGGGTGCCGCGACCGCCGCGCGCGCCTGCCTCTCTGGTAGCCGCTGCCAGTCCGTTGAGTTATGGCCCGGTTTATCATTCGCAGCGCTGCACAAACCAGTTATTGAACAAGAGAGTTTACTACATCCCACGACCTCGCTGCGATTCCTGGATTTTGAATTTAGCTTGGCTTTTAGAATGTTGAAAAAAATGCATGGTTGAAATCCCCGTTTTCCTTCTATTTTCGCTCAATACGCAACAGTCATAGTAAACGGCGTTTTAGTGAGATTTCCAATAGTAAAATAATGATGTACAGTAACAAAGTAATTGCGAACAAATCGTGGTATCGATTACTGTTCGTATAGTGACAGAGTCACCCAAATAAATGTATTTACAATACAGATAAAAGCCTGAACTAAAAAAAAAAAACTGTAAACCGACAGGTTTGTCGGGAGCCAGTGCTATGTAAGGAGTAGAGTCCGAAGACCGTCTGACTCTCTTTTTTGATGGTTGGTCCCAAAGCATGATTATTCCTACTCTTATTTCATTAAATACATATAAATTATATTTTTAAATATTAGTAGGTATAAAAAAAATATAAAAACATTTAAAAATATAAAAAATAGTAGCTCACCGGTATCGGGAACAGGGTCCAAGCTACCGGCGGTCAGGGCTCCAGAGAGAGGAACCTCCTAACAATGCGGGCCGTGTCCAGAAGTACCGCTTTCTGGATCAAGCCCTTGATCCAGCTGCCCAACGAGAGCCTCTTCAGGTGTTGGTCGAGGCTCTTGACTATTAGTCCATTGCTCTTATTTATTTTTATTACACGCTTTCTGTTATGTTTATGAATTCATAATGTAGCGACGATAACAATATTGTGATTGCAGTAAAAGATAGTTTTTTTACGGCTTGAAGGTTGGCAGATTACTTTGCTAAATGCTTTTATCATTTAATTTTGCCCAGGAGTTCAACTAAACTCTAAAAAACGATTCAATCTGAATTCATGTTGGTTACATTATAGAAAAAAGAAAATTAAATCATCTCACTGCACTAGAATCCAAGCTACACGATTCAAGAAACAACAATTTAGCCACTATGAGAGGCATGCAAGGATCCCAAGGCTCTCGACTGTCGGTACCAGGGGCGCAGAAATTCTAGAATATTCAATATCTACGTTATTGTGTCCCGAACAATGCGGCCACAGACAGAAAATAATAATTGAAAGCAGCTCCTTGGAGCATCGGATGGCACTCGTGTCGATACATTGTTCTGCTGCAGCTGAATTGAATAAATTGCTCGAGAGTACTCCACTCTGTGCACCGCTTAAAACAATGCAGTACAACTCTGTATGTTATTCGTTGTGCCGGGAATTGAAAATAGTCAAATACCTACTATAAATTGTTTCCGATTTAATCTGAACAAGTAACGTTTTTGTTTAAACTAAAAATGCAAGCTTCTGTTGTTATTTTGCATCTCTACTACTATTCTTTGACAATTTAATTAATCTAGAACGTTACTTTGTTCGATTTCATGTTCTCGAAACTAATTACTAATTTCGGAGTCATGAAAAATTGTGCCCTTGGTCTATACATAATTATAATAAAAATAAAAAAAACTACATACAAAAACGCTGTCACACGTAATTACTATAAATAAATAGCATGGATATCTAACTACTAACTGATGTAATTTTCTTACGATTTATTCCCTCTTGTTTATCTCAGTGATTGGGAATTTGATACTTACCTATGATTTGTTAAGGAGCCTACATTACATTTAAGAAGGGTATTTAGTGTTATTGAAAACATTCAAGAGTGTAAAATAATTGTTTTTATCTCATTTATAGTTTATATTATGAATTATATATAAAACTATATGTAATATTTAGTGTATATTAATTTTTATCTTTTGTTGGAGATCCTAAAATAAATAAATACATTTCGGGGATATTACATCCGCCTATCCTCTCCTCTGAGCAGTTGGATGGGGCTGGTAATAACATGTTGTTTTTTAAACGTGTGCGGACGGGGACCCCCTTTTTTTTGGGTGGAAACTATCAAATAACTTGTTCCGCTCTGGGCGGAGCGGGAGACTTTTACTGACTGGAACCCACCGTGCCACAGTATATCTCTTTCGAACAACCCGCGACAGGAACAAATTTCCTTACGCGAGACTCGCACGTATACACACTCGTATATAATAGAAAGTGGTGGAGAGAGACTCTACTCACCTGTATTACCGTACTCAGTTGAGTACGGCGCGGGCGGTGCCAAATGGGTGACACATGCTTATCGAACATCAATGTTCTTGTAGATCGGCCTTCATACTGTTATACATATTTATGATAGGCCCTTTGCTAAAGAATAACAGCCGCACAGGTCGATCAATCAGGTTAAGCTACTCTAGCCGCGGTTGGTCTGTGGATGGGTGACCATCTTTACATACCGAGACCCCTCCGTACCTCGGAAAGTACGTTAAGCCGTTGGTCCCGGCTGTCATTCGTGGATCTTTGACAGTCGTTACCAAAGGGTATCGTATTACCCAGTAACTGGGTTGTAGAGGTCAGATAGGCAGTCGCTCCATGTAAAAATACTGATATTCAGCTGCATCCGGTTAGAATGGAAGCCGATCCCAACGTAGTTGGGAAAAGGCTAGGCAGATGATGATATAATAGTTCGTAGAACGTACACAGAAAAACATGAAGTTAATGACTCTTCCATCACTATGGTTATAATAAAATATCTATGGTTAGATAACTGATAATGAGAGATCCTGTGTGGCACTGTGGAAAGCACACAGTGCCACACAGGATCTCTCATTATCAGTTATCTAACCAGAGATATTTAGCTTACAATCTGGTGTTATATTATTTTAGTGATGGCTGTGTTCGTCAGGAATAATCTTTAGGAATGCATCAGTCAGTGTGTCAGTGTTGTGCCATCAAGCATGCATATGAAGTGATGCAGGCGTTCATTAATTCATTAAAATCATCGCAAGCAATGGGAAACTGTTAATGAAGGCCGCGGGAGTCGAGCTCGGCACGAGTTGAGCTCGACACGAGTTGAGCTCGGCACGAGTTGAGCTCGGCACGAGTTGTTTCTCCAACGGGCAACTGTACGTCGTTTTGTCGCGTCACCAGTCCTTCCTGACTCTCTGTATTGGCTGCTGAGACCAAAACTACAAATGTAATATACAGTGAAGTTTAATAAAAATGTGGCTGTTAGTTTAATATCTATATTACCACAATATACGTGTAGATACTAAACATACGACATAGCTTGCATACCTTACATAACCTGGGTCAAATAAACTTATTTTCCTTCTTTCTTTCAGAGTAAGCAAACTGAAGTGGCAGTGGGCTGGCCAGCTAGATGGACGGACGACCTAAAGCTGGGGTAGACTCGATGTGGCACGCGGAGGACAGGGTGTTGTGGCGCAGCCTGGGAGAGGCCTATGTCCAGCAGTTGGTTGCGAAAGGCTGAGTTGATTGATTGACATACCAAAGTAACACTACCATGCGTAAGAAGTCGCGGACAGAAGCTAGTCCTAACTATATCCATACACACATAATCACACATAATCAGCCTATAATGTTCCCACTGCTGGGACACAGGCCTCCTCTCTGTGAGAGGGAGTGGGCCATAATCCACCACGCGGGCCCAGTGCGGGTTGGTAGATGTCACATGTCTTTGAATTTTTGGTTCTAGGACTTTCGAATTTATAGTATTATATCCATACTAATACTATAAATTCGAAAGTAACTCTGTCTATCTGTCTGTCTTTATGTTACCTTTTCATCCTAAACCACTGAACGGATTTCGATAAAATTTGGCAGAGAGATAGATTGCATTCCGGGGAAGGACATAGGATAGTTTTTATCCCGATATTCCCACGAGATCGATACTTACGCGGGTGAAACCGCGGGGCACAGTTAGTTATTAACATTATAAATGCGAAAGTAAGTTTGTTTGTAACCTTTTCATGCCTAATTCACTGAACTAATCGTCATGAACTTTTGCTTGTAGGTTGTCAGGGACATAGAAAAGCCCACAGGGTGGACCTTTCATCCAGAAAAAAAATACTGTTTCCGAGGAAAAGAACAATAACTTTCGACGGTCACAATTGCTTTAGGACGCTAGATGGCGCTACGTGTCTTTCGAATCATGATTGAAATATGATCCGACTTTCAGGGCAGTATTAACTAAAAGTACTAAGCTTGCATGAATTCACGATAGTATTTCAGTTATTATTATTATGCTTTTAATAGGATTTGGATGAAATTTGCCACAGATAGTTTGTTATAACCTGGATTAACACAAATAGGATACTTTTTATCCCGGTAATACGTTTCCGTGGGATAATTTCCGATATCCACGCGGGCGAAACCGCGTGAAAAAGCTAGTATTTAATATAAAGCAACCATACTCCTAGATACATACCTACCTGCACGCAATGAGAAGAATGAAGTTACGTCCACGGTGCACCGCAGTGACCTAACCGCGCTTGCTCCAGCCGCCACGTAACAGGCACTTTATCACCCGCACGTGAACAATGAGAAGAATGAAGTTACGTCCACGGTGCACCGCAGTGACCTAACCGCGCTTGCTCCAGCCGCCACGTAACAGGCACTTTATCACCCGCACGTGAACAATGAGAAGAATGAAGTTACGTCCACGGTGCACCGCAGTGACCTAACCGCGCTTGCTCCAGCCGCCACGTAACAGGCACTTTATCACCCGCACGTGAACAATGAGAAGAATGAAGTTACGTCCACGGTGCACCGCAGTGACCTAACCGCGCTTGCTCCAGCCGCCACGTAACAGGCACTTTATCACCCGCACGTGAACAATGAGAAGAATGAAGTTACGTCCACGGTGCACCGCAGTGACCTAACCGCGCTTGCTCCAGCCGCCACGTAACAGGCACTTTATCACCCGCACGTGAACAATGAGAAGAATGAAGTTACGTCCACGGTGCACCGCAGTGACCTAACCGCGCTTGCTCCAGCCGCCACGTAACAGGCACTTTATCACCCGCACGTGAACAATGAAACGTGCGCCACAAGTGAGCTCGGTGTCCGCCTGGCTGTGTCCACCCCCTTTCTCTGTGACCAAGCTAACATCTATCTTTCTACGAAAGATTTTAGTTATATGCAGGGAGCCAGGCATGGTAGGTACCTTTCTTAAGATTTTGTGTTTAACTTACGTATTTCGGGTTTGCCCATGTATTTACGAGTTCAAGAATTATAAAGAATTTCTCACGACACGAGATTAAAATAATAAATTTAGCAGCAATTCTTCTGTTCATTGCATTTACTTGTGTAGCTCCCCACACTAGCCTGTACATACCTACGTCTGTGAATGTACTGCAGTTGGCTTTGACTCAAATACGATTCGGACTACATGAAGTATGAAACTCGGAGCCGAATTCAAAGCACAGTTTTTTAAAGCAAAATGGACTGGAAAAAATCTGGAGCCAATCCTGAGCGGTACCTACCTGAGCCAGCGCAATCGTAGTCGAAGTCTCCTATAGGTACACATACACGTTTATAATTATTTTCTAAATCGGTGTGCTGTATTTTCAGACGGTTTATGGTGGATGTGAAAAGATTTAAATTTACGTAGGTATTTCTTTGTAAAAAAGATGATGTATTATAGTTAGACAATCAACGACCCTCGTGAATTGATGCCACGAACACATTCGGCGGAGAGATCACGGCATTATCCTGTAGTTAATCCCTGTATGCAAGTCTGTGACTGTGTGATTGTCTATTATCCATCCAGGTACAACCCCGATCCATAATGGGTCTGTCCTGTACCTACAATGTTATTAACTAGCAGCTGTAATTAACAATTTTCTCTGAACCTGAATATTTGGTTGGCTGTTTTACGCATGATGTGTCTCTCCCAGAGTGGGTATGTAATTTTTCCATACATTTATTTAACACTAGCTGACCCGGCAAACGTTGTTTTGCCATATAAATTATTTCTAGCTGCCCGGCGCTATCGTTCGCGTGGTGTCCAACCCTTTACCCTATCCTACTCCTACCCTACTCCTACACTACTCCTACCCTCCTCCTACACTACTCCTACCCTACTCCTACACTACTCCTACACTACTCCTACCCTACTTCTAGCCTACTCCTAACCTACTCCTACCCTACTCCTACACTACTTCTACCCAACTCCTACCCTACTCCTACCCTACTCTTACACTACTCTTACCCTACTCCTATAAGTAAATAAAAGTATTAAATACTATGTCCGTCTAAAACCGGATAAAAAGCCGGATCCTATGTCCGTCTCCTGGTTCTAAGCTACCTCCCCACCAATTTTCAGACAAATCGGTTTAGCCGTTCTTGAGTTATAGATAGTGTAACTAACACGACTTTCTTTTATATTTATAGATTATAATCATTATCATTACTTTTTTAAATAACACAGACATAAGTATCAGAGTTAATAATACACATGATAATGTTTATAGATCACAATATCGTCCCAATAGATGTCGTTACGTGTTTCCACTTATTGCAATAAAAAGTTGTTATAGAATGCTTTAAATTGATTATATCTTTTGATAGACTGAAGCGATTGCGATGAAACAAAGACTAATCACTACTGCGAGTTCTACCCTATATTTGAGTATAAAAATGAGCCATATTGGTTTAGTACTTTTGACGTTGAACCTGTTCAAATGAAAAATCTGTCACATCCAAACAGACAAACCGACAAACAGACAAAAATTCCAAAAATTTATGAAATGGCATCTGTTGGTTATCCTTTAACACCCCACCAATTTTTTTTTTATATATTTTCAATGTACAGAAACCCCTCGTCTACAGATTTATTATATGTATAGATTACAGTTGCACAAATTTTTACCAACAGCGCCCCCCCGTCAACGTCTCGAGCGCCAAAATATCCTTGTGGCAGAACTTGTGGTGTATCCTTGTGGAGGAACTTGTGGTGTATCCTTGTGGACGAACTTGTGGTGTATCCTTGTGGCAGAACTTGTGGTGTATCCTTGTGGACGAACTTGTGGTGTACCCTTATGTACGAACTTGTGGTGTACCCTTGTGGCAGAACTTGTGGTGTATCCTTGTGGACGAACTTGTGGTGTATCCTTGTAGCAGAACTTGTGGTGTATCCTTGTGTACGAACTTGTGGTATATCCTTGTGGCAGAACTTGTGGTGTATCCTTGTGGCAGAACTTGTAGTGTATTCTTGTGGACGAACTTATGGTGTATCCTTGTGGCAGAACTTGTAGTGTATCCTTGTGGCAGAACTTGTGGTGTATCCTTGTGGCAGAACTTGTGGTGTATCCTTGTGGCAGAACTTGTGGTGTATCTTTGTGGACGAACTTGTTGTGTATCCTTGTGGCAGAACTTGTGATGTATCCTTGTGCTTGTGGTGTATCCTTGTGGCAGAACTTGTGGTGTATGCTTGTGGACGAACTTGTGGTGTATCCTTGTGGCAGAACTTGTGGTGTATCCTTGTGGACGAACTTGTGGTGTATCCTTGTGGCAGAACTTGTGGTGTATCCTTGTGTACGAACTTGTGGTATATCCTTGTGGCAGAACTTGTGGTGTATCCTTGTGGCAGAACTTGTAGTGTATTCTTGTGGACGAACTTATGGTGTATCCTTGTGGCAGAACTTGTAATGTATCCTTGTGGCAGAACTTGTGGTGTATCCTTGTGGCAGAACTTGTGGTGTATCCTTGTGGCAGAACTTGTGATGTATCTTTGTGGACGAACTTGTTGTGTATCCTTGTGGCAGAACTTGTGGTGTATCCTTGTGGCAGAACTTGTGGTGTATCCTTGTGGCAGAACTTGTGGTGTATGCTTGTGGACGAACTTGTGGTGTATCCTTGTGGCAGAACTTGTGGTGTATCCTTGTGGCAGAACTTATGGTGTATCCTTGTGGACGAACTTGTGGTGTATCCTTGTGGCGGAACTTGTGGTGTATCCTTGTGGACGAACTTGTGGTGTATCCTTGTGAACGAACTTGTGGTGTATCCTTGTGGATGAATTTGTGGTGTATCCTTGTGGCAGAACTTGTGGTGTATCCTTGTGGACAAACTTGTGGTGTATCTTTGATGATAAATCACGATCTGCAAAATACATGTCGATTTTTGCAGATTCGTACATGTTTGAATGGGCTGTTAGGTTGCAGTTATTTTTTACCACTCTTGCGATATCAGTATCAGTTTAAACTACGTTAGTTGTGTAAACAGCGCCTGCACTCACGTACGAGCCATTAGCCACACTGAACTAATTACGAGTGGCCGTTGTCGCACGGTGCTGATATTACCGTGCATGAAGGTTTTTCTTGTTTCAGTAAACAGCGCTGAAACATTATTGGTGCAGCGATGTCTAGCACAAGTAGGGCCTGTGATGTGTTGTTTTCACCATTCTACTTTTACAGTCAACAAAAGAGAAGTATGCAGGATCATCAGATATCGTTGAAGTTTAGTACCTAAGAAACCGATGGATGTTATCGATTGAAATTTAATTTGATTTATGAGCTGTTTGTTTTCTGTTAATAAACTTAAATTTCACATCCATCGGTTTCTTAATAAACTTCAATTATATCCGACGATCCTGCATACTTATCTCATTGTTGACTGTACATTTTTTATGATTTAAGTACTTAAGTACATTTATTCCCGTTGTCAAAAGTTTATTTATATATGTTAATATTCTTACAAACCTACTATGTGTAATTTGTGTTCATACAGTTCATACATTCCTGCGCTTTTCCGCCGACACGAGAAAAGAACAAGAGTTAAGAAAACTGAAATAGAAAACTACACTATGTAACTCCAACAACACTGTGTAAGTATTCGTGTTCATTACATTTCCGCCCTCGTTAACACAGTATGAAATAGCACAGTATAGGGGGAGTGTAATAAAACTCAACTTTTAAAAATTTGCATCCGATCGCCTTATCTCGCCGCCTCTCCGACATAATGAAACAGTTTAATTATCCTCCTTCAGCGACCGCTCCCCCCGGGCAGGCGAGGCGGGGAGGGCGCGAGGACGCGGGGGGCGCGGGGGGCGCGGGGGAGCCTGGGGTGGCGGGGGGCAGGCGGCGCGCTGACCCGGAAACGATGCGGCTCCCGGCCGGATATTAATTTCTCCACTCGAACGCACTTCGCGCAGGTGACGAACACCGGAACGCTTTGCAGCTAATTATCATTTATACGCGCTTTGTTTCAGGGTGTAATGCGTGTCGTTCGTCAGCGCCACGGCGCGGTCTACCTACCACATACCAATATTTCATATACGACCAACGTTTTGGGTTCAATTAAAGCATAATGAAAGTAACGGAACAGTGAGCGGTCATGAGTCGGGTTCATTCATTCCATTGCCCGATAAATTGTACGTGAGCGTTACATTAACAATGCAGCGAACATTACGCACACTCGGCGATTATACTAATGCAAGGCAAACACATAGTGGAATTACAACAGATGATTGTTAGGCTAAGTACATACGGTACGCCATTAGTGCACAGCTAGGAGCGGAGCGAGCGGTCCGAGCGCTCGTAATTAAAATTAAACTAGACGACGCTCGCGTGATGCATCACTTACGTAATTGTTCGCTTGCACTGTTCCATACTCATGATTCGTAAGGAATGGATTTTATTAAAAAATGTTTTCCCTGAAATTTTAAACTATGCCATCAGTTACATTCGAGTATATCTTCACAGATGTGTGAAGACATACTCAAATACACAAATATTCAAATATTCTTAGATAGCGAAAGTGAGAAATGAGGATGCTCATTTCTATTATAGGTACTCGTATTTATATTTAAACTTTTGTTTATTAACACGAAAATGTTAATTTAAAAAAGTAGCTTTTAAGCCGAGAGCCAATAATATAATCTGTTGACATAGCTATCTAATCCTATAATATAATCTGTTGACACAGCTATCTAATCACTGGAGGCTATGCGAGCTTAGCGTTCATCTCTAATTCAATTGGCGCGCCGCAAAAATAATTAATCAATAGCTGCTACTTGACAACTCAATTTGCATATTACAAACTTGTTTTATATGGTTCAAAAACGGTTCAAGATATTTTAAATAATTCAATTGAAAATGGTCACCATAGGTACTTCATTAGATCAAGGATTAATTAAGTCAAAAGTTTTTCTGCAGAATGAAATTCAAAATTGTATTTTAATAAAAGTAATCAAGGTTATCCTTAGATCGTACATACGAGTACAATTACACCTCAATTAGGTAAGTAAAGTATTTTTTTATTTTTATTCTTGTATCCTATAATTGGAACGTTTTTGTCGTGTTACACCCACGTTACATGGCTAACAGGGAAAATAATAAATAATTACGGATAAACAAGTTTTCTCTGTGTGTGTGTAAATATTTCCCGCTCTTGCGTAGAGCGAACACTCCTTTATACTCGTTCAGTAATGTACTCGGAGAAACAATCAGAGCGAGGGAGCAGTTCCTCCGTCAAGATAAACCATCACGTAATAAATAAAGCGAGTCAACGTCTATCGTACTAGATGTACGAGGTAGCGGCGGCGGTCAGCAATCCTGCGGCAAATACAACTTAGATGGTCTGTGAGTCCGAGCGTGCCGCCGCCGCCACGCACCCGCCCGCGGGAAGAGAAGCGGGCGCGAACTTATCTGTGTGCACTCGCCTTTACTGCCTCGGGATTTTCATTGCTCTGGGTATTGAATACTAAATGCAAGGAAGCGGTATTATACGCATCGAAAAGTCTTCGACATGAATGTTTTTTATTTCTCCATAATGTGAAATCTTTTATCGTTTACAAAAAGGGTTCAGTGCGTTAAAAATGTAAATGGCTTCCATCGCATAGCCGTTGCTACGTTTCGTAGTCGACGCTTCGTTTCGTAGTCGACGCTACGTCTCGTAGTCGATGCTACGTCTCGTAGTCGATGCTACGTCTCGTAATCGACGCTACGTCTCGTAGTCGATGTTACGTCTCGTAGTCGATGCTACGTCTCGTAGTCGATGCTACGTCTCCTAGTCGATCCTACGTCTCGTAGTCGATGCTACGTCTCGTAGTCGATGCTACGTCTCGTAGTCGACGCTACGTCTCGTAGTCGATGCTACGTCTCGTAGTCGATGCTACGTTTCGTAGCTGTTTCAAAGTCTCGTACAGTATTTTTATCTTACAAAGTGACCCGCGCTTTACTTGTGTTTACCACTTGTACAAATACGTTGTGAATATGCGTCTAAGCTCAGGAGCGCCATTGTCTCGGTACCGTCCGATATAATGGCGAAGTCGAAAGTGAGGGTGTGTGTGTGTGTGTGTGTGTGTGTATGAATTCGAAAGTAAAGCACGCGTTGCTTCATGTGATATAAATACTAGTAATAGTCGATGGTACGTACCGTATCTGACATAAAAAAAAATTAAATACTTTTTTTGAATACCCTTAGTGAATTTATCACTATGGGTACTCAAAAAAAGTATTTTAAATACTGATTACCATTTCAGCCGTTGGTAATGGGGTTATTGGGTGACACATTTCAGGTGTCCATTTTGAAGGGTCCGACACGACGGGGTCCTATCCTGGTGATAAGGGCGCGCGACGTCCCTCACGCGACGTAAATAATTTAAATGAAAAACGTTGACGTGCTTATTGAACAGCTCGCCTCTGTGACGTCAACCTATTTTTTATTAGAACATTCAATAAAAGGAAGAAAAGTATACGAAATGGAAAGCGTTTACGAAATTTATGCAAAAAAATTATTTACACCGGTTCGGTTACTCTTTTATAAGACAATTGAAAGTAATTTAAAAAATATTTTTGAATAAGTTTTAAAACGAAATGACTTGTATCACAAGTGTTACGTGATACAAATAGCCTTCTTAGGTACATAATAATAATATGTACTTATCGAATAAAAAATAAAAAGGACTCGAATATAAATACATAGGTACCTATTTATATTTGATTGACGTAAAAATCATGCTTTAAGAAGGAATATACACAATTCGCGCCGACCACTCTCTCTGACATCACGACAGCTCACAACACTTCTTGAGAACTGCGGAGTGTTCCCTCGACACGCGCCGGCGAGCAGCTTGAGTATATTGCAATCTCCTTCCAATCTACAAGTACACATGCAACGGTATTGGACCATATCTACTGGCGTTTCTGCTACTTGTACTTCAAATCTCTGTTAATTATTATCTAAAATAATACCGCTCCTATTATTTAGTTGTAAGGCTTAAACTGCTTAGACACACACCTAATTAATACAAGCACCTAATTAATATCTGGGTAGTTCTTCGAAATTTGATTCTTTGACTGATCCATATGGCCAAAATTTAATTTCACTTTCAGCTCTGTAACACATGTTCATATGAAAATAGGTATACTAAATAACATATATTTGAATGAGGGACTCGTTTTTATAAAGTAGTTTTCAAGATATTAATTTTGTGCCCAGATGAATCAGAATGTGTTACATATTAATCAGAAACAGAAATAAAAAGTAATAAATACACCGTTAGTTATGAATGTAAATTCTAAACAATAATTATTAATTCTTAAATAGGACTAAGACATATCAAAAGTATCATATTTAGAACAAGATTATACTCCTGTCATTTTTTATTATTCAAAAGGTTATAGCTAAGTAAATAATAATAAATAAGATTAAAACTACTGACTTGTACACGGTCAAAAATTGGACAAGGAGAATTACGCAACAAAAGCGCTCCTATCGTGCTGGAGAGGGGAAAAACTAATTTATTTTATTATTCATATGGGGTTTTGACCATACGAATCAGGCACAGATGAATCAGGATTTTGCCTACAATCATGCATAACTCATCGTACATACAGACTTCATTATTTTCATTTTTCTACAAGAATCTATAACCCAAAAGCATCACACGAAACACAGATTGAAGTTTTAAAACAATAAAATAAATTTTATAAAGTAGGCATTGTAATCAGGATGCCACCTGAACCAAACACAGATGAATCAGGTATTTTCCTTCGTAACACCGGATCTAAGCCAACCAGCCGCACATCCACCTTCTAGGTCGTCCGTTGCACGACTGGCTTCCCCCCGCGCTGGGAGCCAGACTCTCATTATTATTACCCGACCAAGTACGGTCAAGTGCAGCTTACGCCACATTAATCAGTATTATACGCCGGACACTTCTTTTTTACTTATTTATAAACAGACTAACGTAGTTATAACTAATACACATTTTTTTTGTAAGAGGACAATTCATTTCCTTTCGATATAATTATAATTTATATTGATGTATCAAAGGGAAAATGCGACATCGACCATTTTGTTCCGGAAAATGGCAAACGGACGCGCTATATGAATCAGAAGAACGACCTTCAAATATTTTTATTTTGTACCTAGACAGCAATTATTAAAAAAAAAACATTTGTCCTAGTAAGGGATAAAGCTAAACTGTACAAAAAAAAATATTACATGCCGTTTTTTTAGTTGGTTACAGAAATATACCCACAGACATCGAAAATTTTGTCCCTGAAGAATTACCCATCTTCTATTTCATACACATTATAATCTCGTTAACATTTGACTTCAATACAAAGCTTGTACCTTTCGCTAAAGTGGATGACGTAGGTACCAGTGAGCTCGTACTCACCAGTAAAAACTCAAGCCTTTTTGCACATGACTACCGCTGGAATAAATTACCTCGCATTAGTATTGCTCCACTGTTTCTTACTAAATCTATGTAAAACGAGCACCTCGTCTATATGGTAGAACTGGTTTGTTTGTCTGTAGAATTTGTTTCTACATAGAATTATAATTACAAAATAGAATAATATGATATTTATACGATTCCTAAAATCTACAAATTATATATCTTTTGTAAAAATGTTTGACAGGAATTTATATACACGAAATTAAAGTACACCACATTATATTAAAATATGTAGGTCGGGAGATACAATAAAAATGGGTAAGCTAATTTTTAAGTTCCAACTCCATTGGTATGAAATAATTAGGTAAGTTAATTAAAGGCAGTTCAAAATATTGTACTTGAAAGGACTCCGCGGCTAACATCTTAGCAGTATTTAATAAGCTAACGATGCTGTTGAGCCCGGCCGGTGGCACCGCGCTGACCGCGCGCAAGTGCTACTGGGCTCCGTTTCATTATGTTGGTAATAGATTGTTCGCTGCGGTTGGCTACGCGATAATCTGCACATAGTATACATTACGTACTCGCTAATTAACTCTCTCTACTTTAGAAGCTAAAATGGAGCTACTCTACGATGCTCATTTGTTACAGTGGTTGCACTTTTCCTTTAGCATTGTGTTTTTCCGGTTTCCAATATCCGATAAACTTAGTCCTTCTAATACATTTTTGTTCAAACTGGATTTGTCTCTACGTGCACAAGGTGGCACTCTTTGAAAACAGTTTAAATTTTTGAGAGGTAACAGTTTTTAGAGGTAAGTCTTTTTTGTATGTATTATTGAGTATCACTACCTACTAGTAGGATTCTTTTTTGTATATATTATATTAGTAATTATTTTTCAATTCGTTTCTTCTGTGTTTACTTCTATTGTGGCATTGAATTACGGAGAGTAATTAAAGTGAGGATGATCCGAACAGTGGAGAATTAAAACCACTTGTAATGTAATTGAATACAAACTATTTACTTTAGCTTTAACGTCTGCGAGACAGCGCAGGTTCAGAGCGAGCTTCTTTATGTGACGTGCAGTTAACTGTAGCCACCAGCTACGTGCTAGAACGTGCTGAGTCTCACTTTGATGAAGTTGCTTGCGCAGCATGTCCACCGCACATTAGATATCTTTACCCAACAGTGCACTACAAGAGGCTGGTGTAGATTATAATAGTGGTAAGTTTTACGGGTTTCACACACAGATATCTAACATAAGTTGTTTAAAAGAACATACACGATGCCTGCTCAAGTGCTCAGGGTAGACAATGTAGTTTTGTCCTCTTTGTACTAGAGTAGAGGAAATATCCAATAAATTAATAATTTTAACCACTCCAAAGTAAAAACCGACAGTTGGCAAGTATCAACTCGAATAACTGAACAAGCAATACAAGTTAGTATGTGCAAGACAAACTGCCGGCGGAACTTATTGGTCTCGCTAGACACACAACGCAACTCACACAGATACTTAGCGGCTGACGATAGCGTCGCACTTGTCTCATGTGGACTCATCAACTGCTCACAACGTGCTACTAAAGCGCTGAGCGTGAGCAACTCGCGGCAACAGAGGGGTGATGTTGAACTTTACGTTTTGCCAATAAAGCTAAGCTTTGATTCATCGATCGTTAACAACTTACTTCTGATGATCCAACTATACAGTAAGTAAACATTGTGCTTACTTGGATTGAACATTTGTTTACTTAGTTTGAATCTAATAGTAGATAATACACCAAACGGCATGTTTACAATCTTACATAGATTCGACAGCACACATCCACACAGTCTCGAGTAGTCTCAACTTACCCTTTTCTGTTCAGCGGCAACGAGAACGGTGACCGACGCGGCGACGCCGGTTGACGTCCACCGGGCGGTCCTCTACAGATATAACTTGTATACGGATATAGCTTCTGTCGCGTTCCGATGCGCACGTGTTTGCATATCCTGTGTTTTGTCTAGCGCGGCGCAAGCTGTCGCTCGTATTATTTTCGCCATGAGTAATGAACTTGTGGCGAATGAGCTGCTGGCGTTCCTGCAGCAGAAGCTGGATGTGATGGACGAGGTATCCGCTGTCCAAATCTGCTCAACGAACTTCAGCGAGGAGGACATAGCTGCTGCCAAGCTGTTGTTGTTCAGTGTGCTAAACAAGCGCGACCAGATAGTGTCCCGCCGGCGTGACGGGACTAAGAGAAACCTGCAAGATATTATCACGCTGTTCAAGGAGACCGACCCGGACGACGTGCCGACGTTTGTGGCGAAGGAGCTGCACAAGCTGCCACCCGTCACCTTCGACCACGTCGATGTAACAAGCCTTCTGAAGGACATTGTAATTCTGAAGGCCCGCCTCGCGGATATTCTAGCGAAGTTAGATGCATCCCAAAACACCGTCGCCGATTTGCGCAAAGAATTTATTCAGTTGCGCAACAGTGTGGCGGTAACTAGGTCATCAGTCGATGCATCTAGCGTAAACATGTGTCGCGGAGCCGGCCTCGATCGTCGTCAAATTCTGCGTCAGCAGTTTCGTCGTCAGCGCACCCGTCGTTTGCTGGGATTGCAGAGCGCCCCGCCCGCGTGCCCCACAGCCCCGCGCCCGTCATCGCGGCTCCTCCACGCAAGGCCGCTCGAGCCCCTCGCCCCGTCCCGCTGCCAGTGTCTGCAGCCCTGGCGAATACCATAGAAAAGGAATCCGCTAGAGTCACCGCGAGTGCCCTAGGAGCTCCAAGGGCTCCAAGGAGGAACCCTATGCCAAAAAAGGTACCGAATAGGGTTGATGATGAGGGTTTCGTGACGGTGCAAAGGAGGAAGCGTCGGTCGCGAACGAACAAGAACCGCTGCGGCAAAGCTCCTACGGAGCCCGAAGTCAGCTTGCATGCCGCAAAGCCGAACACACCGGTGTACATCTCCCGCCTGCACTACGCCACTAAGGCGGAGGACATCGTGGAGTACGTGCGCCAGAAGACGAGGTACGCGCCGAGGGTGCAGTTACTGGAGTCGAATTGCTATCTGCCCGTCGTCATAGAAGAAGACTTCTGGCCGCAGGACGTGGTGTTCCGTCACTTCCGCGGACAAGTACCACAGAACTGCTCAAGAGTTAGCTAATGAAGTACCGTTTTATAATAAGAATATGTATGTTTAGGTTAAGGTATTTATGTATTGGCCTGCGTCGCTTGAAATAAAATAAATAAAAAAATAACTCACATTTCAATTATTAAGGTGTGTGATGGCCTTTTTAAGCTCGATTGATTCCAAATTTTGCCACAACAGTAGTCAGTTTATATTGTTAGAAAGTTCAGTAAGAATTTCCTATAATCACGTTCCTCTGTAGAGAGTTTCTCTAAACTCGCTTCGTCGGAACGTCTGCTAATCGCACAGCTGCTAGCAACAACAATAATTACTGTGGTTAGGCGAGTTGCACACGAGCGGACGTGCCGCGCCGCGCCGCGCCCCGCCAACCAGTCGCGGTAAGCGTGTCACGTGCCTCACTCCTTATTTAATTTCTAATGCTGGGAACTTGAGGCGAGACGTGCCGCTCAGTAAGCGTAGACTGAACAAGTTGCATCAGCGCCCGCTGCAACTACTAACCAACTTACTGCTTTGACGAAAGAAAGAACATGATATTTATTGAAGGAAAAATCTGGGAGCTGGAGGTGTACTTGCAAAATAAGTGTTGACACTGCAAAGCAGGCAATCACTTATTATATTATAGTGTTGATAATAAAGCTGCGCACTCCGAGCTGATCGGCATTGGCAACGTTCTTTCACTGTCCGTGCGTCCAATATAACAGACGTCATATTTTCGCTTGACTTAGAGATGAAGATGATTCATAAAGCTTTTAGCAAAAATGTAAGTAAGATTTTTACATTAGGTTTTCATTATTTGAGTGAGTTTAGACTCGGGGACTATTATAGTAATGACGCGATAAAACAGAGAATTAGTTTAAGTTCACATTACAGTACCTACTTTAGTCCCAACTTCAGTCCCGCGGGCCTCGACTTTTTGTTGTATTTTAGACAAGTCGTTACAAGATGGAGAAGTTACTTCTTTGTTTTGTTTTTAACCGAGTTCTAAAAAGGAGGAGGTTCTCAATTCGGATGTTTATATTTTTTTTTATGTATTCGGGCATAACTCCGCCATACATAATATAGACTGATTTGCAAAATTCTTTTTTGTTCGAAAGAATTTTATTCCGAAATGGTCCCATTTAAATTTCGTAAAAATCTTATGATGAGTTTCGGAGACACATAACGGAACTCTACAATAAATGCCAGCAAATCAACGGCGATTGCTGCTATCGTATATGTATGCATTGTTTAAGCAATCACACAACATAACATCACGCGTGTACCCTCTAAAGGGGTACGCAGATGTGTTCAGTATACCACGGTACAACCTCATTTCTGTCAAAGTTGTTATTGGGGTACCTCTAATCTAAAAGTTCTCTCATTTTTTAATGGATAAGGCATGCTTCACTGGTGGTCCCATGTAAATTATTTTTCACTTTGTAGTTTTTTTTAGTATCATTTTTCAATCAATGTAAAAACGTTTTTATTTAGTATCATCTTTCAATCTTTCAATATTTACCTAATGACAACTGGCAAAAATTTGTGGGTCTTAAGAAGAACCCAGCAAAGCAATTGACTTATAATAATAATTTATAAATGATATGAAAATATTTAATTAAAATATGAAACAAAATATTTAATTAAAATATGAAACAAAGGATTACTGCGTTTAGTCTATCCTAGCGTCCTCGTTATCTGCGATCCATCCAGCGAGCCATATTTAAAGCTGCACATTAATTTGAGGATCACGTGATCATCTAGCCTTCTCGTTGTGGCACTCTATGAGGGCGTTGTTCAGCAATTACATACGTATGCTGTTTACGTAGCGCACATAAAAGGTTATATTCTATTTCAACGTACGTTTCAGGAATAAGTGTCGCCAGGACAGAAAGCAATTCGCTTTATATCAACAATCAAAGCGTATTGTCTAGCATCTGAACCATCTCGGAGTTTCCACGAGCTACATAAACTCGCCGAGCCACATAAACAATGTTACAACGCCCCAGATTACGTACATACCTACATACAAAATCTTTACTTCTTACATTCATCGCCATCGCACCCACACATGCGCGTTTAGGATTTACACACGCGTGTCGTGATTAGGACACGGTGTAAGCTAGTGCCACGCCTGTATGCGTGCACGGAGCGGCGTCGCCGCGTCGCCGGCTGCGGCGCGCCCGCAGTGCTCACAATGGCATTCGCCTGTCGGCGTACAGCCGACACTATTATATTCTTTCTCGTTTCATCTGAAATGAGTCGCGCTCTCGGCGTGTAATTAATTGCACTCCAACTTAACGCGAACAAGAGGGGAAGGATCACTCCATGTAATGAGAAGAATTCTTCCACAAGCTCGTATTTACATTTGGAGATTACGTTTGCGTGTCTGTTATTCTGTAAGCTATATACATTCAAATGTGTGTAAAAGAATGTATTATTTGTGAAGGTGTTTTTATAAACATGGTATTAATCCTTATCCAAATAAATACGTTATTCATCACAAACATTTAATTTTTAACAAAATTACCCTTGACATCATTTGATTTCATTGAATATATTAGGAGATATTATCATTGTTTTTAAAATAACTCTGCAAGGCGGCCGGTCATGAGGGTATCCATATTAATCACACTAATATTATAAAGGCGAAATTTTGTGAGTGTGTGTGAGTGTGTGGGGGGTGTGCTTATATGTTTGTTACTTCTTCACGCTCAAACGGCTGGACCAATTTTGATAAAATTTGGTATGGAGGTAGCTGACATCCTGGATTAATATATTGGCTTTTTATCCCGATATTCCCACGGGATCGACATTTACGCGGGTGAAACCGCGGGGCGATGCTAGTAATATTATAAATGCGAAAGTGTGTCTGTCTGTTACCTCTTCACGCTTAAACCGCAGAACCGATTTAGATGCAATTTTGTATAGAGATAGTTTGCGTCCCGGGAAAGGACATAGGATAGTTTTTATCCCGATAATTCTTACGGGATCGACACCTATGCGGTTGACACTGCGGGGTGCTGCTAGTGTATGTATATGTGTGAGTGGGAATTTCACTGACGTTCGTCTGTTTGTGCGACCTGACTGCCACCTGTCTACGCAATAACTCCGGAATGATGACAACGCGGCGAACACGCGAGTATGAAGCGTAATGACAGTGAGGCTGCTCTCTAACTTTACAGCCTATTACCGAAGCCATCCATCGGAAGGTACCTTAGTGTAGATGAAAAAAACTGGCTAAGTGCGAGTCGGACTCGCACACGAAGGGTTCCGTACCACAAGGCAAAAACGCCGAAAAAAACACGTTTGTTGTATGGGAGCCCCCCTTAAATATTTATTTTATTTTAATTTTATTATTTATTATTAAAGTAAAAATACAACTGAGTATTTTGTGAATATTTCAAGTGCCTACCTATTGCCATTATTGATATCGAGCAAAAAAGGGCAAAAAAATTGCGTTTGTTGTATGGGAGCTTAAATATTTATTTTATTTTGTTTTTAGTATTTGTTGTTATAGCGGCAACAGAAATACATAATTTGTGAACATTTCAACTGTCTAGCTACCGCGGTTCTTGAGGTACAGCCTGGTGACAGACAGACGGACGGACGGACAGACAGCAAAGTCTTAGTAATAGGGTTCCGTTTATACCCTTTACGGAACCCTAATATAAAACTACAGATCAACCACAGCGCATAATATTATAGAAAGGTTACGAGTAACAAGGAATTAAGTAATCACTACGGGAAATGTCAAACAGTAATCACTACGGGAAATGTCAAACAGTAATCACTACTGGAAATGTCAAACAGTAATCACTACGGGAAATGTCAAACAGTAATCACTACGGGAAATGTCAAACAGTAATCACTACGGGAAATGTCAAACAGTAATCACTACGGGAAATGTCAAACAGTAATCACTACGGGAAATGTCAAACAGTAATCACTACGGGAAATGTCAAACAGTAATCACTACGGGAAATGTCAAACAGTAATCACTACGGGAAATGTCAAACAGTAATCACTACGGGAAATGTCAAACAGTAATCACCACGGGAAATGTCAAACAACGCCACAGCAGTGTCGGTGGCTCGAGATACTTTCGTTTTGCAATTATGGCGTACATTTATTTGGCGCATGTTTGGGATTCGACTCTCTGTAGCACTGTGTGTGTGGAACAGGATAAAATATAAAGTTTATTAGGATGCCCGTTAATCCAGCCGGGCGTGTTCCGGAACTTGTTTAGTTTCCGGTTCGGGACGTTACTGAGTTGGTTGGGACTCTATATACTTGTACGGGCTGCCCAGCGAAGACGCGCACACAGTATGTTATTGTGTTGTAGTGGCACAACTAGTGTAATGATAGATATGTGGCTAGTGTGAGCCTAACGCAGTCAATCGTTAGAACCACGCAGATGTAATAATAAGATGATGACACAAAGGAGCCGGGCTCATCCTACGTACTAGCATACAACCTGCACAAGATGATGACACAAAGGAGCCGGGCTCATCCTAAATACTAGCTACTAGCATACAACCCGCACAAGATGATGACACAAAGGAGCCGGGCTCATCCTACGTACTAGCATACAACCTGCACAAGATGATGACACAAAGGAGCCGGGCTCATCCTACGTACTAGCATACAACCCGCACAAGATGATGACACAAAGGAGCCGGGCTCATCCTACGTACTAGCTACTAGCATACAATCCGCACAAGATGATGACACAAAGGAGCCGGGCTCATCCTACGTACTAGCATACAACCTGCACAAGATGATGACACAAAGGAGCCGGGCTCATCCTACGTACTAGCATACAACCTGCACAAGATGATGACACAAAGGAGCCGGGCTCATCCTACGTACTAGCATACAACCTGCACAAGATGATGACACAAAGGAGCCGGGCTCATCCTACGTACTAGCATACAACCTGCACAAGATGATGACACAAAGGAGCCGGGCTCATCCTACGTACTAGCATACAACCTGCACAAGATGATGACACAAAGGAGCCGGGCTCATCCTACGTACTAGCATACAACCCGCACAAGATGATGACACAAAGGAGCCGGGCTCATCCTACGTACTAGCTACTAGCATACAACCCGCACAAGATGATGACACAAAGGAGCCGGGCTCATCCTACGTACTAGCATACAACCTGCACAAGATGATGACACAAAGGAGCCGGGCTCATCCTACGTACTAGCATACAACCTGCACAAGATGATGACACAAAGGAGCCGGGCTCATCCTACGTACTAGCATACAACCCGCACAAGATGATGACACAAAGGAGCCGGGCTCATCCTACGTACTAGCTACTAGCATACAACCCGCACAAGATGATGACAGAAAGGAGCCGGGCTCATCCTACGTACTAGCATACAACCTGCACAAGATGATGACACAAAGGAGCCGGGCTCATCCTACGTACTAGCATACAACCTGCACAAGATGATGACACAAAGGAGCCGGGCTCATCCTACGTACTAGCATACAACCTGCACAAGATGGTGACACAAAGGAGCCGGGCTCATCCTACGTACTAGCATACAACCTGCACAAGATGATGACACAAAGGAGCCGGGCTCATCCTACGTACTAGCATACAACCCGCACAATATGATGACACAAAGGAGCCGAGCTCATCCTACGTACTAGCATACAACCTGCACAAGATGATGACACAAAGGAGCCGGGCTCATCCTACGTACTAGCATACAACCCGCACAAGATGATGACACAAAGGAGCCGGGCTCATCCTACGTACTAGCTACTAGCATACAACCCGCACAAGATGATGACACAAACGAGCCGGGCTCATCCTACGTACTAGCATACAACCCGCACAAGAAGATGATACAAAGGAGCCGGGCTCATCCTACGTACTAGCTACTAGCATACAACCCGCACAAGATGATGACACAAAGGAGCCGGGCTCATCCTACGTATTAGCATACAACCTGCATAAGATGATGACACAAAGGAGCCGGGCTCATCCTACGTACTAGCATACAACCTGCACAAGATGATGACGCAAAGGAGCCGGGCTCATCCTACGTACTAGCTACTAGCATACAACCCGCACAAGATGATGACACAAAGGAGCCGGGCTAATCCTACGTACTAGCATACAACCCGCACAAGATGATGACACAAAGGAGCCGGGCTCATCCTACGTAATAGCATACAACCCGCACAAGATGATGACACAAAGGAGCCGGGCTCATCCTACGTACTAGCATACAACCTGCACAAGATGATGACACAAAGGAGCCGGGCTCATCCTACGTGCTAGCATACAACCCGCACAGAACCTATTTGTCCGTTCGATTACGTCTGAATGTATTGCGTCCGTAAGGGACAGCTGGTTACGTAGTTAGAGTTCAGGACGGTTGTCGGTTCTTTCGATGTGTAGGTAGGCTTGTTTGTCTTTCTGAATACGGGATTAGGAAACTCCTCGAACATGTTCACAGGTGACTGACTACGTTTGTACAGGAATGTACTCGTGTATACTCATACAACTTGTGACTCCTGAGAGATAATTAGTTTGGAGGTTTTGGTGGGTCGGATTTCGTGTCTATTATTTTTAATGACAATGAGAATCAATAGCGATGTTCTCGCGTCAGGTTTGCGGATGATGTACCAGAAGTGTTATAAAGTAGAAGTGCTAATAGCTACAAAAATGTTCGTGTCTCGTCGAACCGGGATCACTTTCCATCTTTCACTCCGCTCCGCTACGACGTCGATGTGCATCTGTTTTAACTAAACAAGTGGTAGTACTGCTTCTCCGAGCGTTACGTTGCTAACATGAGCGCATATATTATTCGACATTGCGCTGTGCGCATTACTTCAAGAGTTCAAGAACAGTTTTTATGAATGTGTTCTCATAATGCGGGAGTTGAATTGGAAGCTGATAATCGACACAGCTTCTCTACTGGGGGAGATTCACTGAATGAAAAAATGATTCAACTTCAGGAAAGAGCAGTCAATAAGCCACTTACATAATTTATTATAGCTAGGCGATATATTGAATTGACCTAATTAAGTCTTAATGATGGTTGCTAGCTATAGCAGTAGTAAACCCCTTCGGTGCAGAGATAACATCGCCCTCTCACATAATGCGGAGCGTTCTAATCGGCGTAGTAATAGCGCAAGTAGACGCACCAGCCACTCGGCGCGAGTGGGCGCACTAGCATGCCTGGCAGAGCCCTTCAGTAATAGCGCAAGTAGACGCGCCAGCCACTCGGCGCGAGTGGGCGCACTAGCATGCCTGGCACAGCCTTTCAGTAATAGCGCAAGTAGACGCGCCAGCCACTCGGCGCGAGTGGGCGCACTAGCATGCCTGGCAGAGCCCTTCAGTAATAGCGCAAGTAGACGCGCCAGCCACTCGGCGCGAGTGGGCGCACTAGCATGCCTGGCAGAGCCCTTCAGTAATAGCGCAAGTAGACGCGCCAGCCACTCGGCGCGAGTGGGCGCACTAGCATGCCTGGCACAGCCCTTCAGTAATAGCGCAAGTAGACGCGCCAGCCACTCGGCGCGAGTGGGCGCATTAGCATGCCTGGCACAGCCTTTCAATAATAGCGCAAGTAGACGCGCCAGCCACTAGGCGCGAGTGGGCGCACTAGCATGCCTGGCACAGTCCTTCAGCCACTCCGCGGACCGTTTGCCTACTCGCAGCACTTACATGCCATGCTTGATGCCCGACGCGGCCTCATATGCCTTTACATTTGTTTATTGCTTCTGGATGCGAGCTTCAGATAGAGAGATGTTTATTGGAACGAAGTTCTTTAGCGCGGCTTGCGGTAGGAGTAAACTGGTAGAAATCGTCACGAAACCAAAAAGCTCTCTCTGTTTTCATGGTTTTCGAGGGTAAGATGGCCAGGCTGCGAACATTTTCAAGGAAGAATGGGCATCGAACTATGGGTTTCTGCCCTGAAGCCCAATAGTCGGCTATTGAAGATTATAAGATATACATCAATGGAAATAATTTTTCAAGGAATAGTCACTTGGACCACTGAAGTTTAGGAAGGTTCTTGTTATGTGATATATTATCAATGGATAGTGTTTTTTTCACTTGTTACTAAAAACGGATTTAGATGCCACGGCAATCCGGCAAGACTTTTGGATAAGGAAATACATGTATGCAAAAAAATCGAGCATTTTAACTTCTTCGTGTTTAGAATGACGTCTTTATCGATTTATAAAATTATTACCGACTTCAAAAAAAAAAGGAGGTTATCAATTCGATACGTATGTATGTAATATTATTGGAATTGCATTATATTCACATATGATGATCTATTAGGGCTTCCAAACAAATATACAAAATTTCATAGACGTATGTATGTATGTATGTATGCATGTATGTATGTATGTATGTATGTATGTATGTTTGTCCACGCATATCTCCGGAACTATTAATCGGATCGTGACCATTTTTTTTGTATTAGCTTACATTTACTTCAACTTAGGGAACAGTGCAAGTTTCATCAAAATCGGTTTAGTAATTTTCAAGTTATGGACTAATACGTGTAAGTGTGACGGCCTGGCGTATTGATACGAGCTACGGGTGTAGTGTCAAAGGGAAAACATCTCAAAACCTTGGTCAAATTCTAGTGCAATAACTAAAAATTACAAAATAAAAAGTAATTTAAAAAAATTAAACCGACTTCAAAAAGAAATCAACTCAAAATTATGAAATAACTTTAATTTCGGAAGTCGGTGGCAAAAAACTAAAATACAGATCCCAAGACACCGACTTCCGAAATTAAAGTTATTTCATAATTTTGAGTTGATTTCTTTTTGAAGTCGGTTTAATTTTTTTAAATTACTTTTTTTATTTATAAATAATTGATTTATAAAAATAACAATCTATACATATAATAAATCTGTAGACGAGGCGTTTCTGTATATTGAAAATATAAAAAAAAAATAGGTGGGGTGTTAAAGGATAACCAACAGATGCCATTTCATCAATTTTTGGATTTTTTTTCTGTTTGTCGGTTTGTCTGTTTGGATGTGAGAGATTTTCTATTTGAACACGTTCAACGTAAAAAGTACCAAACCAATATGGTTATACTAAAATATAGTGTAGAACTCGGAGTAGTGATTAGTCTTTGTTTTATCGCAATCGCTTCAGTCTATCAAAAGATATAATCAATTTAAATCATTCTTTAACCAGTTTTTATTGCAAAGTGGAAACACGTAACGACATCTATTGGCGCGATATAGTACTAACGAAAACATATTGTGATCTTTAAAACATTATTATGTGTATAGTCACGTCGTAAAGGCTTGCCTTTAGGACGAAATAACTCTGATACTTATGTCAGTGTTATTTAAAAAAACTTTTTAACAAAACTTTTTTTTTCTGTTTATAATGTATCTATCTAAGTTACAATAGCCTAATGTTAACTTGCCCGTCGCCATTAACAAAATATTGCTTTTACCGATGCAGGGACGTTCATTGTTGAGGAGTTCTCCTAGTATTCCACTATCAGCTCTATTTCACCATTTTCGCATTGTGACAAGCATAAATTGCTTAGCAACCATATGAAAATAATCGAATCGCAACCCGTGAAATACTTATTAGAGCTTCTTCATCAGTTCCACTTCACCAAATGATGGTTTTCGAAAGCAAATGCACGAGTTACTTTAAAAAATACCGAAATCGTTATAGGTGTGCCCATAAAATTTGAGGGTTGCCCTCAATTTCTCCAGGATCCAATCATCAGATCCTGTCTTGGTGACTATGGAACCACTTCAGAAGTATCTCCTTTCGAACAAAAAAAATTAAATTAAAAATTTAAAAAACCCCCGACAAAAATAAAATTAAGGAATCCCTACAAAAAGCATGAAATAAAAAAATAAATTTAAAAAAATCTTATGGAAGTCGGGGGACCGTTCTGTGGAACACCTATTCTGAGGTCCCCCGACTTCCATAAGATTTTTTTTAATTTATTTTTTTATTTCATGCTTTTTGTAGGGATTCCTTAATTTTATTTTTGTCGGGGGTTTTTTAAATTTTTAATAAAAAAAATTATTTCATGCTTTTTGTACCTAGGGACTCCTTAATTTTTGTATTTCATTTCTTTTATTTTCTTCCGTTTTAAGATTCTGGTAATTTGGTGTTTAATCAGGTTTTTTATCCGTCAAAAAATATTGATTAAATACTTATAGTTGAAGAATAATTTTAAAGACTAAATAGATTTTTTTGTTTTATTATATTTTTCAAGTTTTTAGTTTTCATTTCGTTAGGTAGTTAATATTCCTCTTTCCCTTTCAATATACCTAGTGTAAGTACATTATTCTACTTGTCAAGCCCTTGCATTTGATACCTTTAGTGAAGGAGTTGTGAAAAAAAATGTAATTCGCCATTTTGTGGTGGCAGCCATCTTGGATTTGAAATTTGTTATAGTGTATAGTATTCTACTATTGAAGCCCTTTCATTTGATACCCATATTGAGGGAATTGTGAAAAAATATGTTATCCGCCATTTTGTAGCGGCGGCCATCTTGGTCCGATTTTCATCAAACATAGCTAAGAACACTCCCGACTAATACACCTTTCAAACAAAAAAAACTAAATCAAAATCGGTTCATCCGTTCGGGAGCTACGATGCCACAGACAGACACACACACACACACACACACAGACACGTCAAACTTATAACTTCCCGTCGTTTTTGCGTCGAGGGTTAAAAAAAGAATTTTGAAAATCGGTCCACAATTGGCGTAGTAATCGCGTAACAAACACAAAAAAAAAAAAATTCCGTCGAATTGAGAACCTCTTCCTTTTTTGAAGTCGGTTAAAAACCGGCCAAGTGCGTGTCGGGCCACGCACAATGTAGGGTTCCGTAGTAGCCCGGTTATCACTATATATTACGATTCTGTTGTTCTTCATTCTGAATATACCTAATGAATATAATTATGTAATGGTGATATTAGGATTTAATGGTTGTAATAATAATATATGCAAGGGTGTCCAGAGTAAAATAAAACTTTAACACATAACGTAACCACGGAGGTCATACCTACCTTGCAAGAAAATCTTAACACTGCGATCTACAAAAGTGACGTCACGGCACAACGCCATCTGTTATCGAATAGCGATACTAAACACAACAAAATATTGATTTTCGGAGATAATTATTTAAACAGATTAAACATAATTAACTAATAAGAACCACTTTCTTCCTGGTAAAGCTAAAAAATAAGAGTACGATTGCGGCAAAGTTTTTTTTTTTTTTCACTAGTGCGCCCGCGCAACCATCCGGGACGGTCGCGCATATCGATAGCGCTAATTTTGTAAAAATGACGAACGTTGTAAAGTGCAGCAAGTGTAATATTGTGATAGACGAGATGTTATCGTACATCCAGAATAAGGTTTCCGTGATACACGAAGTAACGTTGGTGCGGATCTGTACTTCGTCGTTTACGAGTGAAGAGATTAAGACTTCCAAGTCGCTTCTGTTTGACTCCATACCCACGGAGCTGCGCAAGGTGGTGCGAAAAAACAAAGGGAAGGAAGAACGAGATATGGCAGATATAATCAAGTTGTTTAAATCTGCGGAACCAACCGAAATCCCAGTGTTTGTGGCTCGGCAGCTAGAAAAGCTACCTCCGATCACGTTTGATCACTTAGACTGCACGAAACTTCTAAAGGACATAGTACGGATGCAAACTACAATTAACGAGATGAAGACCACATATGCCACTTTAGATGATCTGAAAGAGATAAAAGATGAATTCTTGAAAATTAAATGTGACTCATTACCACCAACGTCCACATTTAAAGTAAACACAAGGCGAGGTGCATGGTTACTCGACAGTGGCCCTATGGGACTTTCAAATATGCATAATTCTTCAATGAATGAGGAGTGCATCATTAATAATAGTGGCTTGGGCAGTGACAGCTATAAGAAAACTCCACCTCAATTCAGAAAAATTATGCGGGTAGATGAGATACAAAAGCAAAAAAGTGAGAATTCAAATTTGAAGGGAACTCGACAACAACGGTCGGAACCGGCTGGCAGTGTCAACATTGCGATGACGCATGAATGTGACGTAGCGGCGAGCGCTGCGGTTACGTCAGAGCCACCAAATCATTCGCGCGTACAGTGTCTCGGGCCGGCAGCGGAGTCGCCAGTACAGGTAGTGATAACGAGTCAGCTGACCGACTCTGAGAACACTTTGGCGAATCTACAGTGTGCGGGTGCGCATGAAATTACACATAAGCTTGGTACTAAAGACGAGGAATGGCAACAAGTTTCGTATAAGAAACGGACAAAATACCGTTATGCAGGCAAGTCAGAAATTGCGAAGGATTTAAATTGTAATTTTAAAGCAGCTGAAAAGAAAATTCCGATACTCATTACGAATATTCATGGCGAAACAACGGAAGACGACATAATTACATACATTTACCGTAAAACACAGGAAACTGTATGTCTTGAGAGGATTAAAATGAGAAAAGACAAGGGCCATAATGCTTACAAATTCTTTGTGTCTGAGTCTAAAGTATCGTTATACCTAGACGAAAATATATGGCCTGCCGGTATTATATTTAGATGCTTCATGAATTTTAATTATCGAAATACGAACAGATTCTCCTCTGTGGACGGTGCTAAACAACTTAATAATGGATAGACATGGCTACCGATTTGCAAGCTTTAACTGTAAGAGCGTCAAGCGATCAGTAGATAGTGTTCGGGAGTTGTGTCGCACCTGTGACCTAATTGCACTGCAAGAAACATGGTTGCTGCCTGAGGAAATAACGTTTCTAGGCACGATCGACAGCGGCTTCGGATACACAGGAACGTCAGCGGTGGACACGTCCGCCGGCATACTGCGCGGGAGGCCGTTTGGCAGCGTCGCTTTACTATGGAGAAGCAGTGTTTTCCAACAAGTGTCAGTGTTGCAGTGTGATAACGTGCGTATTAGCGCATTAAAAGTGACAACAAAAGACCGACCCGTGCTTGTGATGAGTATCTATATGCCTACTAATTGTGCGGATAACCTACCGGACTTTACGGACTGTTTAAGTGCGGTAAGTGCTATTATAGACGAACACAATATTCAATCGGTTTTTATGTTAGGTGATTTCAATGCTGACATAAACGAGTTATTTTATAACGAGCTTTTTAGTTTTTGTAGTGAACAATATTGGTCATGTATTGATGTTGACATTCTCGGTGTGGACTCGGGTACATACACATTCATAAGTGACGCTCACGGTACATGCAGCTGGCTAGATCATTGTATAGTTACGCAATCGGCAAAACGATCTGTCATTAATGTTTACGTTAAATTATGATACGCTATGGTCTGATCATTTTCCTATAATCATAGAATGTGACCTTGATTTACTTACACCTGAATTACAGAATGAAATGTCATTTAACGAAAACACTGTATCGTGGGGTACTAGAAATAAGGAACAGATCGCGAAATATACTACAGAGTGTCATGAACGTTTAAGGTTGATTGACTTTCCTACCGAGTGTATAAACTGTGCTGACTTTTACTGTAACGACCCCTATCACCATTGTATTCTTGATGTGATGTACTCTGACATTGTGTCCGCCCTTCGTGCTGCGTCCTCGGCAGGTCGAGAGGGCCGTAGGAGGAGTGGGGGTGGGTCGCGCATGGTGGGTTGGAATAAACACGTCAGCGAGGCTCACCGGAAGGCTAGAATGAAGTTTACGGAGTGGGTATCGTGCGGCAAGCCTAACTCTGGCCTAATGTACGATGAGATGTGTGCCAGCAGAAGAGTTTTTAAATCACATTTAAAATGGTGTCAAGATCATCAAGATCAGATTAAAATGGATAGTCTTGCGGAAAAGCACGCCAAAGGTGATTTTCGAGGCTTTTGGAAAAACACCAACAAAGTTAACGCCAAACCTGGAGTTCCGGTGAGTTTCGAGGGGGTGAGTGATTGTAAAGGCATTGCTGAACTCTTTAAGAGACAATTTACTATTCAGTCACCTTTGGGTCCGGCGTGTGAGGTTTACAATGGTGAGTTACCTGAAGGGGTAGTAGGGGTGAGGTTTAGTGCCAAGGATGTAGCCATAACCCTTAGGAGTTTGACAAGGGGCAAGAGTCCAGGTCACGATTCTCTATCCATTGAAAACCTGCTTCACGCTGGCCCACATATAAACAGAGTATTAGCAATGTTCTACTCGCTATGCGTGAGCCACTCTTATCTTCCGCCGGATCTTATGAGAACTGAAGTTGTGCCTATAGTTAAAGATAAAACCGGTGACTTAGCTGATAAAAGCAACTATAGGCCCATTTCTCTAGCTACAGTTACGGCGAAGGTGTTTGACGGTTTGCTTAATACACAGCTAAGTAGATATATGTCTCTGCACGATAATCAGTTTGGATTTAGACCCCGATTATCAACGGAAAGTGCCATACTGTGTCTTAAGCATACCGTCAGATACTATAATGACCGTAAAACCCCGGAATATGCGTGTTTTCTCGACTTGTCCAGGGCCTTTGATTTTGTGGCGTATGATCTCTTGTGGGACAAACTTGAGAGTATCAACCTACCACCAGAACTCGTTACCATTTTCAAGTATTGGTATACGCACCAAGTCAACAGCGTCAGGTGGTCGGGGCAATGTCGGAGCCATATCGATTACAATGCGGCGTAAGGCAGGGCGGACTGACCTCACCCTCGTTATTCAACCTTTACATGGATGCGCTGATCGTCGCGCTGAGCAGCCAGCACGTCGGCTGTCATGTTGATGACGTGTGTGTCAACAATTTAAGCTATGCAGACGACATGGTTCTGCTGAGCGCGTCGATTTGTGGCCTGCGGAGGTTGATAGCGACATGTGAGGATTACGCTGTTAAACATGGACTTGTTTATAATATTAAGAAAAGTGAGTACATGGTCTTTGAGGCCGGTGGTGCTATATGCCCCGACTACGTACCACCTATAAGTCTGAAGAGTGTACCCTTAAACAGGGTATACCAGTTTAAATACCTAGGACATATTATAGTCACGGCTGACCTCAGGGATCATGCTGATTTGGAACGGGAGCGGAGGGCCTTATCTAAAAGAGCTAATATGTTTGCACGTTGCGGCGTTCGAACTGAGCGGACGTCTGTGTACGTGCAACAGAGAATTAAGTTGTGTTTAATCGAGATGTCTCGAATATGTAGTGGTTGTAATGCGGAAATACTGAATGTGCTATTCATGGAGTGTTGCAATAAAAATTGCAAAAAAAGCTACGGCCTAGATTGTCTTGGAATAACTATGGATCAAGTCAGTGATGAAGAAAAAAATCAGTGGATATGTCCCGAGTGCCGCTCTTCTACGCACAAAGCTCTGCGCAACGAGAATACACCTGCTCGAAGAGTGTCAGGGCTGGGGGACACCTTTACTGCCAGCAACAATGTCAATACACAGCGCGGCAGTCGTCCGAAAATATCTGGAGAAACCGTGGCGAAGACTGCTCAGGAGCCTAATATGTTGGAAGAACTGAGAGCATTCCGCTTGGAAGTTTTATCACACTTAGAAATCCAAGGAAACAACATTAAAAGTATCGAAGAAGTCTGTTATAGCATAAAAAAAGAACTGCAGGAACTTCGTGATACAAACATGAAGGTATTTGAAGATAAAGTGGGTACAATGGACACATTACATAGTGAATTAAATATGATAAAAGCTCGCAGTCAACAGTTAGAAAAGCAGGTTGACACGTACTACCAATCTAATCAAACAACAACAATGCAAAAAATGTCTATGGAAACTATATGTGATAACGAGAATGTGCAGTGCCTACCTACCCGCACAATAATAAATCCCGTTGTGGCCACGAAAAAGGTGTTAACGCCAAGACCGGTAACATATAGCGAAGCATTGCAGGCAAATGAGCAAACAATATCTGCAACAACAACGGATGTAGAAACCAATATAGAAAGTAAGGGTGAAATTGTACCGGGAGCTTCAGAATGGACCACGGTGCAAAAAAGAAGATCTAAGCTGTTATCCAAAAATGTGAATAGAGGTCAAAATACAAGTATCCTTGATCTGCAAGCCATGGAGCGAAAGAGACACCTTCATGTATGGAGATTACATCCAGAGACTACCATCGAAAAGTTAACAGAGCATATAAAGAACATCTGCGGCAGCGATGAAAATGTAAAAGTCGAAAAAATCAAGCATAAAACGGAAAGGGATTATGCATCTTTTATTATCGGAGTAGCGGAGGGAGTGTATGAAAAATTGTATAAACCAGAAGTATGGCCGGTGAACGCGGAGTTTGCTGAATGGATTTGGTTTCGGAGATACACAAATAAAAGAGACAACGGAAAATAAAACAATGAATATTTACTATCAAAATGCAAGAGGACTGCGTACAAAAGTAAATATTTTCTGTAAAAATATAGAAACAACAGGGGCAGATTTATTTGCGATTACCGAAACGGGTTGCAATGATTCCATACATAACGCGGAGTTGGTACCCCAAAACTATAGTATTTTGCGATGTGACCGGGCGGATGGGCGTAAGCAAGGCGGCGCGCTTCTCGTGGCCGCACACTGGCTCAAGCTGCGCCGAGTTAGGCTACCCGAGAATGACGTCGTAATAGATCGGTGTACCTTCGAATTGGTTTGTGCTACCGTACATAAAGGTAACAAGTATTTGTTTTTGTGTTGCGTTATTTACATACCTCCAAATAGTAGCGAGAATGAATATATGTTATTGTTTGGGCTATTAGAACAATTGTGTGTTAAATATAAAGAGGTTGTTATATTAGGTGACTTCAATTTATACTCTTGTGATATAAACATAAATAATTATTACGAATATTTTATATCTTTTTGTGAACTTACACAGAAAAATAAGGTACCAAATTGTAATAATAGGCAGTTGGATTTAGTGCTATGTTCGTTGAGTATGGGTGAGAGTGTGTGTGTCAGGGAGGCAGATGAAGCGATAGTGCCAATAGACACGTACCACCCGCCGCTGGACATTACTGTGCCGCAGATAAGCAAACGCTCAGCTGTTAGTAGTTGCACGTTTAAAGATGTACCTGTAAATATGCAACAGAGCGATTCCTGGCCACAGTGGAATTTTTATAAAGCGGATTACAGTAAGTTGTATAATATAATAATGAATCATGACTGGTCGCCTATGTATAACATAAGCGATCCGGAGGAGTGTTTGAATTATTTCTATGATATAATGAATGGTATTATGGATGATTGTGTTCCCAGAAAAATGCGACGCAGCCGTGTAAATTCTAGGTACCATTACCCTGAGTGGTACACGGCAGATATTATTCGCGACATAAAATTAAAAGCGCTGCTTCATAAAAAATGCAAAATTAGTGGATTAACGAGTGATTACGAAATGTTTTCTCAGTGTAGAGCTAGGGTTAAAGTAATGATAGAATTGGCACACGACAGGCACCTTGAGAATGTGCAATACAATCTCGCAAAGGATCCTAAATCCTTCTGGAATTATGTGAGAAGCAAAAAGGGTATAGTGAACCGGAAAAAAATCACAAAAAATGGGCAAATTTTATCGGACATAGAATGTGCTCACGAATTTGCAAACTTTTTCAAGTCCGTATACAGTCCCCTGGAGGCTAAACTAGACGTGCAAGCCGCCGTGGCCGAGAGTAACGCAAGTAGTTCCCGAGTACATATAGAGAGTATTGACAGGAACCAAGTAAGGGAGGCGCTAACTAAACTTAAACCTAAGCGTTCGGCGGGACCAGATGGCATCCCACCATTTATTATTAGAGACTGCAGGGATTATTTAACACAACCGCTAGTACACTTATATAATGTATGTTTTGAACAATCATACTTTCCGGAACGCTGGAAGATTACACGAGTAATACCAGTACCTAAGGGCGAAGCAGGGAGTGAAGTTAGTGGGTATAGGCCGGTGGCGGTGCTGTCGGTACCAGCGAAGGTATTCGAGTCAGTAATCCATCATTGTGTCTTAAACCAGATTTCAGTCACGTTGTCCGACTCACAGCATGGGTTTAGGCCGGCTCGTAGCACGACTACAAATCTGCTGAATTTTATGGCATATGTGGTTCCTAGCGTGGATTTGGGAGTGCAGGTCGATGCTGCATACTTTGATTTTAAAAAAGCTTTCGATTTGGTCGATAATGACATTTTATTGACAAAGCTTGCGGCAGTCGGATGCACTCCTAAATTGTTGAAATTCTTTGCTGATCATATGAGTAACAGGAAGCAGTATGTGGAATATGCTGGGTTCAAATCTGAGCCCTATTTTACGAGGTCAGGCGTAAGTCAGGGCAGTAATTTAGGACCACTTCAATTTATAATAATGGTAAATGACTTGCCCGAGGTCGTCAGGAATGCCAAGTGTCTGTTGTTTGCTGACGATCTAAAATTGCTACAAGCTGTGAAAGAGCAAAAGGACTTGGAGCGCTTACAGGAAGACATAGACAGGGTTTTTGAATGGGGAAAGAAGAATAAGTTGGAGTTTAATACGTCAAAGTGTTCGGTAATAACTTTTAGTAGGATGAAAATGCCCAAGAAATATGACTATAGAGTGGGCAACACGGTATTGAAAAGAACGGACACGGTGAGGGATTTAGGAGTACGCCTTGACTCGGACCTGGCATTTCGTAATCACATCGTAAATGTTTGTAAAAAAGCCTATAGGAGCCTTGGTTTTGTCCTAAGAAGAGCAGAGGGTTTTACAAGCATCGCTGCGCTAACGTCTTTGTACAATGCATTGGTAAGAAGTCAGCTCGAATGTAACGCAATCATATGGGCTCCGCATGAAGCTAAATATAGTCTCATGCTGGAGCGTATACAAAATAAATTTACTAGGTTTCTGTACCTAAGGTGGTATGGTGTTTATCCATTATATCCATTGATGTATCCAACTTTGTTTGTTATAGGCATGGTGGGATACAATAAATTGGAAACAAGGAGGGACACAGCTCTTGCTATCTATATTTTTAAATTATTACGTGGCAAGACTTCAAACCCAGGTATATTAAAAGAAATAAACCTGTGTGTGCCCGACAATTATGTATTCCGAAGGCGACAGCCACGTCTATTGGCGGTGCCCAGTAGTAGGACCAATCTACTGAGTAAAGCCCCTATAACGCGCACCTTGCGTGTACTTAATGACGTAGCAGACAGCATAGATCTTTTTACTTGTTCTCTGAGTGAGTTCACAAAAACAACGATGTACAGAATATGTTATGGTAAATAATAAAACTGTAATTATGGCCACACTATTGAATTAGGAAATTCCTGTAATGATAGTGATGTCGAGTTAATAAATAAATAAATAAATAAATGTTGGCCCGAAGGTTCGCGCGGTGCTCGGATGGCGTGAAAATAACTCTTTTCCGAGCATATTGCACGTCCATGTACACCTGCAGCCTGTGGGCTAATTACACGCAGAAAAGCTATAGCACCCTCCGCATCCAGTTTAACAACGCTTTCAGGGCGGTTTTGGGTCTGCCTCGCTACTGCAGCGCCTCAGGTATGTTCGCATGGGCGCACACGGACTGTTTTTATGCGACCATGCGGAAGCGCTGCGCGTCACTTGTGCGCAGAGTGCGGGCCAGCTCCAATACCGTTCTGAGTATGATAGCCGATAGGTTAGACTGTCCTTACGTGCGGCACTGCTGTGACAGACAAGTTACATATTATAGTGTCGCTCGTAAGAGACTACTGTAGTGAGTATGAGTATATTATTTGTATTATTTTTGATTTGGATTATTTAATTTGTGTGTTGATATTGTATTTATATTGTATTTATTGGTTTGTATTTATTGATATAATGTGTTTTTGTATTTAATATTGAATAATGTAATGTAATTGAATTGATTTGTAAAGTTGTTTTCTGATATGGGTTATGTGGTACCTGAAATAAATGATATTATTATATTATTATTATATTTTAATTCACAAAATTGTAATTCCATCATTCCATCTAGCGGCAGTATTGTGAAACTTAGAGGGGAGGGGGGCGCCCTACTGGAACAAAAATTTTCACTTTTAAGTTTAATATTTCGTAAATGGAGCATTAAATCGAAAAATATATTTAGCAACCTTCAAGTCATTTTAGAAGACCTATTCAACGATACCCCACACGTAGACGACGAAAAAAATATTCGTTCCCACTTCACATGTAGGGGAGCTACCCTAAAAAAAATATTTTCCAAAATTTTATTTGACCACTTTGTTGGCGTAATTTATATACATACTCCTGCAAAATTACAGCTTTCTAGTACTAACGGTCTCTTAGCAAAACCTCGGACAGACAGACGGACATGACGAAACTATAAGGGTTCCTTGTAGGTACTACGGAACCCTAAAAAGTAATGATAATGATTACAATCTATGTATAAAAGAAAGTCATGTTATGTCAAAGTCATGCTATTTATAACTCAAGAACGGCTGAACTGAATTGGCTGAAAATTGGTGGGGAGTTAGCTTAGAACCAGGAGGACATAGGATACTTCTTTTTTTTTTAATACTTTTATTACTTATAGGAGTAGGGTAGGAGTAGTGTAGGAGTAGGTTAGGAGTAGGTTAGGAGTAGGGTGGAAGTAGGGTAGGAGTAGGGTAGGAGTATTGTAGGAGTAGTGCAGAAGTAGGGTAGGAGTAGGGTCGGGTAAGGGGTTAGGACACCATGCAAACGAAGTAGCGCCTGCCGGGCAGCTAGAAATAAATTATATGGCAAAACAACGTTTGCCGGGTCACCTAGTTTTTAAATAAAAATTTAACTTTTTTCAAACGCAATGTTGCTCTTTTTAACCGACTTCAAAAAAGGAGGAGGTTTGTCAATTCGACCGTATTTTTTTTTAATGAAGGCCTGGAGTCGATCTGATGATGGAGCCGAAAGACAATCGAGGGCCGAAGGGACTCCTCAACGATTTACAGCAGTTACCTTGTGTTTGGGCTTGATTAATTTGTATTGATGTGAACTTTACACCTACATAGGTTGTGATTGTCATTAGAGGTCTGATGATGAAGACAAAGGACAGTTAAGGGAACTCCTCAACAGTTTACAGTAGCTACCTTGTGTTTGGAATTAATTCATTTATATTGATGAGAACTGTAATGGCAAGGGAAACATTTATTGTAATAAATAAATAAAATAAATAAAAACTTTGCACCCATAAGGGTTATAAGTGCTATTACTTGTCTGATGATGGAGACCATAGACAGTCGAGGGAATTCCTCAATGATTTACAGCAGTTACCTTTTGTTGGGCTTACTTCATACGGTTCAATTTAGATTGTAGTTTTACATAGGACGACCACTACCTACTAGTCATGCTGATGCGTCAATTTGAAACCGAATTTAAGTTACGTAATCGTGTCATTTCTAGCAATGCTCTTTCGTCGTGTGGCCTACTCAATAATTAAAGTAACTTGAGAATTTGCTCTCGGAAATCATCATTTGGTAAAGTGGAGCTGATGATGAAGACCACAGATGGCCATCGGAACTACTCAATGACAAATATTTCACGGGTTGCGATTCGATTACTTTAATATGGTTGCTAAGCAATTTATGCTCGTTACAATGCGTATGGTGAAGTGGAGCTGATGGTGACTTCTCAATCAGCTCCAGCTCTCCTGGTTCTTACTAGGAGAACTCCTCAACAATTAATGTCCCTGCATCGGGAAAAGCAATATTTTGTTAAAGGTGATGATCAGTTGATATAGGGCTATTGTAACTTAAATAAATTACAAACTGACCCACTAAAAAGTGAAAAATAAAAACTTTTTTACAAAAAAACAACCGACTTCCAAAAACACTATAATATTTAATTTCGGAAGTCGGTGGCTAAAAACTAAAATACAAATCCAAAGACACCGACTTCCGAAATTAAAGTTATTTTTAACTTTATAGTGTTTTTGGAAGTCGGTTGTTTTTTTGTAAAAAAGTTTTTCTTTCTTCTTTATTGTTTAAAAACGTTGCCCCACACTAGGAAATTATCCTGTATTGTGGGGGCGTTTACAAACATTTAAACTCACATACACAAACAGCCAGACCCGGAACAACTACTTGTAGGTCATACAAATATTTTTTCCGTGCAGGAATCGAACCCGCGACACGCAGCGCAGCAGTCAATCGCCCAACCGTGCCGTCATTTTAAGATGCGTGAGAACATTTTGGCTAATGAGGTAGTTTTTCCTCTGTAGCCGAAATGTAGTTGTACAATTCATATCTACCTACCCTACTACCCTACTACTTTTTTGTGTTAATATAATAATGATGATGTTTCCAAGTTACAGTTTATTAATTAGTTAACATAAGTAGGTATTGACGTTACCGTCACATCTAGGACGATTTAATGCCTAACAAACTAATAATTCAGACAAGTCGTAGTAGTAACAAACGTTCTTCTAAGCGAAGTCGTTATATCACGAAATATTCCTCTTGAATAGATTTTTCAATTGGCATATTACCTATATCTTAATAACGCTATTAATTTAGGGGATCTGTCCGGCTGACCGACTCTTAAGAACATTTCATGTTCTATGGTTTTCGAGTGTGCTAACGCTGATAGTGAGGTCAAAATGAAAATTCAAGATGGCGGCAACTTCATGTTTGTGTGTGCTGGCACCGTGCTGCTGTGTGATTGGCGCTAGAAAAAAGAGGCATGTGCTCAGCGGTGGGTGAAGTCAGGCTGTGGATGATGATGACGTGTGCGCGTGCGAGCACCGCGTGAGAACTTCGTTCCTGACACGTGACTGGGGCCCCCGACCGCACACGGTGTGTGTGCGAGTACCGCGTGAGGACTTCGTTCCTGACGCGTGACGGAGGCCCACGACCACACACGATGTGTGCGTGCGAGCACCGCATGAGGACTTCGTTCCTGACGCGTGACGGACTGACGGGGGCCCGAAACCGCACATGGTTTCTTTAGTCTGCGCTGTTACCTATGCTTGTCTATGTTCGAGTTTTGACTCCCTACACTGGTACTTATTCATTGTTACAAAAATTGAAATTATTAATTCTTCTATACGTTGTTTGTGCGAATAAAATCATTAATTTTGCTAATAAAAATGTACCTATCCCGTTTAACCATTAATAATATGTACCTAGTATTAAAGTATTTTCTACCTGTTGTAGAAATGAAAAACTCCATCTCGAATGCTTCGTTATTTACGGATTCTCCGAACCCGTCTGTTGTCTGTTAGTGTCAGACTGCTATTTACATTTCACGAGAACATTGGATTTCACGTTGGTAGAAAGAAAAGTAACAGCGGCAAAAATCCAATATGTTTCTTGATTTTTAATATAGTAATGGAAATGAATATGTGTTGTTAACAGAACAAAGGGCCTAATAAAGCTGCGTGTTTGTAACAGGCTCGTTGCCTTGTCGAGAGCAGTGCGAGCGGCCCCCTGCGCCCGCGGGACTGGCCCGCGCCAGCCGCCGCCGGACGGACACCAGACAAAGAAGGTGCCCAGAGGCGGACACTGCCAGCACACTATCATGCGGTCCATGTGACGTATTAATTAAATATACTGACAACCAACCCGTATTAATAGGCTATTTGACTGGTTTCTGATAAACATCTCAGATTATTTAATGGTGTCTAACGAGCCCACAAAAACCTATTACTTCAAATTGCATAATGTATTTCTTTTAGAAAATAGTAAATAAAAATGTACTGTTTAAATAAGCCGCCAAAACGCTATCTTAAACAATATGGCGTCGTGACGTCACAATACACGTAAACAAACGTTGAAACGGTCGAGTTACTAGACAAAAGTCATCTGTTCTGTCAACGATAGACAGAAATTGACTATATCATGACGTCATCATAAGTTCAGCCAATCCAGACCGTTTTCGATTACGTGGCGCCAGATTTAAAAAGATGAAGTTTTTTCGGGATTTTTTTAATAAATAATAGATTGTTTTGTAGTAAAATTAATGCAAATCGATTTTAAAAGCGATAATCTATACGAGTGTCAATAATTATGACCTTATTTTTTACATTGTCAAATAGCCTATTGTGTGTTTATTTTCTAGGTTTCTTTTGTTGTCGTGTGAACGGATTTGTATAGGTATCTAATGCAAATAAAAGCTCGTAGTCGACAGTAAATACAGACTTCCTCTTTATACATTACCAACCACATACAAACAGGGTGATGACGAGATCATTAATGTAGGGATGACTGATCTAGATAGATACAGCCTTTTTACTTTCTTTTTTGCAGTATTTTTAATCAGATTTAGAAAAGCAAAATAGATATAGATAGTACAGTGAGACTGTAGAGAGTAACAAGCTGAGGTGTGAGATGTGGCCTGTGGGTGATGTGCGCGGCGACAAGCTACAACACTTGCGATGTGGCACTGCTTTTTTTCTTTGATTCCCGGTGCTGCCGGTACTACCACGTACTTGTATATCTTTATCAATGTTATTGTATATTTTCAATTAATTCTAACAACTGCACATTGCAGGTACAATTATCCTATTCCTTAACAGATCGACAATTTCGCTGAGAAGTCTGTATCATTAAAAATCTGAACACAGCAAAAAATCTAGTGCTCTCTTCTTCTTAGCGTGTCGATAGCAATCTAAATATACTCGGCCCAGAATTCGGCTACTTGTTTGGCGCCTTAACCAGCGCCAAACAAGTAGTCTAGTAGTAGTAGTAGTAGTGTAGTAGTAGTAGTGTGGTATCTAGTGCTCTTATCTCTTGTATTTATTTTATACCCCACGGCATATTGTAGGTACGTGTAGAAGCACGCAAGCACATTCATTGTAAATGTGCATTTAGTTCCATCAATTAACATCATTCAATCAATTATTTTTGCGATAGCAATAATGTCTAAAGTTAATAACGTAGTGGTGTGTTTATTAAAACAATTAGCGCCACACTCGGGATGAGCTAATGAGACGCCTCTCTCATTACTTTAATGGCGCTAAGATTAATTAGTAAAACGCGTCTCTAGGAAACCTGTCGCGTCATAATGAGAACAATACACTTGGTACCAATTTATTCTTTAAAATAGATTAGCCAATTTAAAACAATCTGTAGGTATTCCCTATCTATATGTGTTGTTATAAGTTTATAATTATAACACGATAGGTGCTACGTCGGTGTCTCCCCGGAGTCCAGAGTAGCACAGTAATGTATCCATCTGTAGGTTTGTGTTCCATTGTTATGGCTTCACTCACACACAAACATTATACTCAACTCATTATTTGTTATGTCTTATCTTATTTTTAAGTGATGTCCAAGAATACCGTAATTAGGAACAGCTAGATACAAGCTTCATGAAATCAATGTGTCGTGTAGCTCTAACGGCATCACGCAACACCAGATAAAATCAATGTGTCGTGTAGCTCTAACGGCATCACGCAACACCAGATAAAATCAATGTGTCGTGTAGCTCTAACGGCATCACGCAACACCAGATAAAATCAATGTGTCGTGTAGCTCTAACGGCATTACGCAACACCAGATAAAATCAATGTGTCGTGTAGCTCTAACGGCATTACGCAACACCAGATAAAATCAATGTGTCGTGTAGCTCTAACGGCATCACGCAACACCAGATAAAATAAATGTGTCGTGTAGCTCTAACGGCATCACGCAACACCAGATAAAATCAATGTGTCGTGTAGCTCTAACGGCATTACGCAACACCAGATAAAATCAATGTGTCGTGTAGCTCTAACGGCATCACGCAACACCAGATAAAATAAATGTGTCGTGTAGCTCTAACGGCATCACGCAACACCAGATAAAATCAATGTGTCGTGTAGCTCTAACGGCATCACGCAACACCAGATAAAATCAATGTGTCGTGTAGCTCTAACGGCATCACGAAACACCAGATAAAATCAATGTGTCGTGTAGCTCTAACGGCATCACGCAACACCAGATAAAATCCGCCAGTGCATTCCACTCGCTTTTGTGTCATCAGAACATTGTATCAGTGACCTTTTATAACAGAATCCTGCTCACGCTTCCACGAATACAGCGGCGTCAGTGTGCCGAGGCAACTATTTGTAGTCAGTGTGTTGCAGTTATGTTCAGTTTCACTAATTAAATGTGTTCGTGAATCGTTCCCGGTGTGTGCGACATCGGCGCCGAGTGACGTCGCGATGTTAACAATTCGCTCGCTAGAGGCGGCTCCTCAAAAGGTGACATTTTTCCGAGCAATTAGCTAATGGCAGGCGCTACACCCGCCACACAGCACGCGGACAGCGGAGCAAGTAGCTATCTCTATATTTCAATTAGCTAATGGCAGGCGCTACACCCGCCACACAGCACGCGGACAGCGGAGCAAGTAGCTATCTCTATATTTCAATTAGCTAATGGCAGGCGCTACACCCGCCACACAGCACGCGGACAGCGGAGCAAGTAGCTATCTCTATATTTCAATTAGCTAATGGCAGGCGCTACACCCGCCACACAGCACGCGGACAGCGGAGCAAGTAGCTATCTCTATATTTCAATTAGCTAATGGCAGGCGCTACACCCGCCACACAGCACGCGGACAGCGGAGCAAGTAGCTATCTCTATATTTCACTGACAGCGTTTTGAAACCCTCTTTACATACACATGTAGGTACCCATGGTTTAGCATCTCCCGGTTTACGTAACGTAACGTCGAGCTTAATATACAGTTACAGTGACCTTTCGATATCCGTGGTGACCTTAGTCATTGTTCTATCTATAATCAACTTTTAGGAGTCTTGCGATGAAATGGCCAATATTCTCGTTTTATCTGATATTTCCAGAGCGGAGTACCTACTAGATAACCTATAAAAGTAGATTAGCCTACAATCTCCGTCAGTTGCGAGCACAGAGCCGCGCCAATTTGATTACTGTTTCTGTCTGGCCGAGGACCATCGACGATGCTGCGGACAACTACACAGTGTTTCATGTCCAGCGCTTTGTACGATTATTGTACTGAAGTGGTGCCTATGTCGCCTCACGTTTGTTTATTTACCCTACTTAACTGAACCACGCCATTTGAATAAAACAATTTTTGGTTCAAAGATATCGTCCTGTTAGATGAGATATTTCAAATGTTTCCCCGATGGCATTTTTAATCGTTGTTTTAGGGTTCCGTACCCAAAGTGAAAAACGGAACCCTATAACTAAGACTTCGCTGTCTGTCCGTCCGTCCGTCCTGTCCATATATTTGTTACTTCTTCACGCTCCAATTTTGATAAAATTTTGTTTGGAGGTAGCTGACCTCCAAACAACATTTTATCAAAATTGGTCCAGCCGTTTGAGCGTGAAGAAGTAACAAATATATAAACACACCCCCACACAGACACACTCACAAACTTTCGCCTTTATAATATTAGTGTGATTACTAAAGTAATAAAAAACCCGACTGCGGTAAAAAAAACTGAAAAGCTAAAAACAAGGCCATTTTAAATTAAATAAAAGTTGGAAGCAGGCGGGACCCATACCATTTTTTTATTATATTTTCAAACTCAAATGGGTCCCGCCTGCTTCCAACTTTTATTTAATTTAAAATGGCCTTGTTTTTAACCCCCGACGCAAAAACGACGGGGTGTTATAAGTTTGACGTGTCTGTGTGTGTGGGGGTGTGTGTGTGTGTGTGTGATTGATTTAGTTTTTTTTGTTTGAAGGGTGTATTAGTCGGGAGTGTTCTTAGCTATGTTTGATGAAAATCGGTCCAAGATGGCCGCCGCTACAAAATGGCGGATAACATATTTTTTCACAATTCCCTCAATATGGGTATCAAATGAAAGGGCTTCAATAGTAGAATACTATACACTATAACAAATTTTGAATCCAAGATGGCGGCCACAACAAAGTGGCGAATTACATTTTTTTTTCTCAACTTCCTCAATATGGGTATCAAATGAAAGGGCTTGACTAGTAGAATACTATACACTATTAAAAAATTCAAATCCAAGATGGCCGCCACCACAAAATGGCGAATTACATTTTTTTTTCACAACTCCTTCAATATAGGTATCAAATGCAAGGGCTTGACAAGTAGAATAATTTACACTATATTGAAAGGGAATGAGGAATATTAACTACCGAACGAAATGAAAACTAAAAACTTGAAAAATATAATAAAACAAAAAAATCTGTTTAGTCTTAAAAATTATTCTTCAACTATAAATTAATCAATATTTTTTGACGGATAAAAAACCTGATTAAACACCAAATTACCAGAATCTTAAAACGGAAGAAAATAAAAGAAATGAAATACAAAAATTAAGGAGTCCCTACAAAAAGCATGAAATAAAAAATTTAATTAAAAATTTAAAAAACCCCCGACAAAAATAAAAATAAGGAATCCCTACAAAAAGCATGAAATAAAAAAATAAATTTGAAAAAATCTAATGGAAGTCGGGGGACCTCAGAAGCAGAATAGAAGGTGTTCTACAGAACGGTCCCCCGACTTCCATTAGATTTTTTCAAATTTATTTTTTTATTTCATGCTTTTTGTAGGGATTCCTTATTTTTATTTTTGTCGGGGGTTTTTTGAATTTTGAATTTTTAGCTTTTCAGTTTTTTTTACCGCAGTCGGGTTTTTTAGTTTTTTTAATTAATTGTTTTTATTTCCAGCTTTTTAGTTTACAAATTTGAAAGATTTCGCAGACGATTTACTTATGTATTAATTATTAGCTGACCCGTAAAGTCACTCAACAGGGAACAAGAAATAATTATTTTATTTAACGTGTTTTTTACGATTTGTCACTTCGAATTACTTTTAACCATATAAGTTGTGTATATTTTTGTAATGGCCGTTTAAAACCCTTAATTTTGATATTTCACTCGATGGTATTAGAAGAAAAAAAAAATCGAACTCCACAATATGGCACCCTAAATCCGCCATTTTACTTTGTTTTTGATTTTAATGTAGCCAGTGACACTCGCGCTACCAAGACAAATCTAAAGACGTATAATTTATCCAAATCCGTCCATTCGTTTAGAAGTTACGAGGGAACAAAGAAACGGACATACATACATACATACAGGTCAAACACATAACCCTCCTTTTTGGCTTCGCCGCAGTCGGGTAAAAATACAACTGAGTATTTTGTGAATATTTCAAGTGCCTACCTGTTGCCATTATTGATATCGAGCAAAAAAGGGCAAAAAAAACGCGTTTGTTGTATGGGAGCCCCCCTTAATTATTTATTTTATTTTATTTTTAGTATTTGTTGTTATAGCGGCAACAGAAATACATAATTTGTGAAAAAATCAACTGTCTAGCTACCGCGGTTCTTGAGATACAGCCTGGTGACAGACAGACGGACGGACGGACAGCGAAGTCTTAGTAATAGGGTTCCGTTTTTACCCTTTGGGTACGGAACCCTAAAAACTATCCTACGTCCTTTCCCGGGATTCAAACTATTTCTATACCATATCGGTTAAGAGGTTTAAGCGTGAATAGGTCAGACACACTTTCGCATTTATAATATTAGTATGGATGCGTACCTACACGGAATGGTATAAGATGCGACTGCCGGCAGTGTGACGTGTCCTAACGCATGCAAGCCTTCATAATTGAGAGCGGCAGTCGTTCACAAGTCGCTGGGCGCGTCATTCTTTAATCTTAATAATGCATCGAAGTAACACGCCGCGCAGTATTGCGAGCGCTTTCTGTGTGTCTGTCGTCCGTGTGTCATGGGATCACGGCGCGCGCGGCGCTCTCCACGACTGAGCAGATATCACTTGTGTGCTATGTTTGCGATCGCGTATAGAATATCAAGAACATTACATTCATGTAATTTTTTTTTTAATGTTGCCCCACACTAGGAATTTTTCCTGTATTGTGGGTGCGTTTACAAACATTTAAACTCACATACACAAACAGACAGACCCGGAACAACTACAAGTAGGTCATACAAATATTTGTTCTGTGCAGGGATCGAACCCGCGACACGCAGCGCAGCAATCAATCGCTTAACCACTGCGCCAACCGTGCCGTCATTACCTACCTTACAAGTCCAGTGGCCAAAAAAGTTTTGTATATCTGCAGGCGTCCATCGTGGTCAGTGTTTGTGGTAGTCACCAAATTATGACAACATTGTCTCCGTCAAACTGTCGCAATAAATTATAGTACTCTGTGCTATCGCGTCTCCAGATAACACTGTAATTACGTTTAGTACATGCATGTCATAAAGTAGGTATGACATCTAATTCCTATAAAGTAGGTATGACATCTAATTCCTATAAAGTAGGTATGACATCTAATTCCTATAAAGTAGGTATGACATCGAATTCCTATAAAGTGGGTATGACATCTAATTTCTATAAAGTAGGTATGACATCTAATTCTTATAAAGTGGGTATGACGTCTAATTCCTTTAAAGTTATAGGTATGACATCTAATTCCTATAAAGTAGGTATGACATCTAATTCCTATAAAGTAGGTATGACATCGAATTCCTATAAAGTGGGTATGACATCTAATTTGCATAAAGTAGGTATGACATCTAATTCCTATAAAGTGGGTATGACATCTAATTCCTATAAAGTTATAGGTATGACATCTAATTCCTATAAAGTAGGTATGACATCTAATTCCTATAAAGTAGGTATGACATCGAATTCCTATAAAGTGGGTATGACATCTAATTTCTATAAAGTAGGTATGACATCTAATTCCTATAAAGTGGGTATGACATCTAATCCGCCTGCATAATTCACAATCAGTCTCGCGGTATATATCAACTAGCTGTACGTCACGACATCGCTATACACGGCTGGCTGGTAGAACGTGCGGAGTATATAAGAGCGATATCAACCGCCAATGTATTGCAAGAGAGACTGCATTCAATTTCGACACTCGCTATGCAATATCGACAGGCGATTACTAGATTATACCGCGGCACAAGTCACATACAATAATATACTATTGTTTTAATTGTGTGTTTCAGTATTTCTTTTAAATGATTCTTTATTAACCAATACCCCCAACACTAGCAGGTACTACAATTTGTATTCAAATCAAATCATTTATTCCTTTGCAAACAACCTTATCTGACATTTTATTACATAGAGGGTAACTGATAGGTACCTAGATGGTTTTTATATTAAAGTTTGTTATGTTCTGCGGATCACGGCTACACGGATCACGAGTGCACGAATCACGGGTGCACGGATCACGGGTGCACGGATCACGGCTGCGCAGACGTTTTTCGGATTCATTGCAACCAAGCTTCTCTGTGATCATAATAGACATTGTTTGAGTACAATACTTCCGCGGCCGCTCCTGACGTGCGCCACATCATCACGAGATAGAGGGCAGCCCGCGAGAGTTGCCAAACACGATAAGTAATTTTGAAACTGCTCCGTAAACATATTGCATAATACCATCCAGCCAACCAGCCATGAGCCATCCACACAGCCACCCATACTCTCGCGCAGAATATTAAACCACACTTCATAGTCAATAGTCTCAATGATTTTATCAACGTTAGTCGTGAATGTGAACAGAGCCTTTAATATATGCGAACATGATTTGAACTTCGACATTCGAGTTGTCTTGGGAATGTGTAGGTACTTCAGTGAGTTTGGAGAATGAGCGATAAATCAGTAAATCAGATTATATTCATAGTAATAGAATTATATCGGACTGTGAAAATGATTGCATTAAATTGTCATGAAAGTAATGCTAGGCTATGCTAGGCTAGGTAGAAACTGCTACGGCACGCGGCGCGGCGCTACGGCTATATTTGCTATGAATTTAAGTTTGTGAGTTTTACTTTGTTCAATTATCATGTTCGCCGGTTTTAATATCTTAAATAATCATGATCGTATTCTTCTAAAATAGCTCCAAGCTCAACTTTTCAGTTCGATCAACGTTCGATAAAGTGTACAATCTAAAGAGATTAGTATTATTTTATCGCCGAGATGTAAGTCAATCCTTGTTAGCTAGCGACAGTTGCTTAGTTTGGGATACACATCTACCGGCAATTTAATAACTGTGTCCCTAGAGCGATGCGATGGCCAATTAACGCGTTGTCATCCGTTGGGACCGCAGAACGATAGCCGAGTGTGGGGACATGGCCGGCGCTCGAGCACAAACATCAATGTATAGAGCAAACAGCGAATAAACCGGTCAGCGTCAGCGGCGCGGCGTCCGGCCCGTGAGACCAAGCCGATCCGCCGCGAAGTCCGCGCGCCGCGCCTGCACACGCCGCGCCGGGCACACATGAGGCCGAGGGCCGCGATGCCGCTCTCAGGAGAAACGCGCCAATGATTGTAGGAGATGTGGTTCTCGTCGTGGAATTGTTTCCACTGCGTAAATTGGAAATAAAACCGTTTATTGTACAGCGGATACGACTGCGTGTCCGTCGGAACACAAAGAGCGCTCGTAACGATTCCTATTTATATTAGCTGAACTAGTTTCATATTTTGGTACGATAAACTAATTATTGACTTGTTTTAATAGTTGATCGTCAAACCATCTAAATTACGTGCTTGCAAAGTGAGTTGATTATTACACCCACAGGAGGTACCCTTAGCGTGTAGTCGCTTCGCTTTTAAGCTTTTTAAGCCCTGGCTGGCCTTAATTTATTGAGTCACCCACAGGCAAGCCCGGTTAAGCAGCCGACAACCTTTTAGGTTGATCTGCGAGATGCCATATTAAAAACACAGCATTTCTACACTATTCGCCTTCAAGGTCAGACTTCTTTATGCGCTACGCAGACCGTAGTAAGTACTAGGTAATTAAACATTACAGCAACAGTCACACTTTTTCAACCAAAAGGCGCCGACGTTTACGAGAGCGGGATGTTCAGCGCTGACACATCCGTTGTATACTCCCTGCGATATATTTTCATATAAGTATTTTTAAATTATGTGAAGGTTTTCTTCTATATACATAATTGTATTCTTTTTATAATTTTCTATTTGCTGTTCCTCATACAATTGGTTTTGCTAATACTGTACAACGTATCCCAAATTAAATCGTAATCGTATCGTAAATTAGTTAAACTGATTTTGGGAGGAAATTGTGGTCACATTACAAATCTAAGCACGCACACGTGTAAGGGTCTAGCGTAGTAGGTAGGTACTTCGTCCATTTTGGTTTGTTTTGACAGTAGGTACAGCGGAAGGGTGACGTACGGGACGTTTTGGGGATAAAAAAAATACCTATATTAACAATGACAGAAATCGATCCAGTAAACTATTCTGAACAAACCACTTTCATAATGTGTGTAATTCAGTTACACATTTCACGTATATCTCTCATTGAAGTATGGAAGAAAAATTAAAATAAAAAAGAGTTTTTAAAAAACAAGCTTTTATTTAAATAAGAACGTAACCAAAAAAATTAAGAATAACGCGAACTAAAAAGAAAAAAATAAATTTAAGTGAAACTGTCATTTAAAAAAAAATATATAAATTTTAAATCAATTTTTTTTTAATCAAAATTGTTTATTCTAAATCAATAGTATAATTATTATTACAAACTCATAGACTATTTTGCTCTTTCTCCATTTCATTTTGAGTGAATTGACACCATTTATTTGAACTTGCTGTTGTCTATCATATAAGATTTTACTAAACTGAGCGCAAGTTTTCCAAGTCCGTAATGCTCAAGTTTTAAGAGTAAGGTTTCGTGGTTGACACAATCAAAATCCTTGGAGAGGTCACAAAAAAATCATATGGCGCCTTAGGACTCTTCCAAAAAAAAAATGTGTGTGTAAATATGTGCTTAAATAAGGTGACACCGGCATCAGTCGTACAACGTCTCTTGGTGAAACCATACTGTTGGTCGTGTAATATTTTATTGATATTATACAAACTTTTTTACAAAAAAATAACCGACTTCCAAAAACACTATAAAGTTAAAATAACTTTAATTTCGGAAGTCGGTGTCTTTGGGTTTGTATTTTACCACCGACTTCCGAAATTAAAGTTATTTTAACTTTATAGTGTTTTTGGAAGTCGGTTATTTTTTTGTAAAAAAGTTTTTATTTTTTACTGTTTAGTGGATCAGTTTGTAATTTATTTAAGTTACAATAGCCTAATATCAACTCTGCCGTACATTGTTTAAAATACGGTTAAACCCATAAAGTAGTTTCAGAGATATCGGACAAAAACCTGCGAAATGATGTCTCTTCCAAACGAATAAAGAACTATATATAATAGAAGAATAAAGAGCTTGGAACGATCCGTGATAATAACGTTACCATCCTTTTGCCGTGTTATAACATAAATTTGAGGAATAGCTGTTAAATAATAAAGTAAACTGTAAAAAATATGTTACTTAACGGTTCACACCCGCTCTATATCTCGGAAAGTAAAAGTCGTACAGTAATGGGACCCAGCACAAAAGATAGAGAATTTTTCAAAACGTAATGTGTGATTCAAAACTAAAAAATGGCAGTTTGAGGCTTAACCGTGTTTTAAGTAACGTACGGCAGAACTGATCATCACCTTGTACAAAATATTGCTTTTCCCGATGCAGGGACGTTAATTGTTGAGGAGTTCTCCTAGTAAGGACCAGGAGAACTGAAGCTGATTGAGAAGTCACCATCAGCTCTACTTTACCATACGCATTGTAACGAGCATAAATTGCTTAGCAACCATATTAAAGTAATCGAATCGCAACCCGTGAAATATTTGTCATTGAGTAGTTCCGATGGCCACCTGTGGTCTTCATCATCAGCTCCACTTTACCAAATGATGATTTCCGAGAGCAAATCCTCAAGTTACTTTAATTATTGAGTAGGCCACACGACGAAAGAGCATTGCTAGAAATGACGCGATTACGCAACTTAAATTCGGTTTCAAATTGACGCATCAGCATGACTAGTAGGTAGTGGTCGTCCTATGTAAAACTACAATCTTAATTAGGTATTATTTTTGTACGAACTTAACATTTTGGCATATTGAACCGTATGAAGTAAGCCCAACAAAGGCAACTGCTGTAAATCGTTGAGGAATTCCCTCGACTGTCTATGGTCTCCATCATCAGACCTGTAATAGCACTTATAACCCATATGGGTGCAAAGTTTTTATTTAATTTATTTATTTATCACATGAAACACTTTGCCATTACAGTTCTCATCAATATAATTGAATTAATACCAAACACAAGGTAGCTACTGAAAACTGTTGAGGAGTTCCCTTAACTGTCCTTCGTCTTCATCATCAGACCCCTAATGACAGTCACAACCATGTAGGTGTAAAGTTCACATCAATACAAATTAATCAAGCCCAAACACAAGGTAACTGCTGTAAATCGTTGAGGAGTCCCCTCGACTGTCTTTCGGCTCCCTCATCATATCGACTCCAGGCCTTCATTAAATTGTAGTGCTTTAAAATACTTAATGAAAAAATTAACAAACGCACTAGTCGCTCCTACGATTTTCGAATGTTCCCCTCGGTTTCACTGGGATGCCATCATCAGATCCTGGTTTCCTTATCATGGTACCACCCTTGGCATATCTCCTTTCCAACAGAAAAAGGAATAATCAAAATCTGTTCATAACCGACGAAGTTATCCGCGAACAAACATAAAAAAAAATATATATATACGGTCGAATTGAGAAACCTCCTCCTTTTTTGAAGTCGGTTAAAAATGATTGACCTTTTGGTTCAGCATCACCTTTTCAAACACCTTGCTGAACAAAAAAAAAAAAAACATACAAACACCCGAACGTAGTACCTCCTCCTTTTTGTGAAGTCGGTAAAAACGGTAAACTGGATACGGGTCTATAATTATTGGTATCTTAACTGTCCCCCGATTTGAAAAGTGGTATGGTGGTAGCTTGACTGAAGCGTTGAACGCTTAGAAAATGCCTTGTCCCCATACGGATTTGCCCGAGCACCCGTCCTCCCAGAGACGCGTCTCTGGGAGGAAGGGTGCCGCTTTGCAGTATTATACGGAATACCCTTGTAAACACGTCACGTAATAATGTTGAGCGTGCCCGTTTGCTTTCTGTAGGAAAATGGGAGTCAGTCTTGTAGCTTCAGGTGCTCCCGTCAACCGTCATAGGCACTATGATGGTTGCGGTGAACAGTCTCGGGCACCATGGACTGTCCTGCTGCAGAAGCGCAGGTCGCATAACACGGCACGCCAGCACCAACGATATTATTCGTCAAGCCCTTTTCACCGCCGGCATACCAGCGGTATTAGAACCATACGGCTTAGTACTTGACGGTAGGAAGAGACCAGACGGCTTGACGTGGTTGCCTTGGAAGGTGGGTCTGGATGCCTCTGGTGTAGGACGCAACCTGTGTCGATACCCTTGCGCCATTTCATGTTCCTAGCACGGCGGGCTGTGCTGGCGCCACTGCTGCGATTGCTAAGAGTAACCTTATGAGTAACTACAGCTTTGAGCCGTTTGGGACCGAAATGTTCGGGTCATAGGCCTGAGTGCGCTTCTCCTTTTTAAGGAAATTTCTCACCGACTGATCAACACTTCACGTAACCAGAGGGCTGGGTCTTTCTATAACCAAAGAATTAGCACTGCCATTCAACGTGGCAATGCTGCCAGTCTTCTAGGCACGTTTCTGAATGACAGAGATGTGGACGAGTACTTCGATGCCTAAATATCCTTCTGTTTTTGTATTTGTTTATATATGTACTTAGTTCGTTTTTTTTAATTTAAGAACTAGTGTAAATAGTTAATAGATTATAAAAATAAGCTCCAGTAGAAACTCGTAGCATAAAGGTAGGTTATTGGTAATATTGTAATTGGAATACAAAAGAACTACTTACTACACGTGATCGTTTTTTACGTACAATATTGTCACAGCGATAAATCGCGTTGAATTATAGTCATTATTTATAATCGCACTAACGATGACGAATGCGATTGCACCGCGTCGCTGTAGATCGCACGCGATCGTATAAATTGCGCGACTCGCGTTATATTGCGCGAATGCGTAATGAAGAATTACGGACGATGTGAAATTGAGACCAACTCAAAGTTATAAAAAAGTGTGTTGCTTTTTGCATTTTTTTTTTCTTCCATCTTGTTGGTAGTGGTAGAAACGTTCATACTTGAAGTCTCCCATAAAAACCAATTGTTTCCCAATGTTTTTTCTTTGCTTAGTTGCTTTGCATCACCGTTGGTACTTCATGAAATAATAGTTACTCGACATACAGAAACACCCTTGTACAACCAAACAATAATTTATTTTTTTGCGTCATAAATGTTTGGAAGCAGGAACACAAAGTGTCTGAGCCCGAACAAAAAGTGTGTCTGCAATGAATTCAAGCCGCTGCGTGCTGTTCAGCCCCACGCGTCCAACAACACAAGTTTTAATCGCTATCTAAATGGTTGCCGCGAGATAAATGCCGCAGCCATTTAACTGTGATACTGAGTAAATTAGTGTTGTTTATTTATTTGGTGCCTATTATGAGTTTACAAGGGTCGACTAAGTGCTTTATGTGTTTACATAGGTCGTAAATTATAATGTGTTACTGTGATTGCTATGTCTCACGGTAACGACCCGGATTCAGAGAAAATAATGGTCCCAGTACCCACGCTCCCAGCTTGTAGTGCATCCGGGATGCGGGATGTTCATTTACCACACTCTTACCATGGAACGATTGTCATTACAAGAGTCGACAATTGTGGTCACATTTCAGCGGAATAATTGCGTAATACACTAATAGTAGCAATAGCTTTCGTTTTGACAATATTTATTGCGTTTTTTACGTTGTTGAGCAAAGTGGCTTGTGGCTAAGTAATAATAGCCGAACGGGTCGATCAATCAAGTTAAGCTACGCTTGTCGCGGTTGATCCGTGGATGGGTGACCATCTTCACATACCAAGACCCCTCCGCACCTCGGAAAGTACGTTAAGTCGTTTTTTCCGGCTGCCATTCGTGGATCTTTGACAGTCGTTACGGAATATCAGTATCCCGAAAGTCTGACAACCAGTCTAACCAAGGGGTATCGTATTACCCAGTAACTGGGTTGTGGAGGTCAGATAGGCAGTCGCTTCATGTAAAATACTGGTATTCAGTTGCATCTGGTTAGACTGGAAGCTGACCCCAACATAGTTGGGAAAAGGCTAGGCAGATGATGAGGTTGTTAAGCAGACAAAGTTTTCGAACATATGAAACAATGGATTAGCAATAATTATCCTTCAAAACGATTCAGATCGTGACAAAACTTATGGATAGCAAATGGGGATGTCTTGGTATATTTCTAGATAAATAAAAGCGTTCGACACTGTGTCTGCGCCCATACTCTTATCAAATTTGGAACGCATGGGGATGCTTACGCAAGGCTGAGCTACGGAGTTACCCTTTGGGGAAATAGCACAGACGCACCAACACTATTTACTCTTCAGAAAAAATTAGTTAGAATCCTCGTAAACATCGATCAAACTGACAGCTGCAAACCTCACTTCCAAAATTATAATATTCTAACACTCCCCAGTATATACATACTAGAAACTTGCAAATTTGTTCGCAAATATCAAGATTTTTATAAAAAGCGCGAGGACATACAATCACGTTACACACTCCGACACAAATCAAGATTAAACATTCCTACCTCTCGACTAAAAATACATTCAACAAGTCCATATGTGATGTCCATAAAAATATACAATAAACTTCCTGAATTAATAAAAAAAGAAGATAAAATAAACGTATTTATAAAAAAACTAAAACAATTTTTAATCAAAAAATGCTACTACAGTCTAAACGAATATTTAAGCGATAAAATATAAAGCGATATAATATAAAGAGTCCCTAATATGGTATTATTGAATTTATTTTAGATCTAAGTTCTTCCTCTCTCCTACATTTTTGTGTTTATTTTTCTTTTTTTTTGCTGTGCCCGATAGGGTCCATAATGAACATAATTTCTTTCTTTTTTGGAACTTACCACCTAAGTACACATTGTGGAATGCAAATAAAGTATTGAGTATTGAGTATTGTGGTATTGCACCGGATATTTTCTCAAGTTATCTTGAAAATCGACAACAGCATGTTAAAATAGGTGAGGTAATAAGTGACAAGACTTAAATTGTATATGGCGTTCCACAAGGAAGCATTCTAGGCCCAACTTTATTCCTCATCTGTATAAACGACCTGTGTTCGCTTTCACTAACCAACTGCTCGGTGTTTACCTACGCTGATGATACAGCTCTACTTATTCACGGTAAAGATTGGAGTGAAACAGAAAAATATGCTTAGATTGCACTAGGCGCTGTTATGGATTGGCAAACCAAAAACCTGTTGATTCTAAATGCAGAGAAAACTAAATTACTCTCGTTCTCTTTAAGAAACCAATCAGCACATCAATTCTATTCAAGCCCACACCAGTCATGGGCGCCCAATGCATTCATCTTGTATGTGTCCTCCTTTAACAATCACACCAAACATAAAATGCCTAGGAGTGCTGACTGACAAATATCTCAATTGGTATAGCAACATTGATAACCTGATAGCCCGAACGCGAAAACTCATATGTATTTTCAAAGAACTTCGCTGTTTAGCAGACACAGATACACTAAAGTTGGTGTATTTTTCACTTTGCCAATCTCTCCTCTTATATTGTTTGCCAGCATGGGATGCCGCTTGCAAATCACACTTTCTAAAATTAGAAATGTTCTCAAAATTATGTTTTGCAAATCCTTCAGATACTCAACAATGGAACTTTAGAGGGAAAACAAAGTATTGTCAGTGAGAGGACATGTGTTACAGTGTGTACTAAGAAGACATCGATTGCCTTTACAAACCAGTTTTTTTTTTTTGAGTGGGAATATTATCAAAGCACTTCTCCCGCTCTGGGCGGAGCGGGAGGGCGTGTCAGACTTTTACTCACTAAAACCCACCCGTGTTCCTTCAGTTGCCCGTGCCAGGGGCTACGGCATCTCTTTCGAATAACCCACGACCCTGGCAGGGATCGGCCCTAGCTGACCCCGTCAGTTAGTGCTGACATCTCTTTGAGGCGCGCGTGGAACACAACGCGCTGTCGACCCGGGCTTGGTCCTTACCGGACGGCGACCTGCCCATTGCTCGCCATCCGCAAGCGCGCGCCTACGGTGGCCAGGAATCGGCTGTAGATTCTCGACGCCCAGGGCATCTCCTGCGGCGACTAGGGGCGTGAGGGCGCAAAGATTGCCTCTCCCTCACGCGCTCCGCCTTCTCCGTCGCGAGCATTACTGCTTCGCAAAAGGAGGCGACGGCTTCCCATGCACTCTCGCTCCGTACCATGGCCTGGACTAGGGCCGGACGCGAGAGATCGCCACCGCCGATCGCCGCCGTGAGCACGCGGCGGTGTTCTGCCCAAGCTGGGCAGACCTCCGCCGTATGCTCCATTGTGTCTTCTTGGCGATCCACAAAATGGTCAAACCCAGGCGTTTCCTCCCTCCTTATCCGGAACAGGAACCTCCTTCCTTATCCGGAACAGGAAGCAGCCGTGTCCGGTGAGGATCTGCGTTAGGCGGAAGGTGAGGACGCCGTGGCGCCTCTCCAGCCACTCCTCAAAGATCCCTCTTTGATAAGTGAAGTCCCGACTTATTGCCACAATTGTGGCGTGCCCAGTACTGGGTTGCGACAGTCGCACTCTCGATGTCGCCATGAGATCCCGCCGGAGCTCTGTCCGCTGTGCCGTGATTTTCAGTCCTTCTTGCCGGATTCTGGCAGGAATCCGGCAAGGGAATCCGTAGAATCATTAAAAGAATCATGTAAAGAATCAAATGCAGGACATTCGCAATAACTGTCACAATCAGTATGAGCTATATAATTAGCTAGCTAGCTAGCTAATTATATATAATTAGCTATTTAGACTTAGTGCAGTAAAATAAATAAAAATAAAAATAAAATAAATAAAATCATTTTAATTCGAGTATCATTGACTCATAAAAATAATAATACACTCATGCAGTCACATTACATTACAATACATTTACAATTCAAAATAACATACATAACATAATAAATCATATAATCACATTTAAATTAACATTTTAATTACACAAAAAAAATAAATGAAGTTAACTACTCACATCAGCCTGCCACATGTCACTGACAACAGTGGGAGATGATGGAGCAATCAAGCCTCCCCGCGAGCGCGGCCAGCATGCTGTTGGCGCTCCCCCGCACTCGCCGCACCAGCGACGCGCTCCTCTTGCGCATAGTGGCGTGGAAGCAATCCACGCGCGCTTCCGCAAACATAGCCGATGCGCTGCAATAGCGGGGGAGCGCCAACATCATCCTGAACGCGTTGTTGAACTGGACACGAAGGGCGCCGTACGACTTTTGCGTATAGTCAGTCCACAAGCTGCACGTGTATAGTGTAGTGCAGTAGGCTCTAAAAAGCGTTATTTTAACATCTTTAGAGCACCGCTCACTAATTGTTACTGTTTCATTAAATACTAAGTATTGGTATTTTGAAATACTTATTATTAATTATTACTTAGGTTTGTATTTGTACTAAGAAGAATCATCAATCTCTATTAGGTACCCCAAAGCGTTGCCGCGAGAAACGAAGTTAGGCGAGCGTGCACGACAACTTCGAAAATTAGTTTCGGTTTCGGCAAAAGTTTCGGCCAATTTTGGCCGAAACCGAAACTGCCGCTGAAACTTGATTTTTGACCGAAACTCGGCCGAAACCGAAACCGAACTTTCGGTCGGACACTAATAATTATTAAGTTTTGGAATCACTGACTCCCAAGTCACAGGCTATAAACCTAGTTTGGGAGCCAGGAGATAAATTAGTATCACATTCCTGTACCAAATTATTGTACAATTGATTTTATCACCCAGTTGTAGAAAATAAATTAATTTAAAAAATTGTGATAGAGGCAACGCCTTCTGTTCTGCATGTTAAAAATGTAAGTGAAGTTTTTCAATCCACAATAATTCTGTTTCTTTGTAAATAATTATATTGTGCAAAATTGTTTTCAATTTGGCAAAAATAAGACTGAACGCTCCTCGACAAATCATAAGACTGAAAGGTTTTCTCGAAGGGTCGTCAAACATGCTGGTATTTATTAGGTGCCCCCCTCCCGCGCCTCTCCCGCAACCCTTCTGCACCCGCAGTCTACCGTGAAGCGCATCAAAGGATCAGCGAACTTACCGACAGATCACACAGTTCCTGACGATCGACACACACCTGTGACCAGGAATTTATCTCAGAACGATACGCACACACTAATCACGTGCGTGGGAAAGTTGCGGGCCCCGCTAATACAGATAAAACCTATCACTCACAGCTACATATATTTTGTGCGGGGAATACCCAAGTTGGTCAATCCTGTCTCCGATTGTCTGACGTCATTGGAATAGAGGAGATTGAAAAGACATAACGCACACTCAGATAAAATAAGTGCAGTACTGTAGGTATACACGTTGATAGTGCGGCGTCAGCCGCTAATTGATGGCATGACGTCATCGCAGCTCAGGGCCGTCGCGAGAGAAGGCGTGGCACAACACTAGCCTGTAGACGACACTGAGTGGATGTGGGTTGATGAGGTTTAACGTAACTATGAGTGTTTGTCTGTGTGTGTGTGTTGGTGCCGGAGCGATGTGTGTGCTAGGATACTGTTAACCGAGAGTGTGGCTCTCAATTGGATCTGTCAAAGGGTGCGGCAACCCAATCAGAGAGAGAATTGTGTAGCGCCTGATCCGACATTATTTATTTACGGCCGAGCGTCGCGCGCCGGAGTGCCGGACCAACAGTTCACATTGACCCGCACTCTTTATACTCCATACTTCATTTTGTCCTAAGATAACGCGCGAAAATGTAATTACCCAGTAAGAAGTAAGATCGACCTTCCATCTGTTTACTGGATGAAAATTATTTTTGATATTTATATAATGTTGGTGATATTAATTCATCTTTATATGTATATACCTACCTACTTTGTGCTACATGGATTCAGAAAGGGTACCTTAATATTTACTTTGAAATTGTTTTGAAATACTATTAAAATTTGACATCATAGCAATCATAAATTATATATTATTATTTTGTTCACTCTATTATCTCGCTGATGGTGGCGCAAAGTATCAACTCTGGAGCATAACATTGAGTCAATGAAGAAGACCAAAGATGACATCTCAAAGTTGCAAGACCGCATAGCTAAATTAGAGCTTCATCAAAGTGAGAGCGAACAGAGGTCCAGGATGAACAACATCGAAGTCAAAGGTGTGCCACTATCTAGCGATGAAAACTTATTCTCAATAATGACTAAAATCGGGGATGTTATTGGATGTCATATACCCAAGGAGCAGATAGCCCGAGTTCCGATGCGCAGTGATCCACTCAATACAAATATAATTTGTTCGGTGCATAATAGCTACAGCAAATCTGATTTTGTCTCTGCGGCGAAGAAGCACAAAACCCTAAATGCAGCTAATTTGGGTCTGCAAGGCACAAACAGGATTTACATTAACGATCATCTTACGCTGGATAATAAAATTCTCCTGAACCAGACCAAAGCTCGTGCCAAAGAACGTGGATTTGAGCATGTTTGGGTCACTGGATGCAAGATATTTATTCGAAAAAACTTTACATCCCCAAAACTCCACATCAAGACCGAACACGACTTAAAAAAGTTCTTACTCTAATAGTTGTTATGTTGAAAATGTCGATCCAACGTTCCGGTAAATGGTATAACGCTCACTTCGCCTCATTAAGTTTGAGAACCACAGGTATTTGTTTTTTCTGCGCATTCCTTTCTCGCCGTCCTTTTGTTTGCTTATCGCTAGTTTTGAACTACTTCGTACATTATTGCTATTATGACTCTAAATCCTCCACTCGTTACCTTAAAGATGTATTTTGCTTATTGAGATTTAACAGTCTACCTTACAATAATTATTTTTCATTTCTTAACGTTCAACTATGTACTTCGCTCTTCGGACCTTATCCGTATGGAGATAAAGCTTTATTTCACTTATCTGTATTCATCTCTCAATATTTAAATAATATTTATTTCAACGGATTGAATGTGCTTTGTATTCTTTTTTCTATACTAACACTAGTGATTTTTATGACGTATCATGGCGCCTATTAGCATTTTTTATCAGAACGTGCGGGGACTGCGAACTAAAACAGGTGTTTTCTACAGAAATATATGTATTAATGGTTTTGATGTTATTTGCTTGACTGAGACCCCTAACCTAACCGATGGTATATCCGATTCCGAATTATTTGATGACAGGTATATGGTATGGAGACGAGACCGGGATTACACCAGTACAGGTCAGACTATGGGAGGTGGGGTTTTAATTGCCGTTAGGCGGGAGATTGTGGCTCATGCTCGCGGAGAGTGGCACTCATCGGCGGAAGACCTATGGGTCACATTATCCCTGCAACAAAAAAGACCTAGGACAGCATACAAAATGCATATATGCGTTGTTTATATTTGCTCTCAAAACCAAGGTTAACATTAACTACTCAGCTGGGTAACTACTCTGATAATTTGACCAACATTATAATGGAGCACCCAGTCGACAAGTTTATTGTGCTGGGTGACTTTAACCAACCCAACATAACGTGGACCCCTGCAAATGATGGTTATTCTCTCCACCCTACAAACCTGAGCGGTCATGTCCAAACCTTTTTTTTTGACAACATTAACGCATGTAACTTGTTGCAGTACAACTGTCACCCTAACAAAAACAATAGAATTCTGGACTTGGTATTTTCCAATAATGAAGTTTCTGTCTCCTGCAGCACTGATCCCCTAGTTCCTGAAGATCCGCATCACAACGCAATGTGTATTACGGCGGACTTTGTTCAGCTTCATAGTCTGCCATCTCGTCCCTATGATAAATACTTGTACCGGTCTGCTGACTATACAGCAATTAAAGATGAACTCAACATCGTGGACTGGCAATACGAGTTGGGCCACAGGTCACTAGACGATGCCGTAGCATTCTTTTATGATGTCTTATATAAACTACACAAAACTTATATCCCATCAAAAACAGTTGCTTCTCAGTCTAAATACCCCCTCTGGTATAAGAGTCCGTTAGTGAAAATTATTAAAGAAAAATCAAAATTCCATGCTAAATTTAAAAAATATGGGAACGATTCTGACTACCAGTCTTTTGTAATATTACGGCAACGTACAAAGGAACTAGAGAAGTGCATGTTTGATGATTACATGGCAAACGTAGAATCCGCTATTCGCAACAACCCTCGAGCCTTCTGGAGCTACATAAAATCAAAAAAGCAAAACAACTCCTACCCTTCTGTTCTGCAGTTTGGAAACCTGTCCTCTAGCAATGGTGAAGAAATTTGCAATTTCTTCGGTGAGTATTTTCTGTCAAACTTTCGTGAATCCACCAGCTCTGAGAATAATGCACAATATCATTGTTCCAGTGAGCGGATTGACCACAGTCCATATGATATTGCTGCTATCGAGGTTTGTGAAGACGAGGTGTTGAAACTTCTAAAGCATTTGGACTTAAATAAATCTGCTGGTCCAGACAAGCTCTCACCGGTTTTCATAGTAAACTGTGCTACAAGCCTCTCGGTTCCTCTTACACTATTATTCAGACGATCTCTTAATACCGGGGATATGCCTGCTATATGACCTTTTTTGTTGCCTTTTTTGTTTCAAGTGTTTATTAGTGGAAACTTGTAAATGGCCTTCAGATGTATATTGTTTAAGAGCATTGTTTAATTTAGCTGTAAGTATCCCGAACAGAATAAAATAAAATAAAATATATGGAAGTCTGCTTATATAACTCCTATTCACAAAAAGGGACCGAGAAACTGCGTTGAAAACTATAGACCGATATCCAAGTTATGTGTGTTTGCTAAAATATTAGAAAAGATTGTGTACAGGCAAGTTTACTCTGCTCTCAGGCTTAGCTTCAGCGAACACCAGCATGGATTCTTGGGTGGTCGGTCAACAACTACAAACCTCGTTCTCTGCAGTGACTTCCTGTCAGAGGCTACGTCTAATCGGTCCCAAATCGACGTCATTTATACTGACTATGCCAAATTTTTCGACAGAATTGATCACGTCGTTCTAATGCGTAAACTTCTTTCGATGGGCATTAGGGGTAATCTATTCCGTTGGTTTAAGTCCTATGTGGAGGGCAGGTGTCAAACTGTTGTGCTGAATGGGTATTCATCAAGATCAATGCGTATCCCATCTGGAGTTCCTCAAGGATTTATTAGGGCCGCTCTTATTCAATTTATTCGTTAACGATATTGATTCCTGCTTCCTTCACTCTAAAATACTTCTTTATGCAGATGACATGAAAATTATGTCAAAGATATCCTCCGTATCAGATGCTCTATCATTGCAGGAGGATTTAGATAGGTTCCAGTACTACTGCAAAACTAATAAACTTCATTTAAACGTCTCCAAGTGTTACGTGTGCTCCTACACTAGGAAGCCCGTACCTATCACATTTGACTATAAACTTTTAGACAGATCCCTAGCTAGGGTTAATACAGTCAAAGACTTGGGCGTTGTATTTGATTCAAAATTATTATTTGATCAACACATTGATAACGTCATTAATAAAGCATCAAAATCTCTAGGGTTTATATTGAGGGTCTCGTCTGAGTTCAGGAGCATAAAAACCATTAAAATTCTTTACTGTACTTTTGTTCGCAGTCATCTCGAGTATGCCTCTCAAGTTTGGAATCCCAATTACAACATTTACATCAATCGATTGGAAGGTATACAATGAAAAATTTTGAGGTATATTCAATTCCGGTCTAAAACTTATTCTCCCACTTATCTCCTACGCTGTAAAAGATTTCATCTACTTCCTCTTTCTGAGCGTAGAAGAATTGCAGACTTGGCGTTTTTGTTTAGAATCGCTAACGGTTCAACCGAGCTTCCCGAATTGCTGAACAAAATCGGTCTGCGGGCTCCTTCTGCTTTTCTGCGCAATCCTTATCTGTTGCATACTCCTAGGGTAGGAACGAATTACCGACGAAATTCGTACTTAATTAGAGCGAGTCATACGTATAATGCGGTCTGCCGGGACGTCGACATCGATGTTTTCAATACCAGCATTTTAAAATTAAAAAGGACTCTTTGTGATTTCTTTTTTGGTCGGGTAATCTGATAGAATCTATTGGCTTACGTGATCAGGAAGGAGATCGCAAAAGTGTGTTTCGGACAGAGTAAATTGTTATTTAATAACAATTTACTCTGTTTGAAACACATTTTTACATTTTTACCTTTTTACATTACATACGTTTCTACGAAAAAACTGTCTACCTTCTAAAATATTTTTTGTTGTTGTAAATGCTCTTCTATCTGTGAAAACTTGTAATTGGCCTTATTTCTGTTATTCTTAATCGTACAAAAGTGTTTAGCTGTAAGTTTTCCAAAAACTGTAAAATAAAATAAAATAAAATATGTTGAATCATTTAGCTTCCTTCTAAATGGTTGAGGTGAATGCTGCTAGAAAAATCTGAAATAATTCTATGTGATAGAAGTTTATGTAAAGATTAGAGGAAAAATAAAACGATGGCTCTAAATAGCACACTTTTTCAGAAATCATCAACCAAAGTTACACTAGTTCCACTATCGGTCAAGCGACGGCGCTGACCTAAAACTGCAATATTCTACACCGCAGTGCGCAGTGTTAAAATTCTCTAATGAATATAGGCCTCGCCGATGAAAATTTAAAAACATGATAACTCGCTCTTGCCCGGTTTTTTTTGCATTACTTTGCGCACTGTTAGATATTATAACTTTTATAGAAAATGTCGTAGGTTATACATTTATACTTAATTCTTGTGTCTATTTATAGCTTATTATACGATTTTAATGTTTAACTGTTTATTTTCCCGAATAAATAAAATAATCGCGTACCGCGAGGGCTGGTTTGAGGTGGCGCGGGAAAAGAGTTCCTGGAAGGACTTGCGGGAGGCCTTTGCCCAGCAGTGGGACAGTATGGGCTAACAAAAAAAAAAGCATTACTTAAATGAAAATTGATGACCAGCTAGCTACTTTCTTTGAATTGACTGACTGGTTCTGACCTGTTCGGAGCTTTTAATCAAATTATACTATTTGCCATAATGTGAACGAGCTATTACTTGTAAGAGCTGCAGTTTACTGGACCAACTATATTCAAATAAGTTCACCGACCGAGCCGATACTCGCTACGTCGAGCAGAGCTCGCCTGCCAATAATCGATTGAGATGTACCACAATACCCGGAAACAGGACACTCACAAGAGCAACCAGCCACCTCTGAGGTTTCGCTAACGTTTCACTAACGGTTCTAAATTCATTGCTGCCTATTCATTTAATGTTCATACTTAGGTAAACTTCTCGACTTTCACTCTCTATCCGACGAAATACAAATTACTTGCTTTCATATAATGACGTGCCAAACTGCCAAGGGAAGTTCTAAGTTAGTGAGGTGCAAGCGGACCCGCATCGCTAGCTCGTCATTTGTGACTCGGATGCAACGCTCACTGCTCACGGAGACAAGTTTGTGGCACAGAAGCACTCCACACTCACCACCGGCCCGCCAGTTAATCAGTACGCGGCTAATTTGTGGCCTGATCGCACACGGTCAAATGAGCCAACTCGATCAGATTTATTGACCGAACAACGAGGCTCTTCTTCCTGGCTAGTTCCATTGTGGAGATAGCTTATCGTCCCCAACTAGAAGTAAAAGTATCTGAACGGCAGCGATTTGTGTAATTTTGAGTTAAGTTGAAAGTTCCTCGGACTATAAATTAAACACTAAACCGTCCCATACGTTTGTAAAACTTGTGATGTGTGCAGTAACACAAGATTTATTTCCTTGAAATAAAAAAAAATATATAATATTCAGATTTAAAGTAGTAAACCGCCGCCGCTTGGGAGCACGAAATCTTTTCCTCAGATGCGCTCTCAACTTGCGCATTTATTCGGACTAAGGCTCAAATCACACCAAAAGAGCGTCGAAGCGGAGCGCAGTTTCAGTGTCATACGAATTTTAACTTTATTTTCATTATTATTATAATAATACTTATTATCGCAATACTTATTATCGCAACCGCTCGGTAGAGAAGGCAATTCGCCGGAATTCCAATTGCAATTAGCAATTGATTTATTTTCCTGTTGCCTGGACAAAAAAACCATTCCGTTAACACTTTCGAAAAGAAAACTGAGAGGGGTTTAGAAACAGTAATAGAGCACGAATCCAAAAAAAAAAATTTGTCTGTTTGTTTGTACACGCTAATCTTCGGAACTACTGGACGGATTTGAATGATTTTTTTTTTGTTGTATAGGTATTATGTCTGGGCAACATATAGGCTATAATTTATCTTGGAAACTTGAACACCTGATGCAGAACATCAACAGACCAGCTAAACTATAAGAGATACAAAAACGGTACCATAGCAAAAATTGTTCCACGTGATGAGCATTTTCTGCTGAGAGAATAAATTTGAAGATCTGGAACACCTGATGTGGAACTCCAAGAGCCCAGCTACACCATAACACATATAGGAATGACGTCTTAGCAAAAGTTGTTCGGTCTGATGGGCATTTCCTCTTGACTTATAAAAACTGGCCAAGTGCGAGTCGGACTCGCACACGAAGGGTTCCGTACCATAAGGCAAAAACGCCGAAAAAAACACGTTTGTTGTATGGGAGCCCCCCTTATTTATTTATTTATTATTTAAGCCTTTTATTTCCCAAAAACTTCTAAATTAATTACAATATTATTATCATAAAAAATATTCGTATTTCATTCCTAATAATAATTATATAACATCTGAATAATAATTTTATCATGCATTTTAACTAATAAATAAATTGATTTAAAACTTTAATAATATAAAATAAAATAAATAATTTCTTGATAAAATAAATAATTTCTTGCTCATTTAGTATTGGGTGCCCATTTAAGGGCGAAGGCCCCTTCCATCTTTCGCCATTCTTCTCTGTCTTGGGCCATTCTAGTCCAGGTGGGGCCGGTCACGGCTATAATATCATCGCACCACCGGCGCCTGGGTCTGCCTCGGGTGCGTGGTGCATCGCGAGGGTACCAATGGAGGACCCGCTCACTCCATCGTCCGTCCGTGGCTCTGGCTACGTGTCCTGCCCACCGCCATTTCAACTTGCAAGCTAATTCCACAGCATCTATTATTTTAGTGCATAGTCGTATGTCTTTGCTTCTTTTACGGTCTCGGAGTTTAATTCCTAACATACTCCTCTCCATTGCTCGTTGAAATGTTTGAAGTTTGTTAGTAACTGCCTTTGTTAGTGTCTAACTTTGACAACCGTAGAGTAGAGTAGGTAAAATAATGGTGTCCATGGCTTTCTTTTTCAAGTGAATCGGGATGCGCGATTTAAATACTTCTTTCAACGACCAATATCTTCTCCATGCACTCTTTATTCTGCGATCTACTTCATTTTCTGTCGGTTTGTTGAATGTAATGCTTTGCCCAAGGTAAACACAGTTATCTACGTACGCGACTGGCGTGTTTTGTATCATCGTTGGTACTCTTATGCTGTTGGTTAAAAGGCATGTCTTTTCCGTGTCATGTGGAGACCACATTTTTGACTTTCCTTATCTAGAGACTTCAGCATGCTCTCAAGATCTGCATGTGTTTCGCTTATCAAAACAATGTCATCTGCGAAGCGGAGATGGTTGAGAAACTCGCCGTTTATTTTGATACCGACTTCGCGCCAATTTAACTGTCTGAAGATATGTTCCAAAACTGCGTTGAATAGATAGGGTGAGATGGGATCACCCTGCCTGACTCCTTTTTGGATGTTAAATGACTCTCCCTTTTTCTCCAGTTTAATTATTGCTCTGCTGTTCTTGTAAATTTCTTTTAAAATGTTTATGTATTTTGTGTGGACTCCTTGTTCACGAAGAGAGCACCATAGAGATTCATGGGAGATAGAGTCAAACGCTTTGGAGTAGTCTACAAAGGCTACGTAGAGCTCTTTATTGTGTTCATTGTACTTTTCGATTATCTGTGTTAGCGTGAAAATGTGGTCGTTTGTAGAGAAGCCCGATCTAAATCCTGCTTGTTCTCTAGGTTGATTTTCGTCTAAAGTCTTTGAGATCCTTTTTAGTATTAGGCTGGTAAATAATTTATAAAGTGTCTGTAGCATACTCAGTGGTCTATAGTTGTTCATATTGCCGGGATCCCCTTTTTTATAGAGTAAGGTTATAATTGCAGTATTCCAGTCAAGCGGTATCGACTCTTGTTTCAAGATTTCGTTGAATATCGTGGTTAAAATAGGTGTTATTGGCTCTCTGATGGCTTTTAACATGTCATTTAGGGGGAGCCCCCCTTAAACATTTATTTTATTTTGTTTTTAGTATTTGTTGTTATAGCGGCAACAGAAATACATCATCTGTGAAAATTTCAACTGTCTAGCTACCGCGGTTCTTGAGATACAGCCTGGCGACAGACAGACGGCAAAAACGCCGAAAAAAACACGTTTTTTTGTACGGGAGCCCCGAAAAATGGTACCATAGCAAAATTGTTCCACGTGATGAGCATTTCTTGCTGAGAGAATAAATTCGAAGAATTGAAACACCTGATGGGGAACTCCAAGAGCCCAGCTACACCATAACACATACAGGAATGACGTCTTAGTAAAAGTTATTCGGTCTGATGGGAATTTCCTGTTGACTTATACAAATCGAAGATCAGAAACATCTGATGTGGAAATCAAAGCTATCACTAATTACACCTCCACGCGGTGAAGGCGCTAACAGTTTAGGACTGATTTTCGATGACGATGGTACGTATATTGAAAATTTCACTCTACTGGCCAAAACTACCATTTATTTATATTTTTTAACGTGAAGAAATGCTCATGCATTCTGCACTACCACGGGGAGATAGTGCAGTTATGTGGTACTCTAACCCACTAAAACTCCACGGTGTCCTCCTCTGCCGCTTACGGCGGGAACATGGGCACGCGTTAGCACTCATCCGTGAACCCGCCGCGGCTGTCCGTCACCGGACCCTCCTCTGGGGAGTACTCCCCATCACCGGCGCACCAGAACACATAGCACGCCGTGACCACCCCAGGGATCAAACCAGCACATGGGCGCTAGACGACCCCGTGTCTGGGCACCCTTGGTAGGGGAGCAGTCACTTGGATTTTAATTCATCAGGTATCTTCTTCACAATAAAACTATAACCATGCCTAGAAAAAGGTCAAATCTTTTCCAATGTTTCAAAGGAGCTAAAAGATTGCGGATCATAAGATCCCAAGAATCTACCGAAGAGCGTCAGGAGAGACTTGATGCTGTTCGAGAACATCAGGCTGCAACTCGCTCCGTGGAAACCTCTTTGGATCGCGAAGCACGCCTGCGTTCTCAGCGTATTTACGCATCTACATCCAGGTCTCTAGAGACCAGTGAAGAATATGATGCGCGACTGACCGCTGATCGTGAACGTCATGCATTGTCTCGCGAGTCGGAGACGTTCACGGATAGAGAATTGCGCTTGAGTTCCAAGCGTATCTACGCATCGACTTTTAGGTCTCCAGAGACAAGTCGGGAACGTGATGTGCGACTGACCGCTGATCGTAAATGGCACGCATTATCTCGCGAGTCGGAGACGTTCACAGATAGAGAATTGCGCTTGAGTTCTCAGCATATCTACGCATCTGCTTCTAGGTCTCTAGAGACAAGTGCGGAACATGATGCGCGACTGTCCGCTGATCGTGAGCGACATGCTTTGTCTCGCGAATCGGAAACGTTTACCGATACAGAATCACGCTTGAGTTCTCAGCGTATTCGCACATCTACTAACAGGTCTTTTGAAACAAGTGATGAACGTGAGATTATCATACATTGTCCCGAACACGCACACAACAAAATACTCATAATCAGTTAGAAAGTGAGAAAGAAAGAATTGCTGGAGTACGGCATGAAGAGACAGATTAAGAAGAGCGCAACGAACGTTTGAATTCTGATCGACTTCGACATTCTCTGAACAGAATGTCGATATCATCTGAAGAATCGGATGTGTTTCAAGATATAGCCGTAGGGCATGGCGACCTTCCTTGGGTTGATAAGGAACGGAGTGCATTTACGTTTACTCCTATGATTGACTACGCCGCATATTCCGCCATCGGAGGTATGGTTCAAAATTGTACTTTTTGTGAAGCTGTTAAATGGCAAAAAGAAACAAACGGTATGTGTTGCTCAGGTGGGAAAGTACATATTAAAATATTACAAAATCCTCCAGAAATATTAAGATCACTGCTAATCGGTGACCATCCACAGTCAAAACATTTCTTGGATAACATACGTTCGTACAATAATGCCTTTCAAATGACACCTTTGGGTGCAGAGCAGATTTCAGAAGGCCCATTTATGCCAACATTCAAAGTGCAAGGCCAAGTTTACCACCTTATTGGTTCATTATTGCCTGAAAATGACGTCTCGAATCGTCTCGCTCATCCCGTTGTTTTTCAGTCCCTGGGCTCTTAGAATTCGACATCAGACGTTTCAGATCTCCGATTTTGACGACTCCGTTGTCGCTGGCATAAGCAACAGGATCCGCGTACGAAGTCGCGGGCAGAAGCTAGTTATTAATATTTTGGTTGGCTTTGTAGAATAATATAGGCCTTAAGGTAACTCTGTGCGTGAGCTTATTTATTGTTAGTACGCCGCCGCCGCCGCCGCCGCCGCCGCCGCCGCCGCGCGCATTATATGACCTGCGATAATTTTCAGTTACGACCCTTTTAGTAGGTAATTATGATTCTTTGGGTTGTTGTATAAAGTTATTAGACTTCTTGTATTTTTTCTAAACAAATAAGTATGCCTTAATCGTTATGTTAGAAGATAAATTATCAAAACATTACGCAAACCAAATGTAGAAAAAGCAGATGTACCTACTGTAACTCTTTCAAACTATGTATAAATATAAAATATCTGCATACAACAGGTCTCCAGTTGTGATTTCAGTTCACGTCTGATGTTGAATGTGATCTAAAAGCATTTTCCTTCGTACGAGAGAAAATCGTTTCGGAGGAAAATTTCTCTATATCGACGAAGAGATGATTTTCCCTTATGACGGTCGAATAGCTTTGGCGCAAACAGTAGGCTACGCAAATATATAAAAGTACCTAATATACATGTAGAGTGACTATATTATTCTGAAATCTGAACATAAAAATGAGAAAAACCCTCGTTGCTTTCTCATTGTGTACATTTGAGTTCATCAAACTGATCTAAAAAAACCGGTCAAGTGCGAGTCAGACTCGCGCACCGAGGGTTCCGTACTCTGTAGGTATGTAAATAGTTTATCACGGGTTTTTTTTTTAAATATAACTACAAATTTATGGTTTTCGGATTTTTTCCTTTACTTGTGCTATGCTATGATCTTGCTTCTTGCCAAATTTCATGATTCCAGGTCAACGAGAAGTACCCTATAAATTTTGATTCCCTTATGAGTGTCGAAATATACGTAATTTGCGGCATAAACGGCCGTATCTTTTTTTACGTTAACTTAGGTGTTTGATTTCTTCACAGCTTCAAGGGACTGTAGACCTGAGTATATGGTTTTAATTTCAACTCGATACCTCAACGTGTCCGGGTGTCACCATTGCCAGGATCGCCCAGAGGACACGGTGGAGCACACGGTGGAGGTCTGCCCCGCTTGGGAGGAGCACCGCCGTGTCCTCGTAGAGGCGATCGGCAGCGGCGGCGACCTCTCGCGCCCGGCCCTGGTGCAAGCCATGGTCCGGGGCGAGAGGGAGTGGGAGGCAGTCACCTCCTTCTGCGAAGCAGTCATGCTAGCGAAGGAGGTGGCGGGACGGCTCAGGGAGAGAGCCTCCCGTCCCAGCCGCCGCGGGAGAGGCTCCGGGCGTCGGGAGCCGCGCGACGACTCCCGGCCACCGTAGGCGCGGGCCTGCGGGCGGAGAGTTATGGGTAGCTCACCGTCCGATCAGGACCAGGCCCGTGCCGGACGGCACGTACGTGTTCCACGCGCGCCTCAAAGAGATGTCAGCATCGAGGAGGGGCCCCATAGGGCCGAAGCCTGCCGGGTCAGCGGGATTGTCCGAAAGGGTTACCGCTGGCCCGGAACATAAAGGGCTAAGGAAGGAACACGGGTGGGTTTTAGTCAGTAAGAGTCTGACACTCCCTTCCGCTCCACCCAGAGCGGGAGGGGTCATTTGATCCATCGGAAAAAAAAAAAAAAAAACCCGAGATAAAGGGTCTTGACAGACAGACGGACGGATAGACGGACGGACAACAAAGTGATCCTATAAGGGTTCCGTTTTTTCCTTTTGAGCTACAGAACTCTAAAAACGACAATTTTATGACTTCGAACAAAATGGTTTCCAATACAATTTCAATCTGTAGTGGCTTAACCACTGACATGATCCGGCGGACGAAAGTGTAGGCGAACGAGAACACCAAAAGCAGCACGCGTCCGTCGCTGTCACTCTCGACAGCGAAACAAACGTGACAACGAGCGCATTCCGGCCCGCAGGATTTTATTTTTAGTAAATTTGTCTATGGGAGTATTGCTTGCGTTTCAGGTTCTTTAGTCGAGTGCTTAGATTATTGGACTTCACTTAAAAGTCCACGCCACCTTCTGTGTGCAGTCAAGGCCACCGCTTCTCGTCATGGCCGCTATTTGGAAACCCTTTTGTTTTTATTTATATAGATAATCGGGTGCTCTGGCTCCGGCAGACTCGCCCCCAATCATATTACCATCTTAATCCTAATAAATCAATCAGTGGCTTTATTATCAAGCTGAATTTTGAGTAATCATATTCAAATAAAAGTGGGTGAATTTCAACAAATGACATTTTTTTTTTATCATATCGGTGAACTTTTTCATTTATATTTTTTTTTTGTATATTTTTCAGGTTTTATGTAATCTTTAGGATATTAACTATCCCCAAATTTAATTTCATCAACGTTATATCATTAACGATAATTATGATAATCTGGATAGATTATCATAATTATCGCTGGATACCTTTGAACATCAAAAAGGAAATAGTAGGTACCTATACAATGGGTGTAATTTTAATCACCGTTATCCTCATATGGGGTCATTGTGCTCATCAATAACAACAACTTTTATTATGGAGCTAGACGTGCATTACCGAATATAGACCAGCAGATACATTTATACATCTACTACCCAGTGGTATCGTGGTAATGATTTTGGCAGTCTATGTAGATAAGTATGTATGTATGTATATATATATGTATGTATATAATGTATGTGTTTGTATGTATGTTTGTATGTTTCATTGTTTCTTTGTATACTTAACGAAATGACACGGGATCTACCGATATGATAAAGCAATCCACCGATTTGACAAAACTGTGCGTTGATCATGAATCAAAACAACGATATTAGATATAAGACACAGATTGATTTTTTCTTATCATTTCGGTGTAAATTATCACATCGGTGGTAATAAAGACCACGGATTACAGCAATATGAGAACAGCGACGTGAGAAATAACACACTTTTTAGAAAATTTGAAAAATTGCATAATATCTAGGATAAATTCAATAACAGTCAATGAAGCTAATTCACTTACTACCTCTGTTAGAACCAAACATCAAAAATAGAACTACTCATTACAATAGAAAAATGCAACCACCGATAATATAAAATATTTGTCCAGGAGCAATTGAAATGGCGTACTTACGTTATTGGCGGGAATATGCCGCGATTTCACACACATCCATCTTGACTGCGCACTATCACACGCTAACGAGGGACTTAAAATTGGGGTCCCCCGCTGTTGGACTCGTCGATTAGTTAGTTAGGTTTAAATTACTTTTGTCCAGCGATATGAGATAATTTTGCAAGACAAGTACGTTTGTGCCTCTCAGTAATAATAATCGTTAATTATGTAATAAAATATGCTACATATTAATAACAAAACTAATATTCTATGAAATAGAATAAGTTATATACTTAACTTACTTATTTTTATTAGTGTATAAGCTTTGTTTGTAAAAAAAGTAGAGGGACAGCACCGATTTGAAAAAAATACGAGGTTTATGTATTTCTTTCTACCTTTGTAATAGTACTAGGCAAATTATATTTTTGCCACAACCCAATAACTACCTATTGAATAAAAAAAAAAAAAAAATCAGAACAATATTCCTTTTTTCAAATACAAATTTCACCGAAGACAAAAAAATAAGTCATTTGGGAAATTCACCCAAGTACTAACGCATTCATCTACGGACGCCGATATAGAAAATTAACAAATGGCGCAGGTAACGGTGAGTACTAAGATTTTATCGTGTAGTATAACATAAAGGTCAGCGTGAGTGAGTGTCGGAGGTGACGGCGGAGGATGGGGAGGGGGGATCGACAGCCGGTATGACCTGCGAGGCTGTAACCCGAGTGAAGCCGAGGTATCGCATCTCCAATGTATATTGACGTTGCATAATAACTCATAACAGACCGACATGAACACACTACGCAACAATGTTCAGAAGTGCCATACGTGAGGAATCAGGATCACAGTGTGAGGATCCGTCGTGGAAAAATGCACTTATCCCACTGCTCCGTATGCAGTTGACGGCCCTGCAAATGTACTCATCCCACTGCTTCACATGCAGATGACGGGCCTGCAAATGTACACATCCCACTGCTTCACATGCAGATGACAGGCCTGCAAATGTACTCATCCCACTGCTTCAGATGCAGATGACGGGCCTGCAAATGTACTCATCCCACTGCTTCACATGCAGAAGACGGGCCTGCAAATGTATTTATCCCACTGCTTCACATGCAGATGACGGGCCTGCAAATGTACTCATCCCACTTTCCACACAAATAATTATCTTTACAAGATCCACTTCGTTGTTTATTCTCAGTGTGCTCAGAAAACTATTCATCAACCTTAAGATTGTGGTATGCAAGTGACTAATGGTTTCTATCTTATGGCATAAATAGATAAATTTAAATTTTCAGGCATTACAGCCGTGACGATCACATTATCAGCACATTCTGCGTGTTTAATCGTACGTGACTAATCCAATTGCATAGCTGTGTGTCCTGATCGATCGCAGTCCGCACGCGGCCGCGCGGCCTGTATCCGCTGAGGCGTGTAAGCGGATAGGGCACGCGCTCAATCCCACCGAATACCGATGTGCTCGCTGGGCTCGTTGTGCTCGCTGTGCTCACTGTGCTCACTGTGCTCAGTGCTCAATACTAAGCATGTGACCCGGGCTCGTGACTCTGTGATGCCGCCTCACGAAATATTGCTTCCAGCCTCGATTTATGACTGTGTCAGACGTGCCGATGCATCGAATATGTTTCTGATACACGCTCATCTGTAGGAAAGGAGGAATCATATTTTGTCATGCTTTTTGATATAAGATTATGGTTTTTATGTGTATTATAATAAGTAATTATACGAGAAAAATAATATTACCCATAATTATGGGATACGGTGATTGATTAGTGATCATTAAAATGACATTTCAAATGACAAATGATTAACAACATTGAATAACTCGTTATAGTAACAATAAAGTTCCAAGATATCTATATTATACTAGCTGACCCGGCAAACGTTGTTTTGCCATATAAATTATTTCTAGCTGCCCGGTGCTACTTCGATCGCGTGGTGTCCTACCCGTTACGCTACCCTACTCCTAACGGGTATGTAATGTTTGGTATAACAACAGATGGTCTAATTTCATTTGACATAACTCTCATATGATATAATTTTCATATGCTATAAAAACATTTAACCTAATGTCATATGATCGAATGTTATATTTGATATAATTTTCTTTTTCTCTAATTTCATTTGGTATAACGTTCATTTCATATAATTTTCATATTGTATAATGCTCCTTTTATATAACGTTCATTTTACCTAACATCAATATTAACTAATTTTCTTTTTCTCTAATTTCATTTAGTATAATTCGTATTCCGGTATTCGGCGTAAAACGCGGCGGAATGTAGCTGTTGTGGAGTTTATGTAGCATGTAACTGTGGTGGCATCAACTAATTACTCCTAATGCACGAGGTTTCACAACCGGCAGATAGATTACCGATCAACTTGCTAGCGTAAATATACTGCGGACAATGGCATTGTGCGGGGCGGGCTATGTTGTCTGGAACCAGAGGTATAGTGTGATAGACGTGCCTATCATAGTTTGTGCAACGTCATCCACAAATGACGTCCAATGTGAGTTGTGGAATCAATGGCGACCACCCGCACTAAGGACGAAGACGGGACAAAGCACCGGCCGATCTCACACTAACGACATCCTGTGTCATCCCTCCCCCCGGCACCTACCTACTTCACCCCCGGCGACGCGCGGGAAATGAGAAAAGTTGGCGGTTCCAAGGTGTTCGTGCACCTCACATTTAGAACGACCTTTGAGCCCATTTTGAATTTCGGTCGAAGATCGTAAAGGCATCGATGTTTGGCTATTACAACTGTATTTAAAAAGGGGATAAGACCGGAATGAGAAAGTGTATAGTGGATAAGACAGATTAAAACAGAAGAATAACTAGCAGGGGATCCAGGGGGGTGGAGGGGGGTTCAGGGGATCAAACCGGAATAACTCTATATTTAAGTCTCTCCTATGTGAACTCGCCATTGTTTTCTCCAATCAAAGTTAATAGGTATTTAAAACACAGCTCGACGCGCCGCACTATCGCCTCGAAGGACGCGTGACGTGCGGCTTTGTGCATGTAACACTATCGTCTCGAAGAAAGCGTGACGTGCGGCTTTGTGCATGTAACACTGTCGTCTTGAAGGACGCGTGACGTGCGGCTTTGTGCATGTAACACTATCGCCTCGAAGGACGCGTGACGTGCGGCTTTGTGCATGTAACACTATCGTCTCGAAGGAAGCGTGACGTGCGGCTTTGTGCATGTAACACTGTCGTCTTGAAGGACGCGTGACGTGCGGCTTTGTGCATGTAACACTATCGCCTCGAAGGACGCGTGACGTGCGGCTTTGTGCATGTAACACTATCGTCTCGAAGGAAGCGTGACGTGCGGCTTTGTGCATGTAACACTGTCGTCTTGAAGGACGCGTGACGTGCGGCTTTGTGCATGTAACACTGTCGTCTTGAAGGACGCGTGACGTGCGGCTTTGTGCATGTAACACTATCGCCTCGAAGGACGCGTGACGTGCGGCTTTGTGCATGTAACACTATCGTCTCGAAGGACGCGTGACGTGCGGCTTTGTGCATGTAACACTATCGTCTCGAAGGACGCGTGACGTGCGGCTCTGTGTATGTAACGCTAATAAAATACATCAGCTTATTGTTCGGTAACAGCCTTACGACGTCAATGTTCCCGAACAGTTTTATGTCAGCATAAACCGGGATTTTAGTATATGTAAGTAAATGTATGAGCCTATTAATCTCGGCAGCGGGTCCCGTACAAAATGTCAGGTGAAGCGTGGAAACTCATAAAAGGTAAATAGTAAGGCGGCGCGGCGCCCGCGGCGCAGGGACTAGGGTAGGGTTGCCACGCTCGGCACTGCCACAAAACTCATGACAATATTCTACGAACGAGGTTTTCAGCAGTACCTGCTAAAATAGGGAATTTTATATAAAGTAGGTAAGTAGGCACTTAAGGTAAGTAAAAAAAACATAATGGAACGGAGCAAGACTTTGAAGTTTTCATAGTAATCACTGAACTTAGGCCTCCTCGAAATGGTAGCGTGAACAAAGCTTTATTTTCCAGTCCAAGGTGAACAGGCGAGACGAGACTTGTATAAGGATGTATAGCAGGCATGGTCGTCGGTCAGGAGCAACCCTATCGGTATCCCAGCATTATAAATAACGTTTATAGGTGTAAGTACCTTGTGTTGTAGTACCTTGTTTTGGATAGCGCGCGAAGCGTCTCTCTCCTACGAATAAGGTCAAGGAGCTGTTTAATCTGACTCAGCGACTTATTGCCTCCATTGTGTGCCGCTCCCTCACTATAATTGACAGCGTGTTGTGAACTGTATCGCACGCTCGCAGCCTCAGCGACTGCTCTCACTAGCGGTAGTGACTGTGTCAAAGTAAAGGTGCGCTGTGCATTTTTACAATGTAAACACTGTTTTATGAATGCAATGATTCCATTACACAGTCTTTTATTTCTAGTGCTTCCTGAGTTCAGTTTCGTTACACTTCGCTTCATAATAATAGAGAATTTTACTTAAGAACAGATCTCTCACACGAATAAGAATGAGCTGCAAGAGAGATTATCATAATTGTAATGTGAATGTAGAACGTGGTGGTGTGATGTGTCACTTGTGTCAGTAATATGTCGGGCGGCGTGTGGCGGCGCGGCCGGGCGCAGGATGGGCGCGGGTGTGACGGCACAATGGCGCGCCACTGTGCTGCAGGGACGCACTCGCGGCTCTATCTGACAGACACCCAACGATCGACGCTCTGTATCTTGTTTTGTAGCTTGTAATATAGATTTCGTTGTAGGTCCATGTAGTCAGACATAGGCCTATACGTAATGTATGCGAATACACTTTTGTTAACTGTGCTTGAAGGTACCCTGGGTATTAAAATAAATTACAGAACATAAAAAGGGTCCTATATTAAAACTCCGTACTGGGCGAACGAAGATTGATTAGATAAGATTGGATTAGGTAAAATCCAATCTAGTCTGATCGACCCTCAACAAGATTTCGTATTACTTTATCATTTAACAAACTTTGTATTTGTACTAATGACTAAATATTTCAACGTTCTATGACGTGTAACATGCGTCTCTTGAGAGGTTATTCCAGGTCTTCGTTAGTGTAGTCGCGAGACAACGTCGTGAATATTTGGTGACGGACGCGCGGCTGCGACCACTCGGCTCATTACTTATCGCGTTAATAAAGCAGCGACACGTCTGATCTCGCACCGCACAGTGCCACATCGCACCGTACCGCACCGCACCACACCGCGTCGCACCGTGCCGCACCGCACCGCGCCTTGTTGCAAAACCTACTGAAAAACATTCCTCGACTTAGCAGCTTTAAACGCCTGAGTGTACCTACTGCGGTACAATTAAGATTGTATTATAAAATAAACGCCGCTTATATTCCGCATGAAGACGAAATGCGTTACAATAGGCGCTGAATCTCTCAGAAAGCGGCCGAGCTCGCGGTGGTGCCACTGCAGCAGGGCACGACTGTGTGCGTGCAGATACAGCAATGTTTAGCGCGAAGGCCCTTCGTGTTGATTACTTTCAGAAGCCGGCCGAGCTCGCGGTGGTGCCACTGCAGCACGGCACGACTGTGTGCGTGCAGATACAGCAATGTTTAGCGCGGAGGCCCTTCGTGTTGATTACTTTCAGAAGCCGGCCGAGCTCGCGGTGGTGCCACTGCAGCACGGCACGACTGTGTGCGTGCAGATACAGCAATGTTTAGCGCGGAGGCCCTTCGTGTTGATTACTTTCGGAAGCCGGCCGAGCTCGCGGTGGTGCCACTGCAGCACGGCACGACTGTGTGCGTGCAGATACAGCAATGTTTAGCGCGGAGGCCCTTCGTGTTGATTACTTTCAGAAGCCGGCCGAGCTCGCGGTGGTGCCACTGCAGCACGGCACGACTGTGTGCGTGCAGATACAGCGATGTTTAGCGCGGAGGCCCTTCGTGTTGATTACTTTCCTTTTGTGTTGGAAGGAATGTACTTTGGGCTGTATTTGTTGTGGCTACGTCGATCGAATTCATTGCCAATACATCACTAGCATACAACGCCAGGAGTCGGTTCGGCTATTCAATTAAACCTAGCTTACAATTTGGTCTTGTCTTTATGTTAAACTAGCTTCTGCCCGCGACTTCGTCCGCGTGAAATTTTACCCTCCCCTTATTCACCCTCTTTGGGGTTGAATTTTGAAAAATCCTTCCTTAGTGGATACCTAGGTACTCTTCACAAAGAACACACCCTCCAAATTTTATGTCTCTAGGACCAGCGGTTTAGACTGTGCGTTGATAATTATATCAGTCAGTCAGGACTTTGAATTTTATAGGTCTAACTAAGTATAAATACCGAGTTTCGAGTTAATCGGACCGCGTGTTAAAATTCTTCCATACTAATTTTGACACCCCCAATCCCCCTTCAGGGGGTAGTTTAGAAAAACAAAAAATGCCAAACTTCATAATTTACTTAGATCAGTATTCGTGTCAAGTTTCAAGTTTATTCAAATGATTAAGATTTTTCATATACTCTGTGTTTTGCGGCTTTTCACTCCCACAGGGGTGGAATTTCGAAAAATCGTTTGGAAAATGTTTATTACTTGACTCAAAGATTATTTATACGAATTTTTGAGTTAATTAAGCCACACCGTAAAATCTTTCCTTGTATAATTAACTACCCCCTTTCACCCCTTTAGGGGTAGATTTTCGATAAACCCTGATACACGTTATTCTTTATTTTTAGTCATAAGTATAAATACCGAGTTTCGAAGTAATCTGACAGCGTGTTAAAATTCTTCCATACAAATTTTGACACCCCCCAATACCCCTTTAGGGGGTAGTTTAGAAAAACGATAAATGCTAAACTTCATAATTTACTTAGATAAGTATTCCTGCCAAGTTTCAAGATTATTAACTCAAGAAATAAGATTTTTCTTACAAACTTTCATCCCCTATTAAACTCCCTTAGGGGTTGAATTTCGAAAAGTCCTTCCTTATTCCTTGTCTACATTATAAAAGGAACCTCTGTGCAAAATTTCAGCTCTCTAGGTCCAAGGGTTTGGGCTGGGCGTTGATGAGTCAGTCAATCAGTCAGTCAGTCAATCAGGACTTTTCTTTTTATTTATATATATCTATAATAATATATATATATATATAGATAGATAGAAGATAGACTAGCTGCGCCCCGCGGTTTCACCCGCGTAAATGACGACCCCATGGGAATATCGGGATAAAAAGCCTATATGTTAATCCAGGGTGTCAGCTACTTCCATACAAAATTTTATCAAAATTGGTCCAGCCGTTTGAGCGTGAAGAAGTACTTTCGCCTTTATATTCTGCTTCTTCTTCTTCATGTCGCGGGCACGACTGTATTTTAAATCTTGTTTTCCCAAAACTTCGCCACTTCCACGGCGTTGTCGGGGAGAGCGCAGAGGTCACGTTGTCGGTGAGAGCGCAGAGGTCACTTTGACTGCATGTTTTGGGACACAGAGGGCAGGATAGGAGGTGGAGCATAGTTTGTGATATAGCTTCGCAATCACACCCTTCTGCAGTTGCGTCAAGGTAGCCCCATTTTACCATTTTAATTTTATAATATATATAAATCCATTTTATAATATTAGTGTGATAATATGATAGGTGCTTAGCATTCAATAAATTATAATCGTATAATATTTAATTTATTCGAATCCGTTGTAGACGTGGAGCTCATCTATATCTACCTACAATAGTACTCACTGGAGTACGTATGGATAGCTGAAGCTCATCAACGTTGGAGGTAACCCTCTGACAAACTCCATGCATGCAGATTAGTAGGTATTTTGTAAGCGATTCTACTAATTGGCACTTCATCGATAAAGTTCCAGACCATCTGATTGCTTTGCGAACTTTATCTAACTCTATAGGGCTTTTGTGGAACCGCGCGGCGACGGTGGAACCATGGCCGCGCGATCCCGTGTCTAAAACCATCGCGTCATTCGCGTCGCCGCATTTTGGTGAAAGCATTCAAGAACTTTTACAAGACCGCTCCAGAAAGTTGAAAGTGAACGTTTACAAATTAAGAGGTGCTACTCTACAGTAATAGTATGTTAGTCTGTTTGTTCAGCAGCCAGAACCAGTATCGGACTTTAGATTTGAATGACTGATAGAAACTATGTAGTTATCGCGAGTGGTTAGGTACTTTCTATAATTATAATATTTATAATAGTGTCGTGAATGTTTCTGAACTAGCGAGGACTGCTAGCAGATAACGAAGTTGCCACTACATTTTCTATAGAGCCTGCCGCACCGCTCACTCCCCCCCCCCCTCCACTCTAGTATTTTCATGGAGGCTGCACACCATTCAGGCTGCAGGGGCGTCTCGTTAAAATTATAAAATAAAGGGCCATGGAGCTTTTATGTGAAATAAAAAACTAAAAGAATATTGTCGTGTTGTGAGTCGTCAGTCGGCGCAGTGTCTGCGTTGTATCATCTCGGTTTCATTTTCTTTTCATCAGGTATCTTCACGCTCGAGGGACGACGTCTCCGCGTGAAGACACCCTCGCGCCCCCCCTGCCCCTGAACTCACCCCCGCCCCAGTCTGCGCCTCCCTTCTCATTTTGATAACGTTTTACATTTTTTTAAGTTTGTTAGTTCTACAGTGAAATGAGAGAATACTTGAATCCATCGCCGCCTGCTCGCACCTGCTCGCGCCTGCTCGCACCTGCTCGCGCCTGCCCGCGCCGCCGGCACTTGCCCGGAGACGCAGAACGTCTTCCAATTTAAATATTTATAACGTTTATTTACGAAATTCATTTTACTAGAATTTATAATTGAATACATCACAAACAGCGAGTAAATGAAAAGTTGGTGCGAGTAATTAAAGAGGCAGCATTAGAATATTAAAACATTATTATTATTATTAGAATATTAATAATTAGTAGGTACTGGATAAATAACACGCTGACCTACAAAGTCTTTAACAATATTTCTGTGAGCTAGGTAGTTTCTAGCATTTAGGTTTCTATCGGAACGGTGACTTGCGGAGTAAGGTGTGGGTTTGCGATACAAGACAGCGATGTTGAACTTCACACGCTGAGCTAGAGGGCTAAGGCAGTCCACTGCTGAACATAGGCCTCTCCCTCGCACGCCATCTTACTCAACCCTCGGCTACTCTCATCTTGCTGGTCAACCTGCGAAGTCCATCGCTCCACCGATTGGCGGTTTCCACTCCAAGGGTCGGAGTCGAATCCTCTAGTTCTCTGCCCGATCACCTGATTCTGGAATCCATTTCTCAGAAGACTCTAATTCTTACATCATGGTAATTCTTTAGCAACTTATGCACTTTCTCACAGTACCATGCCTCTATATTCTGGTCCTGCTTAGTCATTTACTTAATTAAAAATATCCATAACTTTGAGAGAGAAGATGATTTGAGATGAAATCTTTTCAAACTGTTTCCATCCTAGTGCAGGTGTCCGGCAAGGTTGCATAATATCTCCGCTCCTCTTCAATGCTTATACCGAGCTCATCATGCGCATTACTCTGGAAGATTGGACAGACGGTGTCTCAATCGGTGGCTACAAAATTGCAAATCTGCGATACGCTGATGATACCACGCTATTTGCTACTAGCGCAAGTCATCTAGAGGAATTACTTCGTAGGATGAAGACTGTGAGCCTCGAATTCGGACTACAGATTAACCGCAAAAAAACTAAGGTGATGATCGTGGACCGCGCTAACAACAACTCGCCCGAAGTCTCTACAATTGCTAACTGCGACGTGGTCCAGTCCTACATTTATCTTGGAGCGTTAATCTCAAACGGGGGTGGATGCATAGATGAAATCAAGAGACGTATGGCGATAACTAAAGCATCGATGGACAAGCTGAAAAAAGTCTGGAGGAACATAGATCTTACAAAAGCCACCAAGGTCCGGCTTGTTCAATCACTGGTTTTCCCTATCTTCCTTTACGCTGCTGAGACGTGGACGCTGCGAGACATCGAGAGGAAGAAGATAGACGTTCTGGAAATGTGGTGCTGGAGAAGAATGCTTGGGGTGTCGTGGACTGAGTTTCGCAGCAACACCTCTATACGCCAAGAACTCAACATCAAAATGCGTCTATCTGTTATGGTCCAAACGCGCATCCTCAAATACTTCGGACATGTCTCGAGGCGTGAGGGAGACTCTATTGAGCGCCTTGTCGTGCAGGGCAGAGTGGAGGCTACTAGACCACGTGGACGCTCACCCATGAGATGGACTGACCAGATTAAATCCGCAGTGGGTGGTCCATTGTATGAGTGCACAAAAAACACCCGAAATCGGAGTAGGTGGCGAGAAATCGTGAGGCGAATCACATCAGCCCCTAAACAAGAAACTACATGAGGACCACAACCGCTCTGACAAGAGTGCTACGAAGAAGAAGAAGAAGAGACAGAAGAACAGAGACATATATCAGAATAAAAACGCGAAGAAAGGATCCTACTCTACCCAATGTCATACAGCCTCAGCTTAATGTTGTTAAACATGCCTCGAGAGTGCAATCAGTAAAGAGAAAAATAAAGTCATTGTTATTGAACTAATATGTGGCACTAATATAGTGGGTGTACTAATATATTTTAATGACTTTATCTGGGGGCACGGGAGTGCCCCCGCCAAGACGAGCCAAGTGAAGCGCAAGGGCACTACCTACCTTTTCTCGAAGCACTTCGTCGTATTTTTGAACATTCTTAACTTGGGTTTGGATTATACCAGATAAACAAAATTTTCGGGATATGATGTCAGTGGTTGACTTATTAAGCCTATAAAGTTTCAATTGCACAGCTCTTATACTTTAGATTTTATTGATATCTAAAATACCCCGATTTCGTCACTGACTCACTGACTCAATAACTCACTGATGATCATCAATATTCTAAGGTTCTTTCTGAAGTCCTAGAAAGCTGAAATTTGGTATGTAAGCTAGTAATAGTACGCAAACAACAAAAAAACTCTAAAACTTGGAACTGTCAAAGTCAAAGCATTTATTTCAAATAGGCACATAAAAGGCACTTTTCAACGTCAAAAATTACGATAAAATAGAATTGATTCTAGTCGCTTTTACCCTCCAACCCCTTAAACTAGGAGATGGAAGTTTGTACGAGACTTCCGCAAATTTTGATGCTAGAGTTCTGAAAATTTATATAGGGACTCCTTGTTATAAATAATAAAATACATATTTCAGGATTTTTAGTAAAGAACCCCCCAAAATAAAAAATAAAAATATTTCATAATCAACTTTCAAAAAGATGTGAAAATGAAGTCAAAATATGAGGCTTGGCCGTTTCGTTACTACAAGAACTATTGTATAACAGAAAAGTAATGAAGATGACATTATTTTTTCTTACTAAATGTCATTTAGTTAAGTTCATTAAAGTACCTACATATTAAAATAACCGTAAAAACTACTATTTCAATAGCTTAGGTCAACATTTGGATTAGGATTGCTAGTTGAATTTATCAAGATATTCTTGAAATAAAGATCCCACCAAAAACATTTTCATGTAAAATGTTGCCAAGACGAGACCACACATGACTCGCACTGCCAAAAAGTTATCAGATCTCATGTAGAGCCAAGCTTCTAACTCTACACGCCCTAACTTCACAAACTCTACACCTTAGTCAAAATATGTTTTTGGTGGGTATGATATATTCAACATTCTATCATGACTCTTATTGACATACATTTCTTAGAATTAAATTTATATTAATTTTGAGTTTTAATAAGTAATATTAAGTTAAATTATTATAATTATTAATATTAAGACTAATAATGTTGTGACCAATGTGGAATGTAATATTTTTATTTTTTTGTTTCTTTTCTGATTTATGATTATTATTTAATTTTGTGTTACATTTATTGTTAAAACCACTGTTCGACACAAATGTAAAGGAAATTGCCCATTTCTCTACTGACCGCCGTTGCGCATCAAACAATTTTGTATGAGACCATAAATTGGATATAAAAGAGGAGTAATGTCGTACTTTCATAGGAAATTAAAATTATCCATTTATTTTGTGAGGTTTTTGTTGTTCTTTTATTGTCTGCTCAGTTTTGAGGTTAGTTTTGTAATAAACCTTCCACCAAAAAAACAGTATTTTTCAACAATATGATTTCAATTCACATAAAAACAACAGAAAATAGCTCCAATAAATCAATAAATGATCCCAATTAAATAATATTACATAGGTAGGTCATGCTAAATATAGGTTTTGATAGGAAATAAAAATGCTTGAATATAGGAATTCAGTAGTTTTATTGGTCCATATTATCATCATATTCATAAAATATGTCGTCTAAAAGCGGAGCCGGTGGCTCAACAGACCTAAATCGAGTCCAAAGAGTGTGGAACAGCACCACATTTACACTCCAAGTCGGAGTCGTCTATGAATCTCCACCTGAACAGGTTTTCCTTGCTTCGGCCAAGCTGGGTCCGGAGGTTACCAAAGGTCCTGGAACTCATATCCCGGTAGGAGCTCTACAGGGGGTGGAACGAATGGTTTGGGTAAGGAAGCACTGTGTCGCCACAGTATATAGTGTTACAAACAGTTAATCTTAATCACCCTGACCTTAAGTGTTTTGTCAATTATAGAAAGATTTTTAATTAGTAAAGTAATATAACTATACTAACAAGTATAGACAAATAATTGGTCTGAAATGAATGTATTTAATTTAATATTATTTTAAAGATGTTAAAAAAATATATACTAATTTGATTATGTTATTTAAAAAATAATAAGGAGGACAAATGATAAAAAAACACGTTTGTTAACGAAAACGATAAAAAAAACGTGTGTTTTAAACGCCCTTCTCATCTAGATGAGAAGGGCGTTTCCTATCTGACAACTCTGAGAAGAAAGGCCGAAAGAAACTCCGAGGCCACAGTCTCTTTTAAAGCCCAGCCTTCCGGGTTAGATCATGTGAAGGCCATGTCTAAAGGTGTCTGAAATGTTCTTTTGAGAAAAGAACCACAGAGATTGAGTGGACCTGTCTAGTCAGTACAACTATTTGTCAGTAATCGTGCAACTCAATGCAGAACTTAAGGAGCTCAACGATTCGACGAACGAAAAAGAAAGGATATTTGGGTAGGCCGTATAAATTACTCCAACTGCGAGATCGTGACTAAAACGGAATCAATGACCCAGGAAGAATGTTATAGTTGAAATTATTTTTAAAACTCAGCGTCTGTCCGATTATGGGGAGGTTCTTAAAATTGGCAACACTCACTGGTTTGACTAAAATACTCCAGTTTATTGATTACGGCTGAAGGATATGTATCCATGGTCAAAAAAAAAAAAATACTCCATTTAAAAAATTATGCAATTAAATCGAATTAATAACTAATTAAATACAAAATATTAACCCCACGTACGATTTTGATCAACTGAACTCAGAAAAGTTAAAAAAATATTATTTTAAAAATACGATCTTCTAACCTTGCAGTCAAGACGAATGCTCCTGGATGTCATGACTTTGTTTAATGTGTGCCGCAATAAATTTGATTGTCCCGACTTAGTCAAGAATCTATGCTACCTCGTTCCTCGAACAGTACATGTTCGTGAAGTGCGCGCTCGGCGTTTGTTTGCTACTAGCCGTTGTAAATCCAATGCTGGGTCGCGCTCTCCACTTCATCGCTTGGTTGAGTCTTACAACGGTGAGTTTAATGTAATCGACATACTTTTTCTGAGTAAAAATATATTTAGGCAGCGAATTCGGGCAATACTTAAGGATCGGCAGTCGAACTTGTAATGTATGCATATCTGTTCATATGTACTGTGGCCCGGTTTATGTTTAATGTGTATGAGTTTTGTATTTATTGTGTGTGAGTTTTTTTAAGTTGTGCATCAAAATTATAATTAACTGTATTTTGGTTTACATCATCTAGATGTATAAATATGACATGTCTTTATGTCTCTCTAGTTTTAAGTAAGTATTTAAAGTAATCTGTGGAAAACGTAGTGGGTAGCATATTTATCACAGTTTAGTATGTAAGCCTTGTTATAACACTGTAATATGTTACTGTTTGTTTTTCCTTAATAAATAAATAAAAAAAATTATAAGTATTTTTATGGAAATACTCTATTGCTCTAGAGCGGTTCTGATTATGGGCAATCTCCTTTGTTGAAGAATTAATAATAATAGGTCTTTGGTGCTCTGCTGGACATCTTAGGCCTCTCCATGAGCCCTTGTATCTGCACTTGATCAAATCAGTTACGGCACAAGTTTTTTAACAAAAATAAGCGTTGTGCTCTGGGACAAACAAAGAAGTCAAGTATGGAGTCAGTGCTGGAGGTAGTTGACACAATTCACACAAAAAATAAGTATAGTTTTCGTTAATGATGACACTATTGTTTTCAATCTATTGTCCTATCCCGTATTGGGTTCCACAGCAAAACAATTGCGGTATACGACTCACGTAGCAGCGTAGCAACGTCGTAGCGTATCGGCGTAGCAATTGTAAAGCGCTCTTTGTTCAGCAGATATTTGCGGGCAGTGATTACGACTTGATTAAATCATTTAACAGCCAATATCGTGATACGATTGGTAGGTAATCACCCGTGCGGGGCAGCACGTCCCGCTCGCTGTGAGCCGGCGCGGCGGCGCGCGGCCCTCACTCGGCCACTCGGCGCGCGGCCCTCACTCGGCCACTCGGCGCTGGGCCCCAGAGCGCGCGCTACGTCCCGAGCTCCGCGCGACACTCGACACTCGCGCCGCAACTTCCCGCGCGAATTGTTGCTCTCAACCACTAGTTTACAAGTTTCTTGTGTTGTGTTCATAGTTAGTCGTGATCATTACCTACTTGTTCGTGCCATGTGACAGGTTGCTCACTGGATTGGATTGCTCTCGTGGTATGTAAGTTTATTTCTTTTTGCAAAGAAGTATTTTGAAGTAAGTTATACATAAGAAATTTTAGTCTGAGAATTTTTTTAATTATGGACAGTATTATATACCTAGATAAATGCATAGTTGGTTAAAATATAACAGACAATTGAAATGGAAATGCCCTTAATTTTGCCACGACCACCACTGAGTTAAAGTAATATAATATAATGTATAATATCCATACATACATACTTAGACAAACATAATTATAAATTCGAAATTAACTCTCATCTGTCTGTATGGTAGCTTTGCGCGCCTAAACCACTGAATGGGTTTCAATATTTTTTTGCAAGGAGATAGATGGCACCCTGAGGAAGGACAAAGGCTACTTTTTTCTCAAACTAATCCTTAAATATTAATATTAATTTCCCCCTTCCCTTTGGTCCGCCAACTGGTGTAGACGTGTACTCAACCCGTATTTCTTTATTTATTTAATTATTAAACCTAAAATTTAACTCAGTTAATTCGTGCATAAAAATAGGAGTGCATAAACCGGAAGAACCATAGCCCGACCTACGAGTTGGAACGCTTACCGACCTCTTCACTACTCCTGGTGCCCTAGTACATCGAAGTAAATCGGCCAATCTAAAGGTACGAATTATTCATTTACCTGCCCACGCGCACGGCAACACCCCTAATTAGTGCAAAGCCCCGCCTAATTGCGCGTCATTGGACCGTCAAGGCCAGCCTACCGTGTGGGCTGGACCACCGCTGTGTGCGCCAGACCTCCTTGCATTTATCTTCTCCTTGTACATGAGCCGATTTGACTCGGTTGAACTTGTGCAGTTCGTTATAAAACAATAACTGAGCCAACCTGCAAGGCAACATAAGTACAACAGCTAACCTGCTGTAGCATATCGTCTCTGAATTATTATCTCCTGGTACTCGGAATGGAGGAAATGAGTGGCAAATCCCTTTCTGAGTCGAACATTTCCGATCAACCTGAACAAAGCACACCTCCTAACTTTGTTTCTCGGCGATACAAGAGATCGGTAGAGGATCTTTATGACTACGACTCTGACTTCCGCGCCTTCAAGGAGGAAGTCAAAGAACTGATATCGTCTCTGATGTCACCACAACAAGACGAGATTAAGAAGATCTATCAGACTCTAATGGAAATAAAAACCACGAATAGCAACATAGAATCCTCCATGGCTTTTCTGACCGCTCAAAATGAAGAACTTAAATCAAAAATTGAACGACTCGAAGATCAATCGAAAAAAGACAGAAACTGCATCGCAATATTAGAGGACAAAATAGAGGACATGCAAAGAGGTGGCAGGAAGGCAAATTTCGAGATCAAAAATGTCCCAAAAACAGTAATTAAAGAATCCAAAGAAGACCTTATAAAAATGACAGTATGCCTATCAAAAGAAGTATTATCACAAAACCGGATATCAGTGATATTTATCGAGTTGTGAACAAACGGTCTAACACGAAAAATAGCCCTATTATAGTTGAGCTAAAGTCGACTATTCTTAAAACAGACCTCATAAAGTCGACTAAAGCCTTTAATAGGAAACAAAATGGAAAATTATGTGCGAGACATCTCGGGCTAAAGACAGATGAGAATACACCAATATACGTTTCAGAGCAGTTAACAACAAAAGGAGCTCGACTACACTTTCTGGCGCGTGACTTAGCAAAATCTAAAGATTATAGATACTGCTGGACAGCCTACGGGAAGGTTCATATTAAGAAGGATGATGATTCTCCTACTATCGTTATAAATAGTGAGTCGCGGGTACATAATCTCCTACAGCTTAAATGACTAGTTTTCATCTTGCAAGCGACCTATCGTTATAGCCGTTTTTTGTTACAATATTTTACATATTTGTTAAACTTTTATCGGTTTGTTAAACTTTTAAAATTAATTAGAGTTAAGTTAAACATTAAAATAAGTAATAAGTTAAATCTCGTTTGCCCATCGCGCCAAATCACTCATTCGTCATCACTCACACCTGCAGTCAATCCGGATACCAAAATCACAAACTTACAAACCACACATACCTCTACACACTCACAGACACATGCATCCACCCTCACCCACCCACGAAATAATAATGCGAAAGTAATTACGTTATCGTACATTTTTAAATCTTATCATAATGGATGACACACAAATAATTTTGAATGACATAGACAACTCTGAAATAGCACAGGTTTTTGATTGCGATATCGTTGACTTTAAAAAGCACGTAGCACCTATCCCCACCGATTTTACCATTGTGTCGCAGAATATTATATCTGTCTACTCCAATTTGGATGATCTTCAACTAAACTTAGTCAGTCTTGGTACGGACATTGATCTGATAATCCTAACCGAATGTAGGTTGAACTCAAACAAACCAATACCTCAAATAACTAACTATAACTCGTACCAAACTACAAACCATCTGAATAAGGCTGATGGAGTGGTCGCCTATATTAAAAATTTACACAAGGATAAAACTAGAGAGATAAAGCTGGCTCACGCGTCCTGCTTAGAGATTAATATTACGCCTGACCTTACAGTTTTAGCGATCTATCGGTCCCCATCAACTGCGAACGCGGACCAATTTATTCACTCCTTAAATACCCATTTAACTACCCTTGCTTCAACTAAAAACTTAATAATTACCGGAGACATAAATATTAATCTTATATACAATCAAAATGAGCAGTCACACGAACGTTCAAACAGACTTAGCTATCTCAATATGTTAGCAATGCATGGTCTGCTCCCTGGTCACACCCTTCCTACGAGAGACAAAACCTGTCTTGACCATTTCATAATAAAACTCAAACCGGGCAATCAAACTGCAACCATTGCAATTATTCGCACGACTATTACTGATCATTCCATGACTTTATTAAAAATCTCAAAACAAACTAACTTAATAAGATGCTCAAAAACAAAAACAGTTTTTAATACGGAGAAGGGACTTGAGCTACTCAAAACCAGTAACCTATTGGACCTATTAAAACTAGATAACCCTAACTTAATCACTAATAACCTAATTGAGATACTACAAAAATGTGTCACACTCAGTACAATTACGCTGAATATACGTTTGAAAGATAGAATCCTAAAACCATGGATGACAATTGGCTTGTTGCGCTGTGTTATGTTATGAATAGAAATCTTATGCAAAAGAGACTTAGACTTGACCCATACAACGAGGTGCTAAAAATAACATACAAAAGGTATCGTAATTACTGTTATACCATTATTAGGAAACAAAAACGTAAACATGACAGAGATCAACTTTCTAAAGCGCACAGAAATCCCAAAAAAACCTGGAATATCATTAATAACATCACACAACGCAAACCTAAAAAAACAAATAATCCGGAACTGCTAGAGATACTTGCAACCCCACAAAGCTCTGTTGACAAGGTCAATGACTACTTCTGCAGCATAGGTAAACTTCTTGCTGAAAAAATCACTACCTCCCAGTCCTCATCAGGCAATAATACTAACCCTGATTCATTCTCGACAGATAATCCTTTGAGCTCATCTCTTGTCCTTCTCGACACGGACCCCGACGAAGTTTGATCCACTCTAATGAGCCTAAAATCGGATAGCGCTCCCGGTTGGGACAAAATACAAGTCAGCTTTCTAAAATCTGCACACGAACAAGTTGTACCAATCATAACTCACTTGATTAATTTATGTTTCGCGCAAGGAATTTTCCCCGATGCTCTGAAAATTGCACTCATAACGCCTGTGTATAGGTCAGGGGACAAGTCTGACCCGTCTAACTATAGACCAATTTCGGTCCTACCGTCCGTTTCAAAAATTGTTGAGAAACTTATAAACGCACGCCTTATTAAGTTCCTCTCTAAATATAACATACTGTCGCCTTCTCAGTTTGGGTTCAGGCAAGGAAAGTCCACTGAGGATGCTGTTCTGTCACTAACTTCTGCTCTGGTGGACGGTGTGGACAGGGGAGCCAAGTGTCTAGCTGTTTTTCTTGACCTCAAAAAGGCCTTTGACACAGTGTCTGTGCCCTTACTTTTACACAGGCTAGAACGCATCGGCATAAGGGGACCTGCTCTTGAGCTTTTTAAATCCTACCTCAGCAACCGCAAACAAACGGTTAAAATTGCGAAATACACCAGCTCTGAGTCAACCGTCACTTTCGGAGTCGGCCAGGGCAGTGTCCTTGGGCCGACATTGTTCCTTGTCTACATCAATAGTCTCTGCAACATGAAGATTGATGGCGGGCTCATTTTTTCGTATGCCGACGATACTGCCATTGTCTTCACTGCTAGGACTTGGGCTGATGTTTCAAGGTTGGCCGAACGTGGTCTTTCCAAGATAGCAGCCTGGCTAAACCATAGTCTCCTCACGCTAAATACTTCCAAATCCAATTACATCTGCTTTACTAAGTATAATAACTCGCAACCGTCCCGGGATTTCCAAATTAAAATCCACAACTGTGCCAACCCCCCCACCCCCGACTGCCCATGCTTAAAAATTGACAGGGTTCAACATATTAAATATCTAGGTGTTATGATTGACCAGCGCCTATCCTGGCATACGCACACCGAACTTCTAATGAAGAGAGTTAGGAAGCTGATATGGACCTTCAAAGCTCTGCGACACGTGGCTTCGCAGCAACTTCTGAAGCAAGTATACATATCGTTGGCCCAATCTATCCTCATGTACTGTTTGCCTTGCTGGGGAGGGACAACAAAAATAAAGTTTTTGGAACTTGAGAGGGCGCAGAGAACCTTACTTAAAGTCATGTTCTTTAAGCCCTACAGATACCCCACCCAAAGTCTCTACCAATTGTCAGATCTTCTGTCTATAAGAAAGCTATATTTGCTACAACTTGTTCTAAGAAAGCACACAACCCTTCCGTATGATCCCTCTAAGCCTAAAAGCAGAAGGAGCTACTTGGTCGCTCAAACTGTCAAGGTTAGATCTGCTTTCGCTAAAAGGCAATACCCAAGACAATCATCTCACCTATACAATCTGCTAAATAAAGAAATACGTATGTATTCCATGAAGTACCGCGATTGTAAAAAAGTAGTAACCGAGTGGCTTAAAACTAAATCCTATGACGATATTGAGTCTATTGTATCTACTTTACAATAGCCAAGTGTAATTACACTCTGGTAGTTTTCCGCATGGTTAGTGAAAGAAGACTTATTTAGCTTCTTTCGATCCCAAGACATAGTCGTAGGGCTAGCCAACTACCAACAACCTACAATATAGTGTACGCTTATACCTACCTATACTGGCATCGCCTTCCGGTTTCTCCCGCATAACGCAAAATAGGCACATTTTTGTATCTAGTACTAGTCAGGATATTCATTCACAAGAAATGAACTAAACATCGCTTATTATAACTCACACACCATACAACCTCACTACTCACACTTACACCCACACCCACACTCACTCTCACTTACACACATAACATACTCACTCGTAACACTCGCATCACACGTACTCCCGCGATTTGGCCTTCTTTTGTTTTGTTTTGTATAATCGGGGGGCACGGCAGTGCCCCCGCCAAGTCGAGCAAAAAGCGGCACGGCCGTACCATCCTTTTCTCGAAGCAGTTCAAGCCATTTTCGATCCCCTATAACTTCGTTGTGGATAAAACTAGAGACCTGAATTTTCAGTAATCAAGCAGGTATTGTATAAACACGGTATATTTCAAATTTCATTCAATTTGAACCAGTAGTTTAAGAATTATAACTAGTCAAAGTTTCTTAATTTTGTCACTCACTGACTGACTGACTGACTGACCGATCATCAAAACTCTAAGGCACTTCTAGCAGGCATAGAAGCTTCAAATTTAGAACACAATTAGCGTTTAGTGTATAAATCAAGGAAAAACTAAAATATTTTGCAATTTCGTTCCAGTTTTCTAGATACACCAACTGCATAAATAACTTTGTAATCACATATAAATATATAGAATTACAAAGTTACATTTGCAGTTAATGAATCAGTGTACCTGAACAAAGTCGCTTCCTGCTGTCTGTCTGTCCCTATGGATGCTTAGATCTTTAAAACTGCGCAACGGATTTTGATGCAGTTTTTTTTAATAGATAGAATGATTCAAAAGGAAGGTCAAGCACTCCCGTCACCCAACATAGGCACTATGCTGGGTGACACCACCTTCCGGCTCGCTACCTGTCTGCGTTTGGGCGCTCCTTGCGGGGCTCCGCATCGCTGTCAGTGCGGTGAAGCTGTCGACTGCCTCGGGCACCATGGCCTATCTTGTAGTAGGAGCGCAGGCCGGATAGCACGGCACGCCAGCATTAATGACATCATCCGCCGTGCTCTTGTCACCGCCGGGGTGCCAGCTGTTTTAGAACCCAACGGCCTGGCACGCGACGATGGGAAGAGACCAGACGGAATGACCATAATGCCCTGGAAGTTAGGCAGACCTTTGGTGTGGGATGCAACATGTGTCGACACCCTTGCGCCATCCCATCTTCCTAGCACGGTGGGCTGTGCTGGGGCGGCTGCTGCAGGTGCAGAAAACCTCAAACGGCGAAAATATTCCAACCTGATTGGGAGTTATATGTTCGAGCCGTTTGGGGTTGAAACACTAGGGCCATGGGGTCCGAGTGCCCACTTGGTTTTTCGAGATATCGCCAAGCGGTTAGTCGACTCTTCACGTGACCAGAGGGCTGGCCTATTTCTTGGCCAAAGAATTAGCATTGCCATACAACGTGGCAATGCTGCCAGCCATTTGGGCACTGTTCCTGTTGACAGCGATGCGGACGAATTTTTTGATGCCCTATGATCATTTTGCTAATTTTTTTTTCATATAAATGTACATATTATTATTTTTTTAAATAGGTATTAGCATAAATTATGTAAATATTAAAAATATTTCGAATGCAATAAGTGGAAACACATAACGACATCTATTGGCGCCATATAGTACTGACGAAAACATATTGTGATCTTTAAAACATTATTATGTGTCTAAAAGGCCTGCCTTTATGACGAAATAACTCTGATACTTATGTCTGTGTTATTTAAAAAAGTAATGATAATGATTATCTTATATATATAAAAGAAAGTCGTGTTAGTTACACCACTTATAACTCGAGAACGGCTGAACCGATTTGGCTGAAATTTGGTGGGGAGGTAGCTTAGAGCCAGGAGACGGACATAGGATACTTTTTTTTTTTTTGTATTTTTTTTTTATAGTAGGAGTAGGGTAGGAGTAGGGTAGGAGTAGGGTAGAAGTAGGGTAGGAGTAGTGTAGGAGTAGTGTAAGAGTAGGGTAGGAGTAGTGTAGGAGTAGGGTAGGAGTAGTGTAGGAGTAGGGTAGGAGTAGGGTAGGGTAGAGGTAGGGTAAAAGTAGGGTAGGAGTAGTGTAGGAGTAGTGTAGGAGTAGGGTAGGAGTAGTGTAGGAGTAGGGTAGGAGTAGTGTAGGAGTAGGGTAGGAGTAGGGTAGGAGTAGTGTAGGAGTAGGGTAGGAGTAGTGTGGGAGTAGGGTAAGAGTTGGGTAGGAGTAGTGTAGGAGCAAAACAACGTTTGCCGGGTCAGCTAGTAATCTATAAATATAAAATAAAGTCGTGTTAGTTACACTATTTATAACTCAAGAACGGCCGAGCCGATTTGGCTGAAAATTGGTGAGGAGGTAGCTTAGAACCAGCAGACGGACATAGGATACTTTTATCCGTTTTATTTTATTCGGTTTTAGACGGACATAGTATTTAATACTTTTATTTACTTATAACTAGGAGTAGTGTAGGAGTAGGGTAGGAGTAGGTTAGGAGTAGGGTAGAAGTAGGGTAGGAGTAGGGTAGGAGTAGTGTAGGAGTAGGGTAGGAGTAGGGTAGGAGTAGTGTAGGAATAGGGTAGGAGTAGGGTAGGGTAAGGGGTAGGACACCACGCGAACGAAGTAGCACCGGGCAGCTATAAATAATTTACATGGCAAAACAAATCAACGTTTGCCGGGTCAGCTAGTGTTAGAATATAATGTCAATATATTTAATCCATAAATTCTTTCAAACTATAAAAGCTACATTCATGTAGACATTTGTATAATTTGTTTTTAAATAATCTAACATTTAATAGTTTGAAATTGTTTGGTATTTTATTATTTAGATGAGAGGCACACGAATAGGCCTTATAGGATACTTTTTTTATCCCGGTAGTACGTTTCCGTGGTATTCGCTGAAGGTCGTACAGGTTTACGCCCCGACCTCGTCACACCCCGACGATGAGGTAGAGACCATGTATGAGGATATTTCCAGAGCCATGCATGGGTCTAAAACTCACTTTACCGTTGTCATGGGGGACGCGAAACTGGGTAAACGAAACGATGATGAGCTGCGAGTGGGACAATTTGCAGTTGGACGCCAGAACCACCGGGGCCACCTACTGGCCAGTTTTATGGAGAAGGAAGGCCTCTTTATGATGAATTCCTTCTTCAGAAAACGTGAGCACAGAAAGTGGACCTGGCAGAGCCCGGATGGTGCAACTAAAAATGAGATTGACTTCATTATGTCGACGAAGAAGCAAGTGTTCAATGATGTCTCTGTGATCAACGCGGTGAAAACCGGAAGTGATTACAAAGTCAAAGTCAAAGTCAAATCATTTATTTCAAATAGGCACATTAAAGGCACTTTTGAACGTCAAAAAAAAACTAAATAGAAACGATTCTAGTCGCCCATTCGAAAAGGTAGATTTCGTATGGAGAAGAATGGGCAAGAAACTCCACCGTTACTCTTTTAAAATGTTTTACAAGGTCTTGTATACATAATAAAAATTATATGTGAACACGATGCACCCATAATAAAATTAGTCTACCACAAAAGGTATTAGGTAGGAATTAAAAATTAAGCAATGACAGGTAAATCAAATAAGTGATAGATACATGGTGCTCACATATTTACAAGTTATTTAAAAAAAAAAAAATGCAAAAGTAGTTGAACTTTAACAAGTGTGTGAGCCACTGTAGTCGCAGATTGTAAAAAATGAATTAAAATAAGATGTCATATTTAAAAAAAAAATATCTATAAATATAAAAGGAGAAACTGACTGACTGAATGACTGACTGACTGACATATCAACGCACAGCCGAAACTACTGGGTCTAGGAATGTGGAATTTTGCACACGGCTTCCTTTTATAATGTAGGGTAGCACTAAGAAGGGGTTTTTGGAAATTCAACCTTTAAGGGGGTGAAAAGGGGGGATTTCGTTTGTATGAAAAATCTTATTCCTACAGTTAATAAACTTGAAACTTGGCACGAATACTTATGTAAGTAAATTATGAAGTTTGGCATTTTTTGTTTTTCTAAACTACCCCCTAAAGGGGGATTGGGGGGTGTCAAAATTTGTATGGAAGAATTTTAACGCGCGGTCCGATTAACTCGAAACTCAGTATTTATACTTAATATCAAAAATAAAGAATGACGTATATCAGGGTTTTTTGAAATTCCACCCCTGTGGGGGTGAAAAGCGGGAATACAGTTTATATGAAAAATCCTAATCATTTGTTTGGTTAATAAACTTGAAAATTGACCCGAATACTTATTTATCTAAATAAATGATAATTAGATTACATTTTCGAAATTTTTAGAGGAAAATCTATATATATCTATATAAATAAAAAGAAAAGTCCTGACTGACTGATTGACTGACTCATCAACGCCCAGCCCAAACCCTTGGACCTAGAAAGCTGAAATTTTGCACAGAGGTTCCCTATATAATGTAGACAAGGAATAAAGGAAGGATTTTTCGAAATTCAACCCCTAAGAGGGTGAACGCGAGGAAGATGAAATTTCACGCGGACGAAGTCGCGGGCAAAAGCTAGTATATATATATAATATAAATTAAATTAGGAACAAGTTTGATGTTGTCTAGACTTTTAGATTGTCCTATGGAGCAGGACCAGCATGTTTCCAAACATTCTTATCTTCCCGCATGGTAAGAGGCACATTGAACTTAAATATCAAGCTGGAAAGATCTCGACTGATGAAGTCTACGCTCCGTCCTGCACCGATCCAGGTCCATAACCCCGAGAGCTTTCAGCTCGAACTCCAGAATCGTTTCGAATGCCTAGGGAGCTCCGTGGACGATTATAACGATGGGTTCGTGGAAACTGTCCATACGGTCGGGTCTAAGATCTTCAAGACCCGTCGTACGAATTCAAAAAAGAAGCTCTCTGATCCTACTTTGCGGCTCATGAAGGAGAGGCGCGAGATGATCCTGCAGTCTTCGGATGATGCGCAAAATTACCGGCAACTCAATAGACAGATCTCTAAGTCCTTGAAAAGTGATCATCGCCGCTTTAATACAGACCGTATTAAGGACGCGATAGAGCGAAATAAAGGCTCCAAGGTCTTTGCTAGAGATCTGTCTATTGGGAAGAGCTTATGAAACTGAAGACCGATGATGGCAGGATCGTATCCGCCAAACCTGAGCTGTTGAGAGAGATCGAGAGGTTCTATGGACAGTTATACACGTCAACAAGTAACCCCGTTATGAATCTGGCAAACGACCCGAGAGCTAGATTGTCCCGGCACTATACCGAAGACATCCCGGACGTCAGCCTGTACGAGATTAGGATGACTTTGAAGCAGCTCAAAAACAACAAGGCGCCGGGTGATGACGGAATTACGGCCGAGTTGCTGAGGGCCGGCGGAAAACCCGTTCTTAAGGCCCTTCAGAAGCTGTTTGGTTCCGTCATACTCGAGGGCAAAACACCACAGGCATGGAACAGAGGTGTGGTGATACGTTTCTTTAAGAAGGGCGACAATGCCCTTCTTAAGAATTATAGGCCCATCTCACTCCTGAGCCATGTCTACAAGCTGTTTTCGATAGTCATCACGAACCGTCTCGCACGCAGGTTTGACGACTTCCAGCCTCCCGAACAAGCCGGATTCCGTAAAGGCTTAAGCACCGTAGACCACATACATACGCTGCGACAGGTTATACAGAAGACCGAAGAATATAACCTGCCTCTCTGCTTAGCGTTCGTGGACTACGAGAAAGCCTTTGATTCGATCGAGACATGGGCTGTACTGCAGTCTCTTCAACGGTGCCAGATCGACTATTGGTACATCGAGGTGCTGAAGTGTTTGTACGAAAACGCCACTATGTCAGTCCGACTCCAGGATCAGACCTCGAAACCTATCCTTCTGCAGCGAGGTGTAAGACAGGGAGACGTTATCTCTCCGAAACTGTTCACCGCTGCACTGGAGGATGTCTTCAAGGTTCTGGACTGGAAAGGGGTTGGCATCAACATCAACGGCGAGTACATAACTCACCTTCGGTTTGCTGACGATATCGTAGTCATGGCTGAGACTATAGAGGACCTCAGGACAATGCTCGATGACCTCAGTAGAGCCTCCGAAAGAGTGGGTCTTAAAGTGAACATGGACAAAACGAAGGTCATGTCAAATGCCCATGTAACACCCACTCCCATAAAGATCGGAGACGCTACACTCGAAGTCGTGGATGAGTATGTTTACCTAGGAAAAACTGTCCAGTTAAGTAGGTCTAACTTCGAGAAAGAGGTCAATCGTCGAATCCGACTCGGCTGGGCAGCGTTCGGGAAGCTACGCAATATCTTCTCGTCCCACATACCGCAGTGTCTCAAGACGAAAGTCTTTGACCAGTGCGTGTTGCCAGTGATGACTTATGGCACTGAAACGTGGTCGCTCACAATGGGCCTTAAATAAGAAGGCTAAAAGTCACCCAAAGGGCAATGGAGAGGGCTATACTTGGAGTTTCCCTGCGTGATCGAATCAGGAATGAGGAGATCCGCAGGAGAACCAAGGTAACCGACATAGCCCGAAGAATTGCCAAACTTAAGTGGCAGTGGGCAGGGCACATTGCTCGCAGAACAGATGGCCGATGGGGCCGAAAGGTTCTGGAGTGGCGACCACGTACCGGAAGACATAGCGTTGGAAGGCCTCCCACAAGGTGGACCGACGACCTTGTGAAGGCCGCAGGAACCCGTTGGATGCGAGAAGTACAGAACCGGTCGAAGTGGAAGGGCTTGGGGGAGGCCTATGTCCAGCAGTGGACGTCTTTCGGCTGAAATGATGATGATGATGACGTTTCCGTGAGATCCTTTGCTACTTCTACGCGAGCGATGTCGCGGGCAAAAGCTAGCAGCACTGACCTGATCGCGCTGTACTGGCTTGATTTATGTTCACATGAGTCCAATTCAAACTCAAACTCAAAACATTTATTTCAGTTAAACCAATCACAGGCACTTTTGAATTGTCAAGGGGTCGGTCAGTCAGAAAGATGAAGCTAGTTGCCCATTCCAAAGCGTAGGTACAGTCAACAAAGGAGTTAGGTATACAGGAGCGTCGGATATTGTTGAAGTTTACTAAGAAACCGATGGATATTCTCGAATAAAATTTTAGTTTATTAATAGAAAACAAACAGCTCATTTATTAAATTATATTTCAGTCCAGAACATCCATCGGTTTCTTAGTAAACTTCAACTATATCCGACGCTCCTGTATACTTAACTCCTTTGTTGACTGTACCTATGGAGAAGAACGGGCAAGAAACTCCATGGAAACTCTTTTAAATCAAAATAATATGGTTACAAAGTCTTGGTTACATCATTCATGTTAAAAATTATCCATGTGGGAACGACGCAGAACGTTAAAAGCGTCCGTAATGAAAATACGAAGCAAAAAAACGAATCAAATATTAAATTGAAATAAGTCATGGCAGCAAAGAGATGACCAGTCCCTACTGACGGCGCCCGTTCACGAACATGACGCATGTATTAGCACCATTCGGCTCAACCATTTTGAAGGGAGCTAAAAAATCCAACACACGCGCTACCATCAGCGAGACATTTGAGTGAGCACGACATACTCTCAACCGCCAGGGCACATTCATGGCAATGAAAGACGTACCCAGTAAATGGTAGCTTTATAGTATGTACATAGTACTCACACATGTGTTATGCAATTACACAATACTAGGAGATTGAATTTATATAATGCAAAAATAGTATTTTAAAATCTTCAACAGCTCTAGCAGTATTTTCCAATGCTAATCAATATATATTCAGGTTCAGGTTCAGGGCCCGTACTGAGCAGGGTGCTTACTCTTGAATTTAATTCCGATAGATAGACATTGGAATTGTGACGTTTCATACTCATGAGCTCGATACAGCCCCAAATGGTTTTTAAATTGGGTGTCCTTTTTGGGGAACTAAATGGAATTGGGATCGGGCTTGGCATGTGGTAAACGGTACTCTTGAGTGTATTTTGACAGCTGTGTATTGCGTCAATATTGCGTTGGGACAGTTTGTTGATTGTAATTTTTCTAATAACAAAAGTGTAACTTTTTAGAAATTGTTTTGCGTTTTAAGTGGTTTTCTGTGGGTTCTAAGAGTATAATATGGCACGATAAGCAGTAATTTATAGTGTTTTACGTAATTCCCATAAAAAAAAACAACTGAAACAAAGACGAGATGTGCGTCGGATGATGCGTTATACGGACATAGCGTTTTCTATGAATGAATACGAATTTAAAGCAAATTATAGAGTGAGCAAGAATTTTACTCCTCTTTCGTATTACATAACAACATTTTTATCCTATCTCTATACAATAAAAACTTTCTAGAACATTAACTTACTAAAATCGGACTTCGGCATGTTTTCATTATACAAAATTATTTCTATTTCTAAAACCCGTAGACTGATTTACATAATTCAAACTAGAATATCAGTTTTCTCTCATCTGACACTAAAATCGCGCAAATCTATTATTATATAAATAAAAAGAAAAGTCCTGACTGACTGATTGACTGACTCATCAACGCCCAGCCCAAACCCTTGGACCTAGAGAGCTGAAATTTTGCACAGAGGTTCCCTATATAATGTAGACAAGGAATAAGGCAGGATTTTTCGAAATTCAACCCCTAAGGGGGTAAATGGGGAGAGGGTGAAATTTCACGCGGACGAAGTCGCGGGCAGAAGCTAGTATTCCTATAAACAAAAAAAAACGGGCAAGAGCGAATCGGACTGGCGGACCGAGGGTCCCGTACCATCATATGTTTTTAAATTTTCATCGGCGAGGCCTATATTCGGGATCCTGCCGTTTTACCAAAAAGATTTTGCCAAAATTTCCCTATCCAAACAAATTTTCGCAACCTTTTATTATACCAATGCAATGTTTGTAATGATTTTAGTATGCACATTTTCATTTGGTCAAATTTTTACTTGGCAGAATATTACTATGGATAATGTCATTTAGGCATTTGGTCTTTAATCAAATGATTTATTACAGCAAACAATCTTTAGACAATAAACGTTTGGTCAAATGATTTGTTATGACAAAAAATATAAAGACAAAAATTAGATTTTTTGGGAATCAAATAATTAAAAAATGCAATTTTATCTTAAAATAATCATTTCATTCATTTCAAATTTTTGCAATCGAGAACCGAATTAGTTAGACGAGGTTAATTAATAAAAAAAAATGGTTAGGTTAGGTTAAAACTGTGACCTCCTACGCACGAGCCGAGCGAGCGAAGCAAGCGGTGCCGCGGCAGCGGCCGGCGAGTGCCAGAAACGACTAAATTATATAGAAGAAAAAATATGGAAAAAAGAAATTATTTTTAGCAGGCTATCGAAAACCGAATTAGTTAGACGAGGTTAATTATTAAAAAAAATGCTTAGGTTAGGTTAAAACTGTGACCTCCTAAGCACGAGCCGAGCGAGCGAAGCGAGCGGTGCCGCGGCAGCGGCCAGCGAGTGCCAGAAACGACTAAATTATATAGAAAAAAAATATGGAAAAAAGAAATTATTTTTAGCAGGCTATCGAAAACCGAATTAGTTAGACGAGGTTAATTATTAAAAAAAATGCTTAGGTTAGGTTAGGTTAAAACTGTGACCTCCTACGCACGAGCCGAGCGAGCGAAGCGAGTGGTGCCGCGGCAGCGGCCGGCGAGTGCCAGAAACGACTAGATTATATAGAAAAAAAAAATATGGAAAAAAACACCCTTGTAATAAAACGTCTTCAAAGTTAGATCTTATGCTTGAAATGGCTGCCTTAAAACTGCGAAAACTGACGATACTAAATATTTGGCAAATGTAATTTTGCGTAGAACTGAAATATTTGATTAAATAAAAATTGGTAAAAGTACTAGTTGGTAAACAAGTTATTGTTTAAACGTTCACTTGCCAAACATTAGGTTTGGGTTACAATTATTTGTAAAGAGATTTTTTGCTAAGTAATAATTTGGCAAATGAAATTATGCGAAAAATTGGTTGGGAAGTGATAATTTGGCAATTTCTTTTTGGTAAAACAAGGGAGACCCCTATTATATTAATTAGAGAATTTTAACACTGCGCACTGTGGTGTAGAATATTGCAGTTTTATGTCAGCGCCATCTTTTGGTTGTAAACCGTTTTAATTAAAGAATAAATAAATAAATAAATAAATTGGTCCGGATATTATATTTAATTTGACTTTATAAGCAGCAGTTAGCCGTCCTACTAGCTTCTACAACCGTTTTCCTCATGAACGCGTAGAGATATCAAGTTGAAACTCATATCAAATACTTAGGTCTAAAATAAGACAAATTTCTAAGTCACCGCAAAAACGCAAAGGTACAACCATTTATACCGCATATTTTGAAACCTGCGATTTTTTTATTTGTTCTTGCTGTACCATTAATGTCATCATTCCGTTTCGGTTCCTCGCCTTTGTTCGTTGGTTTCCCGTCCCTTGGAGTGCTATTTCGTGCGTGTTTTATCATAATTGTTGATATATTGGAAGATTTTAAATACTTCTAATAACACAATTTATTCTAAGGACAAGGACAACTTGTAATTTGTACCGTGGTACAAGTTTGGCCGAAAAAAAAACACCTCCTTTGCGACAATTTCTCTTTGATTTTGTTTATTTCTGCTTTGTTTTTCAAATCCAAAACTTTGCAAACATATAATTATGGCTATAGTTAATTGTCAACGAAAATACTATTTTACATAATATAATACCTATGCGTACCAGATTTCTAAATAGTGACTAAAAAACTTTGTAAATAAATAACTTTGATAAAAAAACTTGCAATCATTCATCAGCAGACTTTTGCAAGGCTGCTGCAAGGCTGGTGTAGGTATTATAGTTATATTATAAAATAAATGACATGTGTTATTATAAAATATAGGATTACTGAAACGATAAAGAGACCTTTGTCTTTAATTTATGCTCCTCCAGCTTTCCATATTGTAATGTTATGGATTTCATTTTGCATACCATAATTATCTATGACTCGATTGTCGTGATGGGTGAACTATTACTTATAACCTACAGGTTTGTACGGGACCCTCAGTGCGCGAGTCCGACTCGCACTTGGTCGGTTTTTATTCCATATTACGACTATAATACTTTTAAACAATTTTAACACCACCACTTTGTAATTCACTTCGCTACCGAGTGCTACGAGCCGCTACGGTGCTACGGAATGCTACGGTGCTACAGAGTGCTGCGGTGCTACGGAGTGCTACAGTGGTACGGAATGCTACGAGTGCCTACGACATTACGTAGTAGATCTAGTAGAGCGGCCGGAAGCGCTCTCGCTGAACAAATTCTCAACTGCTATATTGCAATATACTCGAGTTACAGCGTCATAATGCTGCGCTTTCCGTATTATTATGTTTTATGCATGTAAGGCTTTAAACTTCTTATGGTGTTAGATTATTTTCAGTAAAGCTTTCACTACATATTATTGAGTTGATGCCATTTTGAACGTATCAAATATACACAGTTAAATTAAATTAATCGGGCAGAATTGCACGATCGGGGTTGAATAGCAATTTACCCCAGCGAATGAAATTACCACAGCTAATTGCACGACCTACGTTAGTAGGTAATTTTATTCGAAATACGTCTGATCTTTAATTTAATTTTTAATTGGGAACGCTACTGAAAATGTTATCACGTTAACCACAAAACTGACGCCAAGTGCATAATACTTATGTAAATATGTTATTTTATTCACTTTAATAAGAACTGAAGGACACACAGTTCAATTTGTATGAGTTGTTGATCTGTTCTGAAGTGAAATGGATGCGAAATGCTAAATTAATGCCGTGTTGCCTCGCCTGGGGAGGCTGGGGTTCACACTCGCCAGCAGTATCGCTCACCGGTCGGTCATGTGTTTTTATTTATTTATTTTGTGCTGTAACTCACGAAACTACAACCATATTTTGACGCGGTGAACCTGATACAGATGCTTCACTCGAGTGAATGTCAATTTTTGTTTAATTCCATGTTTACACGACACCGATAATATTACATAGGAATGAACTATTTATCTGCTCGAGTAATTTTATCTTTCGATTATTCGGTAGGCCAGTGGAAGATGCCGAGTGCCGAAATCCAACATCGTTGGATCGGTTCACTAATGTTTTTTTTTTGTCAGAATTTTTATTACTTTCATTTTTATTCAGACTTATCATTTCGAGTGAAAGATGCCTAATAAAAAACAAAAAAAAGAACATCTGTCCTTCTCCCTTCTGCTTTTATTCATTCTTCCTTTCATATTCAGTCCATTTTTGTCTGGAATGCGGTTCCTCTAGGACGGACATTGCAAATCTATTTTAAAAATAAATATCATCTCACTTACCCCTTTCCCTTGAATATGTAAATAAATATATGACGGAGAAGGTAGGTGTGTCTAGTTAATTTATCATCAGCTATATTTCAATTACTGTGGGCGTAATATGGGTAGTGTTGATTATTGCGCAATAGAAACAACAGTTTACAGTTCAAATCAAATCGCACACCTAGATCTAAACAGCGATTAACTCAAAAAAACACTTTTTTCAGGAAAGTTGAAAAACTAATTACTATGTCCATATGCACTGCAGGAGTTTGCTGTATTGATTTCGACTTTTTAAGTTGAGTAATGGAACTATTTTTGAATCTGTTTTGTTGGTCGCTAGGTAGTGAGTTAGGGAATTCGATGGTATGCATACCTCAAAAATTGAGATTTTAGAGTTAGCTCTCTTTAGATCTAGGTGTGCGAAATTATAATTTTACGAACAAATTAATCACACACTGTAGGCACAACACGACACGACACCACTGATACGGATCACGTGACAGTTTCTGAGCACATGTAGCCAGCACAATGTCCCATGACCAGGAGACCGCTCCACACGGCTGTAGCCTGTAGCACTCTCGGCGACTCGCATCAACGTCAGGCAGGACTCTGTCGAGCGCCGCTGGTGGCACTGCACGACACAACAGATACGGAACACGTGACAGTTTCTGAGCACATGTAGTCCGCACAATGTCCCATGACCAGGAGACCGCTCCACACGGCTGTAGCCTGTAGCACTCTCGGCGACTCGCATCAACGTCAGGCAGGACTCTGTCGAGCGCCGCTGGTGGCACTGCACGACACAACAGATACGGAACACGTGACAGTTTCTGAGCACATGTAGTCCGCACAATGTCCGATGACCAGGAGACCGCTCCACACGGCTGTAGCCTGTAGCACTCTCGGCGACTCGCATCAACGTCAGGCAGGACTCTGTCGAGCGCCGCTGGTGGCACTGCACGACACAACAGATACGGAACACGTGACAGTTTCTGAGCACATGTAGTCCGCACAATGTCCGATGACCAGGAGACCGCTCCACACGGCTGTAGCCTGTAGCACTCTCGGCGACTCGCATCAACGTCAGGCAGGACTCTGTCGAGCGCCGCTGGTGGCACTGCACGACACAACAGATACGGAACACGTGACAGTTTCTGAGCACATGTAGTCCGCACAATGTCCCATGACCAGGAGACCGCTCCACACGGCTGTAGCCTGTAGCACGCTCGGCGGCTCGCATCAAAGTCAGGCAGGACTCTGTCGAGCGCTGCTAGTGGCACTGGCGTCCCCATCAGTCAGCTGTATATATTATATTAATTATGTAAATATGTGTATTATAACCAATTTATCCAGAATGCTTCCCATGGTCTACTCCCTACACACCTAATACCAACAAGATTAGAAAACTGTCTTGATCATATTTTACTTAAGTCCAAATTACCTTCAACCACATTAATTCTTGAATCGCACATCACCGACCATAAACCAATTATACTGACGTTAACGAATGCGAACCCAACTCGGAAACAAAAATACACTGTCTCCCGTACTAATCTAGATGCCATTAAATCTGAACTAGAAAGCATTAATTTCTCTGACATTTATAACATTAATGATCCTAATGAAGCCTTGAATAAGTTTGTATCCATAGTAACTACCGTAATAAATAAACACACTACCAACATTACAATTCCTAAGAAACAAAGAACTATTAAACCCTGGATAACACCAGGCTTGTTAAAATGTATTAAAAATAGGGATAGACTGCATACTAAATCAAAAAAATCACCAAGTAACTTAATTTTAAAACTAACATATACACGTTATAGAAACTTCTGTAATGCTTTACTCCGCAAACTTAAAATAGCCTTTGAAAAAAGTGAACTAGAAAAATCAAAAAATAATCCCAAAGCTCTTTGGAAAACCATTCAAGACATCACAAATACTCGTAAAGTACGCACCAGTCCCGATGAATTATTGAAACTGGGTGATAGTCCTCTCTCTTCTGTGAACCAAGTATGTTCATTCTTTAGTAATATTGGTAAAAATTTAGCGGCAAATATATTAAAATCTCACGATCCTACTAACAATACTCTCTCCGGCAGGGATCGATCCAACAAGTCCAGAGTCTCACCTCCAGCGACCTCCCTTGTTTTACTAGACACCGATGAAGGGGAGGTAGAAACTATCATTTTACAACTACGCAATGATTGTGCTGTAGGTTGGGATGGTATATCATCTACCTTGCTAAAAATTTGTCGCCACATACTGGTGCCACCAATCACTTACATTTGCAATCTTTGCTTACAATCTGGAACGTTTCCTGACGGACTCAAAAAAGCTATAGTCCATCCAATATATAAGAGCGGGGACAGAACCTGTGTCAGTAACTACAGACCAATCTCCGTCCTGCCCTCGCTTTCAAAAATTGTTGAAAAAATCCTTAACAGACGGCTTAGGAGTTTTTTACATAAACATAGCATTATTGCCGAGAACCAGTATGGCTTCAAGTCTGGGGTTTCGACGGAGGATGCTGTACTGGATCTTACACAGTTTGTAGCAAGAAAACTTGATAGTGGGGCTAAGTGCTTGGGTATATTTCTGGATCTGTCGAAAGCTTTTGACACAGTTTCTGTTCCCAAACTTATCTCAAAATTAGAACTTCTAGGTATACGAGGCATAGCACTCGACATTTTCAAAGATTACCTCAGGAATCGAGCCCAGCAAGTTAAAATAGATGCGTATCTCAGTAATGCGGAAGCTGTGACATACGGTGTGCCCCAGGGAAGCATATTGGGTCCCACACTGTTCCAAATTTATGTCAATGACCTTTGCAGGATGATGCTACCAAACTGCAAGATCTACGCATACGCTGACGATACTGCAATTATCATTTATGGTGCTACTTGGGAAGAGATTAAAACTAAGGCAGAAATAGCACTAAATATTATTATGGACTGGTTCCACCAAAATCTACTGACATTAAACGTGGATAAATCGTGCTATATTCCTTTCTCAATCCGACGAAACACCAAGCCACCGCATAGCTTTGTAGTAACTGCTCACTCCTGCATGAACTCTTCAACACCCTGTTCATGTCCTTCACTAGCAAGAAGGGACTGTGTTAAGTATCTAGGTCTTCAAATAGATGATGGCCTACGCTGGGACAAACAGCTAGAAATGATAACTAGCAGGACAATGCGTCTTATATATGTTTTTAAATCCCTTAGAGTATCGGCTGACACAGATACATTAAAAATGGTTTATTTTGCACTGTGTCAGTCGATTATCGGATATTGCATTACTGCATGGGGTGGTGCTATTAAAACTAATTTCCTGAGGGTAGAGCGAGCTCAAAGAGCCGTACTTAAAGTTATGTCTAAGAAACCGTTCTTATACCCAACCAAACAACTTTATGATGAATGCAAGGTATTAACAGTTAGACAGCTGTTCATCTTGCAATCTGTCCTCAGAACTCACAGAGCCATGCCAAGATCTAACCCAAAAAAACGCACAAATGTCCCATCAGGTGTATCACATAAAACTACCTTTGCCCAGCGCCAATATTACGTCATTGGTACTTACATATATAAGAAACTACATAAAATACTGAACATACTTGATTTGAACAGACATACTCTAAAACAAAAAATTACTCAATGGCTACTGCAACAGGACTACCTCACCACGGAGAATCTTCTAGCATACATCTCATAAAAATACATTCACAAAATCCACTCACATATACACACACATACACGCACATACTCACCCTTGCACACGCACACACACACCCACACCCCCACACACACACCCCCACACATACACGAACTCTCACTCACATACACAGCACACTAATTAACCTACCTACACTTATTTCATAGAATAACTTTACCACATCGACGTTGCTTCACTTGTTACAGAATGTGAATTATTTAATGTACCCTTTCGGCTGAACCCTATCTCTTAAGACACAGGCTAGACCTAGTTTAAGGGATAGAGTCTATTCCATTGTGCTTATAGCGTGACAAATGTATTTTTAACCTACAATGTATACAGTGCAATGTGTTTCTTGTTTTATGAAATAAATATTTTTATTATTATTATTATATTATTATGTTCTTGTGTAGCCCTATTTTATAAATTCATTATGTTATCTTTGGATGTCTGATCCTGAAGTCGAGCTGTTATAGTGGCGTTTTCGTACAGACCGATATTCGATCTGGTACCATTGAAGAGACTGCAGTACAGTCCATGTCTTTAATGAATTGGAGGCTTTCTCGTCCACAATCGCTAAACAAAGAGGCAGGTTATACTCTTAGATCTTCTGTATAACCTGTCGCAGCGTGTGTATGTGGTCTACGGTGCTAAAGCCTTTACGGAAACCGGAAACAGAGCCCCAGCGGGGCTCCCATTGTGACGTCACATGGTAGTGTGTCCGCAAGCAACTGGTGAGCGATGCTACTGATGTGTGTGAAACCCAGACGAGGCGACGAGGCGACGCGGCTTGTTCAGGAGACTCGTCGAAGACGTTAAACCTGAGCGAGAGACCGTTCGTGGTGACTCTTGTAGACATGACTCAAAAGTGAGATGGGCCTATAATTCATAAGAAGGGCATTTAAAAAAAGTATCACCACATAGGTGTGATGATACTTTTTAAGAACATACGAGTTTCGCTGTTTTCCTTTCCGCGTTTTGCCCTCCAGAAGTTGTTTGATTCCGTCATACTCGAGTGACGGAATCAAACAGCTTCTGGAGGGTCTTAAGAACGGTTTTCCACCGGCCTTTAGGAGTTCAGCCGTAAATCCGTCACCACTCGGCGCCTTGTTGTTAGTGAGGTGCTTCAGAGACATCCTGATCGCGTACAAGCTGAGGTCCGGGATATCTTTGGTATTGTGTCAGGTCAATCTAGCTCTTGGGTCGTTTGCCAGGATCAGACCTCGAAACCTATCCTTTTGCAGCTAGGTGTGAGACAGAGAGACGTTATCTCTCTGAAACTGTTCACCGCTGCACTAGAGGATGTCTTCAAGGTTCTAAACTGGAAAGGGATTGGCATCAAAATCAATGGCGAGTAAAAGAAAGAAAAACTGTTTATTCTGCACAAACAAAACGCACATTGCAAATAAAAAAGACAAAATATATACACACACAATGTAGTCAAAAGCCTCGTACTCAAGCTTAAAAAAAAATGTTGACAATTTTGTTCATTGTTTGATGTCAGGACCAGGGACCAAAGACAACACACATTATCTATTAAATTTGACATTGACAATTTGAGATTGACATTTGACAAATCAATTCGTGATGCGCCCGCGTCACTGGCATAATTATGACAACAAAACAAAGTGAAAACAACAACAATCAAAACAAAAACAAAAATGCCAATTGCAGAATGGAAAAATAACTACTTTTGTTACAAACAACAATAATAAGGACAATTAAGCCGTGCGTCGCATCTGTGCAAGAACAGGTCATTGCTCAGCAAAATGATGTTACTTTGGACGAACCTATCGTAAACAGCGCTGATTTTCAGCAACTACCTCTCGAATGACGTAATGACTTCCCACCGTAAATCGGGTAAGTCTAGTTTCCCAAATTATGTGTGATTCTAGCTGAACATAGTCATCATCGTCATCATCATCATTTCAGCCAAAAGACGTCCACTGCTGGACATAGGCCTCCCCCAAGCACTTCCACTTCGACCTGTTCTGTGCTTCTCGCATCCAACGGCTTCCTGCAGCCTTCACAACGTCGTCGGTCCACCTTGTGGGAGGCCTTCCAACGCTACGTCTTCCGGTACGCGGTCGCCACTCCAGAACCTTTCGGCCCCATCGGCCATCTGTTCTGCGAGCAATGTGCCCTGCCGACTGCCACTTAAGTTTGGCGATTCTTCGGGCTATGTCGGTTACCTTGGTTCTCCTGCGGATCTCCTCATTCCTGATTCGATCACGCAGGGAAACTCCAAGCATAGCCCTCTCCATTGCCCTTTGGGTGACTTTTAGCCTTCTTATAAGGCCCATTGTGAGCGACCACGTTTCAGTGCCATAAGTCATCACTGGCAACACGCACTGGTCAAAGACTTTCGTCTTGAGACACTGCGGTATATGGGACGAGAAGATATTGCGTAGCTTCCCGAACGCTGCCCAGCCGAGTCGGATTCGACGATTGACCTCTTTCTCGAAGTTAGACCTACCTAACTGGACAGTTTGTCCTAGGTAAACATACTCGTCCACGACTTCGAGTATAGAGTCTCCGATCATTATGAGAGTGGGTGTTACATGGGCATTTGACATGACCTTCGTTTTGTCCATGTTCACTTTAAGACCCACTCTTTCGGAGGCTCTACTGAGGTCATCGAGCATTGTACTGAGGTCCTCCATAGTCTCAGCCATGACTACGATATCGTCGGCAAACCGAAGGTGAGTTATGAACTCGCCATTGATGTTGATGCCAGCTCCTTTCCAGTCCAGAACCTTGAAGACATCCTCCAGTGCAGCGGTGAACAGTTTCGGAGAGATAACGTCTCCCTGTCTTACACCTCGCTGCAGAAGGATAGGTTTCGAGGTCTGATCCTGGAGTCGGACTGACATAGTGACGTTTTCGTACAGACACTTCAGCACCTCGATGTACCGATAGTCGATCTGGCACCGTTGAAGAGACTGCAGCACAGCCCATGTCTCGATCGAATCAAAGGCTTTCTCGTAGTCCACAAACGCTAAGCAGAGAGGCAGGTTATATTCTTTGGTCTTCTGTATAACCTGTCGCAGCTTATGTATGTGGTCTACGGTGCTAAAGCCTTTACGGAATCCGGCTTGTTCGGGAGGCTGGAAGTCGTCTAACCTGCGCGCGAGACGGTTCGTGATGACTCTCGAAAACAGCTTGTAGACATGGCTCAGGAGTGAGATGGGCCTATAATAATTCTTAAGAAGGGCATTGTCGCCCTTCTTAAAGAAAAGTATCACCACACCTCTGTTCCATGCCTGTGGTGTTTTGCCCTCGAGTATGACGGAACTAAACAGCTTCTGAAGGGCCTTAAGAACGGGTTTTCCGCCGGCCCTCAGCGACTCGGCCGTAATTCCGTCATCACCCGGCGCCTTGTTGCTTGTTGTTGTTGTTGTTTTTGAGCTGCTTCAGAGCCATCCTAATCTCGTACAGGCTGACGTCCGGGATGTCTTCGGTGTGGTGTCGGGTCAATCTAGCTCTTGGGTCGTTTGCCAGATTAGTAACGGGGCTACATGTTGATTTGTATAACTGACCATAACATAACTGACCTTTATTTCGCTCTATCGCGTCCTTAATACGGTCTGTATTAAAGCGGCGATGATCGCTTTTCAAGGACTTAGAGATCTGTCTATTGAGTTGCCGGTAATTTTGCGCATCATCCGAAGACTGCAGGATCATCTCGCGCCTCTCCTTCATGAGCCGCAAAGTAGGATCAGAGAGCTTCTTTTTTGAATTCGTACGACGGGTCTTGAAGATCTTAGACCCGACCGTATGGACAGTTTCCACGAACCCATCGTTATAATCGTCCACGGAGCTCCCTAGGCATTCGAAACGATTCTGGAGTTCGAGCTGAAAGCTCTCGGGGTTTTTAACCCTTTTGCTGAACATAGTGTGTACTTATAACTAAAATAAATAAAAATATATATATCTGTATGTAAGCATTACTACATCAATCACCTTCGGTTTCACTATCAGTTAGAGAATTGTTTACGTATAAAACATATTCATATTTAACTCACATGTAGCACAGAAATCTTTATGGTTCGACTTGTCGTCACATCACTACATTAATGCACTCATGCGGAGTAGGGGCAGATTTCTAGTTTTGTAAAATATCCAAATGGTTATAGCAAAATGTTTTATTATTTTTACACAAAGACGTGAGAAACGTAGGGTTCTTCACCCAGACACTTGGCTTTTTACTTTCTTCGCACATTATCTCACAAATTGAACACGCCTCCCTTCACCAAGCCGCGCGCCGCCGCGCGCCGCCGCGTCTCACCGCGCCCGCCGCCTGAGCGGACGCATCGCGTGCCGAGCCGTCTAATGCTATCGGCAATTGTTTAGGGTCCCGGAACAAACGATTACGAAACATAACGTATCGCTCTAAACTTTTTGTTCATCCCTGAAAGTGTTTACAATACACCTAAGTATCTATGCTTCGTAAAACAACTGAGTCGCGTTGAAAATAACATTGACAGGAATGTTTCTGACAATGCTATTCATCAGCAAGCTATTAGGTCTAAATTAAAAAACACTACTGTAGGAGTTCCTCAGGGATCTATATTGGGTCCTATCCTCTTTATTATATTTATTAACGATGTAATAGATTATGTGGAAAATATTTTGAGGGAACATTCAAAGTTAGTGGTATTTGCAGACGATACTAATGCTATCATTTCAGCAGATAACATTCAATCTCTTAATTCGCGCGTAAATGAAGCTTTAGAGGTATTTCACAAGTGGTTGGTGGTGGGTAAGACCAACTTAATCCTATTTCGTACCACTTCCAAAAATAAAAATTACCTAAATTGTGCTTTGGATGGAGTCCATGTTAGTATGGTTGAGACAGTAAAGTTTTTGGGAGTACACGTTGATTGTTATTTAAATTGGAAACCAGAACTTGAAAGTTTAAAAAACTCAATCAGCTCAGCATGTTATGTACTGAGAAGCCTACGAAATGACATTGACATTACACAGTTAAAAAAAGTATATTACGCGTTAATCGAGTCAAGGTTACGATAAAGCATCTTATGCTGGGGAGGCAGCTACGATTACAATATACAGAGAGCATTTGTGTTACAAAAAAGGGCCATTCGCACCATGGTTTGCATTCGTCAGCAGGAATCTTGTAAGAGACACTTTGTAAATTTGAATATTCTCACTATACCTTTCCTATACGTATTGGTGCTCCTAACACATTTTTCTAAATATGTACATCAATATGAGACTGAAGAGGAAAGAAAGATTAGAGAGAGTACGAGAAGAAAAGATTTTAAATCCACAAATATTCCTAAACTTAATATAGTCGAACACGGTACCTGCCACATGTCAGTGAAAATTTTCAATAAACTTCCCGTTGATATAAAATTATCACTTTACAAAAGGGACTTCAAGGCTAAATTGAAGCGTTACCTACAACTGGAAGGCTGCTATTATTCTATTAATGATATTTAAATTGTAAACATACAACTGGAAATTTATCATGATTGTTATTTTTAACCGACTTCAAAAAAGGAGGAGGTTCTCTATTCGACGGTATGTTTTTTTTTTTTTTTGTGTGTTTGTTACGCGATTACTCCGCCAATTGTGGACCGATTTTCAAAATTCTTTTTTTGTTCGAAAGGGTATACTCTCGAGGTGGTCCATTATCATCAAGTTGGAATCTGATGAGAGGATCCCATGGAAATCGAGGGACACCCTCAAATTTTATAGGCAAAGCTATAGCGATTTGGGTATTTTTTAAAGTAACTTGAGCATTTGTTCTCGGAAATCATCATTTGGTAAAGTGGAGCTGATGATGAAGACCACAGATGGCCATCGGAACTACTCAATGACAAATATTTCACGGGTTGCGATTCGATTACTTTACTATGGTTGCTAAACGATTTATCCTCGTCGCAATGCGTATGGTAAGTGGTTGTTGAGAAGTTCTCCTGGTTCTTACCAGGAGAACTCCTCAACAATTAACGTCCCTGCATCGGAAAAAGCAATATTTTGTAAAAGGTGATGAGCAGTTGACATTAGGCTATTGTAACTTAGATAAATTACAAACTGACCCACTAAAAAGTGAAAAATAAAAACTTTTTTACAAAAAAAAAACAACCGACTTACAAAAAACACTATAAAGTGAAAAATAACTTTAATTTCGGAAGTCGGTGGCAAAAAACTAAAATACTAATCCAAAGACACCGACTTCCGAAATTAAAGTTATTTTTTTAAAGTTTTAAAATCATTTTTAATTTACGACACAATGTAAAAATTGTTATAAAATAAATAAATAAAAAAAAATAAACAAGTTTACCCCGAGCAGATATTTTGAAGCCAACTTAAGATTATTCGCCTCTCTAGAAGACCCAAAAACTGGGTCGACTTGAAAGCCGCTGTCGAAACAGTTTCACTTTAAAGTAAATGAGCTTCATTTTGCACAAGTTTATTATTTTTCCTTTCTATAACATCATCAAGCACAGTACAGTATCTCATGCTGGTATAGATCGGCCTCAAGCAATGCCATTCGCCTCGGCCTGTGCTACACGAACATATAGTTCAGAGGCTAAAAAAATTGTATACAGAAACGACATACTTAGACTGACGTTTATCCTTAACTTTATTAGAAAATAAATTGTTTTTTTTGTGTTTGGGTTCACCAAACGGTTCCTTTTGCTTATGAATGTTCGCCACGTAACAAAAGCTCGCAGGACGAATGTTTGCAAATAAATTCGTGAAGCCACTCCTCGCGTTGAGTACCGTCTCTAAACACATTTTAAAAAGTTGGGATATTGTTCTTCTATATGTTTACATTACAAATTTTTTTTTTACCCGGGATAAACTATTACATACCGACAAATTTGTATGGAACCCTCGGTTCGCGAGCCGGACTCGCACTTGACCGGTATTTTTTAAGACAATTAAAAGTCATACCCAAGTAGCAAAATGTGGCCCTATAATTATCCTAGGAGCACGTATTTTTTAATCCTATAGATATCCTGTAAACGTTTATAGAGCCGTATTTGGGCGCAGTTTATAGGACTATTACGCCCTATAGTCGCTTTGTTATAATCCGGTAAAGTGCTATTTGATTTTATAATTACCTTATTAAGTGCTTTAACAAAATATAGTTGTCCTATAAAAATCCGGTAAATGCATCTAAAAAGCGATTCGGTCCTCTTATGATCTGGCGCGTGCCGCTACTAGAGTAATTGATCCTACAGTGATCAGCGTAATACCATTAGTAGATTCATTCAGTCGATCATTCCTTCTTTTTTCGTTAATTTATTGTACTGTGCTGGTGCGTGACATTGAATACTTTTTTATTTTCAAAAGGTAAGTAAAGTCACATTCTAATAATGCCTGTCATTATAAAAAGTAACATAATTTGCCGTGTAACTGTTTTGTAAGGAGTGCCTACTCAACTTGCGAAAATAATTTTATTGATGAAGTGTTAGATGATAATAAACATATCTTCATGCGCCTTCAAAATTTAACATTTTCATTATTTGTTAATTAATAAATACCTATCCGACTTATGGTCGAAACTGGCGAAAATGGCACGTCCATTACGTTGCATTTATCAGAACCTTTAAATGACTTTTTTATCAAAGTTAAGACGCTTACATGACATACCTACGCCACCATATTTAAGTTTTAGAGTTCTGTGGGTAATGTGAGTTAAACCATACTGTTGGGAATCGAACCCAACACAGCGCGTTGCACGCGGTCTGCATGCGTAGGCAGCGTGATCAGCGCGTCATCGGCGAGTTGAGACGCGGCGCGGCGGCGACACGGCTCGGCCCGACGACCACTCGCTTCCACGGACTCCACCGCGACGGACGATACTCCTCTCTTAAATAACTTATTGTAAAAAAAAAAACCATTGGTCCTTCAAGGATCTCGCCGTCTTATTTACGAGAAAATAACGGTCTCGGAAGATAATCTTCAAACTCGAAGCTCTTCGGTTGCGGTCTTCAGCGGCTACAGTTCCTGCAGGAGTCATCAAAGTCCTGTTCAAGAAACATCGCGTAGCACCCGCACACGCCTAGAGGAAGAAGTCATCCAGAGGTCGAACGGCGCGGACTTCGGACCCGTCGAATGTTCGAGTCACCAACGGACAAAGAAGAACGAAAAATTGCAGATCATCGTTTATCCTGTGGATGGTTTAGACATTCTGTGAGTTCGTTCCAATTTATCCCATAATTATTCCTTTTCTTTGTCTTATTTCATATGTTTAAACAGCTATATTCAAGTGAGTGCTTTCATTTATCTTCAATTTAAGTCGTTTAGTGACAATCATTCTTATTCATAGCCTTACATTTCTCTAAAATCACTCTTCTGCTTACCTATAAACCTAAAATATAACGGTATAATATTAACCATCTGTTTACGCAATTCCTTCGCTTCTTATCTATAACAGCTGATCGCTCGGCGACGTACTTGTTACCCTAGCATCAGCTGTTCTTTTGTTCGCACCGTCGACTCATTTATAACTCATTAGCTAAGTTACATTTCTTATTACTTTTAAAAAACTGGTTTGTTATCTCATTACTTTATTTGCAAGTTTGCTACTGGTGTATTTGTCGCTATGGCTGACGAGAAGGTTGAAAAACTCGTTAAGAAACGCAGCTGTATGAAATCAAAGCTCACAATTTTTAGCAACTACCTTCACATGCTTAAAAGTTGCACCGAACTTAGCAGCTTACAACTTTTAGATTTAGAGACCAGATTTAATAAATTTGATAGCTTATATGTGGATTTCGACAAATTACAGTGCGACATCGAGGTGTTGCTGGATAACCCCGATGACGAGAGCGAGGAGCGTGAGCAGTTTGAGAACCAGTAAGTATTATAAGCTGGTGGCGACGGCGCGGAGTCTGCTCGGTGCTCGTCCCCCCCAGTCTTGCAGTCTTCGAGATGGTTCCATAACGAGTATCGAGGATGTACAGGCAGGTGGCTTTAAATATAATTGTGTAAGGTTGCCAAAAATTAATTTACCTGTTTTCCACGGTCACTATCAACACTGGCTAGAATTTAGAGACACTTACATTTCACTTATTCATTCACGGTCGGACATTGACAACATTAATAAGTTGCACTACCTTCGTGCTTCTCTTAAAGATAGTGCGTTACTAGTAATTGATAATTTAGATTTTAGAGCTCAGAATTATGAGTCCGCTTGGAATTTATTGTGTAGTAGGTACGACAACAAAAGATTGCTCGTAAATAATCATGTTCATGCATTGTTTAACGTTGAATGTATCCAATGTGAATCTTGTTCTTCTATTCGCAATCTTATCGACGTCACGAATAAAAACCTTCGTGCATTAAAAACTTTAGGTCAATCAACTGAATATTGGGATACCCTCGTAATTCATATGATGGCAGAAAAACTTGACAGTGTTACACGTAGGGTATGGGAAGAACATAGAAACACGCTTATTGATCCACCTTCTTTAGACATTTTTATTAAATTTCTTAGCAACAGAGCTGACTTATTAGAAACTGTACAAGAACACAAAAGAAACTTAACAGAATCAGAGACTTGCAAACACGATTTTAACCTACTTACAATGACAAAATCTAATGAAAATAAAAATGACAGTAACAACACAAATAAAAAATACAATAATTACAATAATAAAACTTTCAAATGTCCTCTGTGCAATCAGCAACACTACTTATTTAATTGTGAAGCATTTAGAGCCCTGTCTATTGAAGATCGTCTTCAAAAGGCCAAAGAAGCAAAGGTCTGTCTTAATTGTCTTCGACCAGGGCACGTAGAATCTAGGTGCAATCTTGTTCCTTGCAAACATTGCAAGAAAAAGCACAGTACTCTGCTTCATTTACACGAGCACACTTCTCCTACTCTTGAGCCAGTTATCCCCGTCAGTAACTTTGCCGGTACAACTAGCGTTCAGCAGTTTACTACTCCTGCGAATGTCTTGCTTTCCACAGCGCTCGTGAGGGTGGTTGACAGCAAGGGCGACGTGCACACTGCCCGAGTACTGCTCGACAACGGTAGTACGGGTAACTTAGTTACTGAGTCATTTTGCGGTAAGCTGGGTTTGTCGCGACGTAGTGCGAGCGCCACCGTGACTGGTATAAATGGTAATACTTCTCGTAGTACACAGTCTTGCAGTCTTACTATTATGTCCATCCACAATGACGACTATAAACGTACTGTACACTGTCATATTTTACCACAAATTACCAAAGCATTACCCTCAACAAATATTAATATTGATTACATTCCTCTTCCATTGGGAATATGTCTAGCTGACCCATCCTTTAATATGCCGTCAGCTATAGACATCTTAGTCGGGGCCGAAGTATTTTGGTCCGTCTTAAATAGCAACATCATCGACTTGGGTAAAAATCAGCCCAAGTTATACGAAACTAAACTGGGTTGGGTAGTGTCAGGGTATGTTGCCCGTCATAAGTCACACTCTTCTTCTCCCGTTTGTAATTTTTTAAACGTGGACGCCGATCCAGTCTCATCTTCTTTTTTGGTATCAGATACCATCGCAGCCAAGCACTCCCTATCTCCTGAGAAACGTCCCTATAAGCAGAACTTTGAAAAACGGGTTACTCATAAGGACGACAGACACTTTGTGGTAACCATGCCGCTGAAGGAAAAACCTTCAGTCTTAGGCGGTTCGCTTCAAAAGCCAAAGTGTCGGTTCATGTCACGTGAGCAGTTGCGTATAGGTCCTGTCTTCAAATATAGGTATAAAAATAGGGAGTCTTCGCCTAGCTGTCTTCATCATAATAGTAATTGTTACTAAATAATATTTATACCTTTCACGCGTGTAGCTTACCTACCGTCGTCAGACAAACCGGCGGATCTTGTTTCCCGCGGGCTGAAGGCTGATTCCATCAGTGTTCATCCTTGTCGTGGGCTGGTTCTACATTGCCCAAAATGCCCATCATAACGAGAGACACGATCTACCAGTACTGGTTTCTTGTTCTGTTGTACCTACATACTAACAATAATTCATAAGTAGATTATTTATGTAGTTTATTTAACCATAGGTCTTATTTTAATGTTCATAACAAATTTCTTATTTCCCTGTTCCCATTTTATAATCCAATAGCCTATGTGTATGTGGTAAATTGGATCATGCATATTTTAATGTGTCCTTATTTGTTGTACAAATTATCCATGTTTGTATTGTAGCGTTGTTTACGCTAAGCCAGTGATGCTAGCAGACAGGAGAAGCAGAGTTTAAATCTTAGTCATCTTTGGCTATCTTATCTGCAACTCGACACAAGCCTGTCATTTCGAACTCGTTGTTGTTTTATCTAGTGAAGACTACTCATCCGTTATTCAGTAATTTGTCGGAATTCACTATACGATTCTTAGCTTCTTCTCCTTCGTTCTCCTATTCATTCTTTATCATTGCTTGCTAGTTATGAGAAATGGCTACCTGCCTCACTCAAATAAAAGCTGGCTGAAACAAACTCCTACCCTCATATTCCTCTTCCCTCAGAACCCCTCAACTCTTCCACTCGTACTCCCTCTGTTTCCTTTGGACGGCCACTTAATTCTACTCTTATCCACAGGTCTCTGATGGCAATGGAAACCACCTGCAGCTTACTCGGAAGAGTATTGAGCGTTTACCCTGAAAGTGACGGTAGTCACTATGGTGAAACCGACGAGGGACATCATTTAGAGGCACGCACTCATATCTGCCCCCTTCCAGATTTTTGAAGTCCACACTTCAACCCGGGCAGCATGTTGGGAATCGAACCCAACACAGCGCGTTGCACGCGGTCTGCATGCGTAGGCAGCGTGATCAGCGCGTCATCGGCGAGTTGAGACGCGGCGCGGCGGCGACACGGCTCGGCCCGACGACCACTCGCTTCCACGGACTCCACCGCGACGGACGATACTCCTCTCTTAAATAACTTATTGTTTGTCCGGGAAAGTTAAGACTGTAAATATTAGCGGCAGTAAACCATCGCCTAAAAATACAGTCCACTCTTTTATTGCTCCCCGCGCTAACACATACGGTAATGAGCAAATCTTGTAAGTTGTTGCAAATTCGATAACCGCCACTACGCTTAAATCGTCTCCATTTATTTAAATCCATATTTATATTGTTCCAGCTTTCTCTAACGAATCACAAGATGGCCAATTACTCTAATAATAGCAAATGTAGAACACATTTAAGTAGAATCTTACTTATAAAAATCACAGGCTATGCTAGCTTGGTGCTAAAAATCCGTTAAGGGTCACGACTAAGATAAATTTGTTCTATAATATCTTTACCTCTAGCAGCTATATCTGTGGCATTTATAGGAAGTGCATGTCTTATAGAAGTATGAAACAAGACGTTAACAAGATAAAACGATCTTACTAAATGCGATTATCGGATCAAAAGTCACACTTTGCTAATTACTTCTATAACTTGCACTTATAAGACTGAACCTGACTGACCGCTCTAGTAAGAGTCGTGTAAAATAATCCTATTAACATTTATAAAACTAAATGATAGGCTCGAAAGTACTTGTAGTGCAAATTATCTTCGAAGATGCTTTAGCAGGATCAGTGGCCTGAGTTAATGCGTCTACTAGATTTCTATAAGACGTGTAATCTTATAAGTCAATTGCTATAGGAGAATTTTGCTACTTGGGTAGCACACGGTTGTATCAACTCGGAAAGGGATCGTCACCGAATCAACTCGAGCCATTCAGTATTCTTTGTATGAAACTCCCTACTGCAACGCACACTAATCGGAATCATAATGTAATCGCCTCGCCCCGGGACAAGCTCACGAACCGCGGAGCGATGCGTGGTGAACTTGCAGTTCCCACGCTTACAGCTCGTCGTCCCCGCGCTTACGTCTCTCCGTACCGGAGCTTACGTCTCATAGATAATATCTCTAAATAAACTTAATGCATTTGAGCCTATAACGTTAGCGGATGTTTCAAATAAATGTATAATTTGGGGTGATAGACAAATGGATCAAATTAAGAATTATCACTCATTGTGTCATTCCAAATTTCGAAATATTGATTTTCCTTTAGAGTTAGGACAATGTTGTGATTCTGTGTGTCGTAATAGTGATCATTTTATAATTCTTGATAAAATGTATAATTACGTTGTAAGTATTTTAGCGGACGCGGCTAAGGAGTCTTATAATTACAAAAAATGTCCAAGAAAGAAAGGATATGTAACAGGCTGGAACAAGCACGTCGCTGGCGCACATTTTGGAGGCTAGACTTAGATTTATGATGTGGACTTTGGTGGGAAAACCAAAAAATGGGATTGTCTATAGTGAAATGCTAGAATTGCGCAAAAATTTCAAGGCTAAACTAAAATGGTGTCAAGATAGACAAGAACAAATAAAAATGGACTTACTCGCATCCAATCACTCAGCCAAAAATTTTAAATCGTTCTGGAAAAATACCTAGCCTTCCCGTGAACGTTGAAGGTGTTCATGATCATAAAATGATTGCCAACCTGTTTAGGGAATATTTTACAGTACAGTCGACGTTGAAACCATCGTCACGTGTTGCTGCTGAGACAGTGGTGGCTGATCGAAGTGTGTGTTTCTCAGCTAAAAGCGTTTCAAACACTATTGAACACATGCAAAGAGGGAAATCGCCTGGTCACGACGGTCTCAGTATAGAACACTTTAAGTATGCTGGGGTTCACTTACCAAGAGTGCTTAGTATGTTGTTTAATTTGTTTCTGTGTCACTCTTATTTACCTGAGCCATTGATGCGTACAGTTGTGGTACCCATCGTAAAAAACAAGACGGGTGACGCGTCAGATAAACTTAACTATCGACCCATCTTACTTGCTACTATAACAGCCAAGGTGCTTGACAGTCTGCTGAATGGTAATCTCATGAGGCATGTCGACCTGCAGGACGCGCAATTCGGTTTTAGAGCCGGTCTGTCGACGGAAAGCGCCATACTCTGCCTGAAACATACTGTCAGGTACTACACAGAGAGAAGGACGCCGGTATAAGCGTGTTTTCTCGACCTATCAAAAGCTTTTGATCTCGTAGCATATGATGTGCTATGGGAGAAGCTAGAAAGCGCGGGTGTACCGGTGGAATGTACCTCTCTTCTCAAGTACTGGTACTCAAATCAGAAAAATCAGGTGAGATGGGCCGGTATTTTGTCGGACGACTATAAATTGGAATGTGGTGTGAGACAAGGGGGTTAACCTCGCCACTATTGTTTAATTTGTATGTAAATCAGCTGATTGAGCGGCTCAGTAGCACTCATGTCGGCTGTTTTATTGACGACAAGTGTGTTAACAATATTAGCTATGCTGACGACATGGTGCTGCTGAGCCCCACAATCAGCGGATTAAGGAAGCTGGTGTCTCAGTGTGAGGCATTTGCGATGTCCCACGGGCTTAAATATAACTCGAAAAAGAGTGAACTATTAGTATTTAGAGCAGGTACACACTGTCCCGCATATGTTCCCCCTGTCGTACTTAATGGTGCAGCCTTAAAAATAGTGGACAGGTTTAAGTATCTGGGTCACATTGTAACAGGTGACCTTAAGGATGATGAGGACATAGAAAGGGAGCACAGGGCTTTGGCGGTGAGAGCCAATATGCTCGCTCGCAGGTTCGCACGCTGCACCAACGAGGTGAAAATAACACTTTTTAAGGCGTTCTGCTAGTCGTTTTACTTGAGTGGCCTGTGGGTGAAACATTCACAGCGAAACTACAGAGCCCTGCGCACCCAGTATAATAACGCTTTTAGGATGCTGTTGGGGCTGCCGTGGCGCTGCAGCGCGTCTGGTATGTTTGCTGAAGCGCGTACAGATGGCTTTAAAGCCATCATGCGCAAGAAAGCAAACTCCTTGCTGCAACGTCTACGAAGCAGCAGCAACAGCATCCTAATTACTATTGCTAACCGTTTTGACTGTCCTTTCCAAAATCAGTGGATAAGGACAGCCATAGGCATCTGTTAGGTATAGGTACTAACCATACTAACATAATTTTAGGTACCGACACTTTTCTGTTACTAACACACTAATAGTTTGTTTTTTTTTTTTTTTTTGTGTTTATAATTATGTAACCTCTAAGGAGATAATCTGAAATAAATTAAAAAAAATAAAATAGTCCACCCTTGCCTTTAACTAAATGACTTTAACTATAGGAAAACGATTGTAGAAAAGGGTAATTATATCGTGTAGTCTATCAAAGGCGTCATTTGTTGTTTGAGCTTCGTAAACTTCGGAAAAAGATAGACTTCAGATGCACTTATTAAATTTAATTATAGTTTCGCCGGAGCAGTGGTGGCCCAGTGGTATCGGCCGCGACTTACGAGTTGTAGGTCGTAGGTTCGAACCCAGACAGGCGCTTTACTTTGTGTAAATTTCATCACCATTGCTCTCAAAACGGTGAAGAAAAACATCGTGAGGAAACCGGCATGTCCTAGAACCAACAATTCGAAGACATGTGACATCTGCCAACCCGCACTGGGCCCGCGTGGTGGGTTACGGCCCACTCCCTCTCATAGAGAGGAGGCCTGTGTCCCAGCAGTGGGAACATTATAGACTGATTATGATGATGATATTTTCGTAACTGAGCTCTCTTACATTTTTAAACCAAAAGCTATGAATGTCTTTAACTTGAAGATCAGTTTCTAAGCTAACTGTTATTGATTGTGCTGATCCGTTGTCTGAAAGCGCTAGATAGTGAATTGCTGATTTAGCGTCGTGTATGTTACTTACTATTAAGTCCAAACATACGTTTTTTCTCGTAGGCAGTTTTATATAGTTTATTAAATTATTATTACTAAGTATAGACTTTAAGTCATTGGATATTTTATTTGTTTTGATTGCATCAATATTCCAATCGCCACATATGACATTTTTTTTGTTACCCTTTTTACATAGTAGATTGGTAAGAAGTTCCAAATTATTCAAAAATATTGTGGCATCACGTGTAGGTCTACATAATGCACACTATAATTAAGTTAAATTTAATTATTTCGATGACACAGCTTTCGAATTAAAAGGGAATGGGGATAGGTCCGCAAAATTACCAGTATTAGCTTACCGGCCCTGTTCCTGTCTTCCGTCCACAGCACTGCAAAGTTGACCGGGAAAATTTTAGCCGCTTGCCTAGTTGACTCTGAAGTGCCGTGCTTGACCGACGCGGTGAACGCCTGGAAAGCGGCTTGCCCGGATACAGATCTTAAAGGGCTCTGGCTTCAAACACTCCCGTCACCCAACATAGGCACTTTGCTGGGTGACACCACCTTCCGGCTCGCTACCTGTCTGCGTTTGGGCGCTCCTTGCGGGGCTCCGCGTCGCTGTCAGTGCGGTGAAGCTGTCGACTGCCTCGGGCACCATGGCCTATCTTTTAGTAGGAGCACAGGCCGGTTAGCTCGGCACGCCAGCATTAATGACATCTTCCGTCATGCTCTTGGCACCGCCGGGGTGCCAGCTGTTTTAGAACCCAACGGCCTGGCACGCGACGATGGGAAGAGACCAGACGGAATGACGAAGTAAGGCTCAACTCACACCAAAAGAGCGGCGAAGGGCAACGAAGCGCCGCGACCCGCTCGGTAGAGAAGGCGCGCGGATTCCAGCGACTGCCCGAGAAGACGCTGGAATGCTCGAGAAGTCGCGGGACTCCGCGCGCCTTCTCTTCTTCTTTCATGTGTTTATCGCTGTAATGCCTTGATTTGATATTGTATAGGCAGTCGTACATTTGCACCAAATAAATAAGCTTTTCTTCATCCATTTCCATCACTTCTGTATTCGTTGCACTGCAAGGAATGAATGCGAATGCTCGCGCGCAACAGAAGCGCGCGGGGAGCGGGCGCGAGGGGCGGGATATTGCCAGCGGCCGCTCGCGACTGCTCGAGCCTTCTCGGGACTTCCCGCGACTTCTCGCGCAGTCGCACGGCTAATTCGCTGTAATTCCAGTGGCGCCGCTGGCATCCGCGCGACTCGTTCGAGTTTCTCATGCGATAATAAGTATTATAGTAATGAAAATAAAGTTAAAATTCAAATGACACTGAAACTGCGTTCCGCTTCGCCGCGCTTCGACGCTCTTTTGGTGTGTGTTGAGCCTTAGGCAGACCTTTGGTGTGGGATGCAACATGTGTCGACACCCTAGCGCCATCCCATCTTCCTAGCACGGTGGGCTGTGCTGGGGCGGCTGCTGCAGGTGCAGAAAACTTCAAACGGCGAAAATATTCCAACCTGATTGGGAGTTATATGTTCGAGCCGTTTGGGGTTGAAACACTAGGGCCATGGGGTCCGAGTGCCCACTTGGTTTTTCGAGATATCGCCAAGCGGTTAGTCGACTCTTCACATGACCAGAGGGCTGGCCTATTTCTTGGCCAAAGAATTAGCATTGCCATACAACGTGGCAATGCTGCCAGCCTTTTGGGCACTGTTCCTGTTGACAGCGATGCGGACGAATTTTTTGAGCCCTATGATGATTTTGCATATTTTTATTCATATAAATGTACATATTATTATTATTTTAAATATTAGTATAGATTATGTAAACATTAACGGGATAGGTAGATTTTTATTTCTTTAAATTGTAGGTTATTTTTTAACACACGAGCCTCCCCGTCGTTGGTTAGTTCCAGATAGAAGGATACCAGTTTGTAGTTATTAAGTCTAAGGTTTGGTTCACAACCACTCTGGAAAGTTTCAGTTAAACATATGATATCTACGGAACCCTGTTCCCGTTGTAGAAATGGCCACCTCTATTAATTCCTGTTTGTTTAATACCCCAGCAATATTTTGGTAGATTATTGTGATTGTACTGTATTTAGTTTTGTTAGCGGAAAAACCCAGTTTTCGTGTCATTACCGATTTGTTTAATTTTCTCAAAGAATGCAGTAGGTAGGTCATTTTGGTTTGTGTTATTTTTCGCGGTGTCGTATGTATGTTTGTTCTGTTCTGGCTAATGTGCTTATTTTTAAATCGATGAAGAAACTCAGTTTGGTACTTATTGTAGTCAATTCTTGTGTTCAACTTCAAACATTTAAATTAATGTGATAGATAATACTGATGGTAACTTTCATAGACCTGTCGCTGATGCTATTAATATTTATCCTGAATTGTGTAATTTTACATATTTACAATTTTTATAATTTTGTATTATTTACTCTAGGTTGTAGTTAATTGTATTTTCCTTTACGTAAGAATTATATTGCTTTTGTAATAAATACAGTATTGTTTCGTAGTTTATGAAGTACGTTACACAACTAAGTTATCCATGAGTTGTTTGGGTTGTTGTCATTAGATCCTATGACTAAAACTATAATATCGTCATTTGTCAATGTCTTTACGAAGTCGTCATTGCAGCTGTTAAGAACCTGAGCACTTGTTGCATTTTAAATTTTTCCACCAAAAAAGAAAAATTACGAAAACTACAAACGAAATCCGGTCAGACTCTACTGATTTGTATGTGCAGGTGGAGCGGTGCGTTGCGGAGCAGAGCGGTGCGGTGGGTGCGGTGCGGTGCGGCCGCCAGCGACATGCCGCCGTCGCCGCTGCCGCTACTGCTGACGCTTCTCGTTGTAACTCGTAAGTGCAGACAATGCCATGAGACGGAGCGTCCACACTAGTACCCACACACTAGTACGTGCTTGTTGATTGTAAAAATTGATGAAAAAATATCAGATTTTTGTTAAAAAAAAAACTATAATTCTCAATTAAGGGGCGATTGTTTACACAGGGGTCACAGCAGCGAAAAAGAATTTTAAAAATGCTACAAAAAAAAATATTTTTAATTTTTTTTTAATATTTTTTCCGTCGATAAAATTAAGCTTAGTTTCCCTCATTTCGATATGTGCACATTATGAAGACTCACACTGTATAGTGATAACGGGGCTACTACGTAACCCTACATTGTGCGTGGCCCGACACGCACTTGGCCGGTTTTTATTTATTTATTTAAACTTTTCGCACAAAAAGGTACAAAGGCGGACGCGGCGGCGGCGGCGGCGGCGGCGTACGTTTTTCCGTTTTTTTCTAGGAAGGACGTGCAGATAGATAGTAGGACGCACGCAAAACTACTTGACTCGCAAGTGCGAGGTCAACTGCAAAGCGATCCGACTAGTTCCGATCGTTTCGGTTTTTTATTCTGCAAAGGAGAAGGGGTGTCCGTCTTACCCCGGAGCCCCGAATGCCCCGACTTCCCATAGTTACGGAATTATAATCAATTCACTTTTTAGTTGTACCTACCCCACACAAATTCGTGTATCAGTGCTTCATTTTTAGTCGGTTTTACTTATACCAAGCCACTTAGGAAGTATTGCGAAAAAAAGTTTTTATGTTTAGAGACTGGCCAGTTAAAATCTATTTTGATAATATGATTATTTGTAACTAAAAATAGACCGTACGTTCCAATTTCAAAATTTCCCTCCACATTGTTTGCGAGTATAATGAAACCACTTTTTATGCTCTAACAGAATATATTTTTATGAACAACAATATCAATGTTTTATAATAATATGTATAACTCTATTACACACTGCTAGTCTACACGTCTTACTAGGACGACTGCTGTCAGTTAACTGCTCGAGCGACTCCCAGCATGAGGTTCGTCTCCATTTCCCTCCCACCATGCTATTATTTAAGCGGCATGGCGGTTGGCTGTTTTGTCAATTGAAATAAATAAAATTCACTTTGTTGCCAATTTAAATAATTAAAACACGAAATCATGACATTCGGCCATCCGACAGCGTGCTACTCCCGGAGCACAACTCCCACTTGAACCCGCTCAATCAGTTCTTATTTCAAATTACAAAAAAAAAATAAGAGATTTATAAACAATCATGGTAAAAAAAAATAATAAAAATTAAATAAAATGCTAAATCATGACATTCGGGACCCTTCCTTAGTTAATTACTTTAATATTCACTAAATTAACCTTACAAAACAATATTTATTATTATTATAATACTTTTACAAAATGCTTAGTTAGGTACTAGTTTCCTCTTCTGAACTACTATTAACATTTTCATCAAGCTCAAGGGCCTTGAGATGGATCCAGGGTCTAATTCTATCTGCAGATACAACACTTTCATAATTATTATTCCTTTTTTTATTAAAACCAGGTACATCACTTAACCTATATCTATCGTTAACCAATACATTTACAATTTTATAAGGGCCTATAAACTTTGACACAAGCTTTGTACTTTTGCATTCATTATTATAATTGTTCCGGGTTAGTTTAACTAAATCGCCAACCTGATACGCAGGGGCAGAAGTACGACCAATGTCATGTTTACGCTTTTGTTCCTCTTGTCATTTCTTAATAGATTCGCTAATATTCTGGCGTAATGCAGACCAATCTTCGTGTCGCGACTGTTGTGGAGCATCAAACTTATTTGACAAACTATCGCGCATTTTCAATCCGAACAAAGCCTCTGTTGCAGTTTTTTGGGTGGTCGCATTAACAGTATTGTTAATACCCCACTGAACCTTACCTAGACACTTGTCCCAGTCACGCTCATTTTCATTAAAATTTTGAGCAGTTAATGAGTTTAAAATTGTTTGGTTAAACCTTTCGGCTTGCCCATTTGATCTGGGACAAGCAACTGCATTAAGAACATGTTTTATACCAAGGCCATCGCAAAAGGTTTCGAAAGCTCTTGATGTGAACGAAGTGCCACGTACAAATTCCTTTGAGTAGTTTACAATATCTTTCCTCTCTATATACTCCAAATTATTACCGAGTTCAAAAAAAAGGAGGTTATCAATTCGATACGTATGTATGTAATATTATTGGAATTGCATTATATTCACATATGACAATCTACTAAGGCTTCCAAACAAATATACAAAATTTCATAGACGTATGTATGTATGTATGTATGTATGTATGTATGTATGTATGTTTGTCCACGCATATCTCCGTAACTATTAATCGGATCGTGACCATTCTTTTTTTATTGGCTTACATTTACTTCAACTTAGGGAACAGTGCAAGTTTCATCAAAATCGATTCAGTAATTTTCAAGATATGGACTAAGACGTGAAAGTTTGACGGCCTGGCTTATTGATACGAGCTACGGGTGTAGTGTCAAAGCGAAAACATCTCAAAACCTTGGTCAAATTCTAGTGCAACAACTAAAAATTACCAAATAAAAAGTAATTTAAAAAAATTAAACCGACTTCAAAAAGAAATGAACTCAAAATTATGAAATAACTTTAATTTCGGAAGTCGGTGGCAAAAAACTAATACTATAAAATACAGATCCCAAGACACCGACTTCCGAAATTAAAGTTATTTCATAATTTTGAGTTCATTTCTTTTTGAAGTCGGTTTAATTTTTTTAAATTACTTTTTTTTTTAACTAGTAAACAAACTCCTCCTCCTTCGCGAGTAGTACGACAGAAAGAAGACGCTATTTTGTATCCAGGTAGGTGTAGCGAGTCACAATAATAATAGGTTTTCCATACCTCTGACAATGATAGAATTGTAATATTGGAATCTGATAATAATTGTTCAAGCATGCTTATTTTATTCCCTATACTTTGGATATTTTGAAATGTTATGGTAACGTCAGTATCGAAATGTTCCATTTTGATTTTGGTTTCGTTTTTCGCTTGTTTGTATCGGACTATTTGACCTCTGGGTCATCGTTACATTTGCTGTATGCGATGTGTCTCCGTGTGCTGTGTGTTCGCTTCCATGCACTGTGTAGCTGGCATTTAGGCCTGGTGTTTTGCTGGTTACAGGTTCTATGCAATCATCGCATTCCTTTCCGTTTATAAATAGTTTGTTGTTTTTTATAATGGCTCTCTGGCCATTTTTCCTGGCTATATGTAGTCTATTTCTGAGCTCATTTCGAAGTTGTAGTGTTTCCCTGTCCATGAAGATTCCAAATGACAATCCTGTATTTTGGAATGCTCTTCCATTTTCTATTATATATTTTGCCATTCTTTTATTTATTAGGTCAATAGCTAATGGTCTTTTTTCCCCGCGTTTACCGATGCGCTTTAGTCTTTAATCTTATAATATGCTTTTTTGATAAGGACACGTTTGATGAAGGTTTTGAATTTTCCATCGCTAAGTTCTGTAACCGGCTTTGGCAACTTGTTATAAAAACGGACGCTGTTTACAAGAAATGGTTGCTAGTTTTAGTTAGGTAACACAATTTCATTTTTACTACGTGTATTTATATTATGGAAATCGTTTCTTACTTTGAAGAGTCCTAAGTTTTTGCGAACATACAAAATACTTTCTAAAATATAAAGAGAAGGCAGAGTTAGTATATCAATTTCTTTGAATTTGTTTCTAAGAGACTCGCGAGGACCCATTTGATAGATTGCGCGGATTGCCCTCTTTTGTAAAATGAAAATTGAATCTACGTCAGCTGCCAATCCTCACAGCAGAACACCTTAAGACATAATACTGTGGAAATAAGCAAAGTATACTAACCTAGCTGTGGCTATATCGGTCAACTGCCTTATTTTTCTTACTGCATATGCAGCTGAACTTAATCTACCTGAGAGAGCTCTAATGTGTACCCCATTGTAATTTTGAATCTAAAGTAATTCCCAGAAATACAGTTTCGTCGTAGCAGCGTCTAGTTTTTTGCCATCAAGTTCTAAATTCAGACCCACTTGAGGTACATTTGGCTGCAAACCATTTCGAAAGAACAAAGGTTTAATGTCTCCATTATGTTTAATATAAAATGTATGCATTAGATCAAAAAGATACTGGCTGAAAATAAAAATCAGCTGAATGAAACTTTGATACTTCATATTTAACAAGAAAAATTTAAAAAAACCGGTCAAGAGCGAGTCGGACTCGCGCACCGAGGGCTCTGTATAAATTTATAGGCATGTACCTAAATAGTTTATAATGGATTTTTTTAAATGTAACTACAAATTTACGGTTTTCGGATTTTTTCCTTTACTTGTGCTATATCTTGCTTCTTGCCAAATTTTATGATTCTAGGTCAACGGGAAGTAACCCTATACATTTTGATTCCCTTCAGTGTCGAAATATACGTTTTTTGCGGCATTAACGGAAGTATCTTTTTTGTACGTTAACTTAAAAGTTTGATTTTTTCACAGCCTCAAGGGACCGCAGACCTGAGTACATGGTTTCAATTTCAACTCAATACCTATACGCGTTCCCGAGATAAAGGGTCTTGACAGACAGATGGACAGACGGACAACAAAGTGATCCTGGGTTCCGTTTTTACCTTTTGAGGTACGGAACCCTAAAAATTGAAATAGACAGCGATAGCGATAGAGTTCATCTCCAGTAGTAGATTGTTGCACCTTGCTAAAGTGAGTAATGAATGCACTCGTGTTAGCCCTCGCCTGCGCTCGGGCACCAACATAACGCTCGTGCGTTTAACTCACTTTGCGCTCGATGCAACAATCTACTATTTCTCTCCTACTCAATAGTCCAACACAAACATCTCTTCATACATACACTTGTAAGATCTCAATGTAACATATACTGAGAAATAAATAAATACTAAATACTCTATGTCTCTGATGGGATGTAGCATATCGGTTATAACAAAAAAAAAACCGACTTTCAAAAAAAACACTACAAACTGAAAAATAACTTTAATTTCGGAAGTCGGTGTCTTAGGGATCAGTATTTCAGTTTTTGCCACCGACTTCCGAAATTAAAGTTATTTTTCAGTTTGTAGTGTTTTTTTTGAAAGTCGGTTTTTTTTTTGTTAAAAAGTTTTTATTTATCGCTTTTTAGTGGGTCTATTTATAATTTATCTAAGCTACAATAGCCTAATGTCAACTTGCCCATCGCCTTTTTATAAAATATTCCTTTTCTCGATGCAGGGACGTTAATTGTTGAGGAGTTCTCCTTTTATTAGTTTTTAGATTAGATGCTGATAATCCTAACTGCAGCATCAGGCCAGACTTATGTCAACATTGCATTGAACTTAAAATTAGTCCTGTTTAAAATGAGCCCAAACACGACTACGGTGCTGTAATTTCAAGGTTTGAACTTTTTCTGATGCTCCTGGCTTCAGCATCAGGTCTTCGGTGTTCCTCAGTAACAGTACGTTTATCCACACATCGAGCCCTTTTCAATGAGCCTAAACACGATATATCTGCTGTTAGTTGTCGAGGAGTTAGGTAGCATCAGGTCATGACTTGATGATCATGAGACCAAATGTGGCAAATGCCCTATCAAACATCAAAACAATTTACTAAAACAGTCCTTGCCTGTTCGAGTAACTTCTTACTGTTAAGGAGTTGTACCTTCCATCATCAGCCCAGCTACCTGAGATGGTGACAACCATACACAAATACACAAGATACTTCATAAAATATGCGAAAAACAATAAGTGAGCCTATAAAATTTGAGGGTTGCCCTCGATTTCTCTAAGATCCCATCATCAGATCCTAACTTGGTGACAATGGGACCACCTCAGAACTATCTACTTTCGAACAAAAAAAGAATTTTGAAAATCCGTCGACAATTGGCGGAGTATTCGATGAACAAACATACAAAAAAAAAAAAAAAAAAAAAAAAAAAAAAAAAAAAAAAAAAAAAAACAAACACCCGAACATAGTACCTCCTCCTTTTTGTAAAGTCGGTAAAAATGACGAACTGCCATAGATACAAACATTCATTCAACCCCTGTGGATCAATTTTCAAAAATCCTTCCCTACTGCTCACTCATCATTATAAAAGGAACTTTTGTGCAAAATGTCATGATTCTGCGGATATCTATGGTTGTTTGTCAGCGAATTATGTATTAGCGAATTATAATAGATTACATACCTATAACTTAACATTTACGTCACCACGCCTGCCTGCCCACACTCTGCACCTTTTCACGTTTCAATCCCGGCGAGCATCCTATTACGCTATTATTCCCAATCCGAATGAAAGCTCCTTTTGCCAAGATTTTCACATTTCTCCATTGTCACAGATTGGTTTTGTACCGATGCAATTTGAGCGTTGAGTAAAGTTGATTGACGGTACTGAAAACAAATAATGAGACGGAGCATTGCTGTCGGACCCGTTCGATCACAGTGAGCTACACTAGTCGCAAGCTTGTGGCGCGGCAGCTAATTGTACAAGTAAAACAGAAACTAACTCCAACAAACAAGTGGCAACAAACTTAACTAAATTACACATTTGAGTATTTTGTGAGCCGGGGACGGCGTAAGTTCTGCAAAGTAATGCCGGTCCGGTCCGCCACGACCGCCACCGGTCCCGGCCGCCATCGCCGGGCGCGTCGCAGCCGATCGCTCCCGTCCGCCGTGGAACGACGACTTTTTTTAGGTCAAACGGTTTTAAAACTGAAGTTGCGCTGTTAGACTTAGTGGCTTAAAGTTAGTCTTTGTTTGTGCGGAACCGCCGCCGCCGCTTGCCGCTTGGACTCGCATCTTGGGATACATTTGTGATTGTTGCCAGAAGAAGTTAAATATAAAAAAAAAAACTTTTATTACTTTACTTCGTTCCAAGTTTCGAACATATTATTGACTACATTTTCATTCTTCTTTAGTGTCTTTCTTAAACAACTTTGGTCTCGTGACGGAAATATGCAAGGACATAGGTAGGTACCTACATAATTAACTAAGTTACAGTTGAACCTCCCTCATTTTTAACCGATTTCAAAAAGGAGGAGGTTCTCATTTCGACTGTAGGTATGTTGTTTTTTTTTACCGACCAAAAAGGAGGAGGTTCTCAATTCGACTGTATGTGGTTTTTTTACCGACCAAAAAGGAGGTTTCTCATTTCGACTGTATGTTGTTTTTTTTTTTGTATGTTTGTTACTCGATATCTCCGGCAATTATAAATCGATTTCAAAAATTATGTTTAATGGATAAGGTATGCCTCAGGGGTGGTCCCATATAAATTTTTGAGTTAGCTTCATTAATATGTATTTTTGCCACTTAGTTTATATTGATGATGTTATAATGACTTCCTGTGACTGATATTTACATAGCAAGTATACACGAATTTTTGTGGGTAAGTACAACTTAAAAGTGAAAAATAAAATCTTTTTTACAAAAAAAAGCACAGATCTCGTGCCTTTCACGACCTTTGGATACATTGAAAATGAATTTAATAAAATATTTAAAATTATTTTTATAAACAAATACTCAAAAATTAGCGAAATGACAACACCCACAAGACCACGACCATCATCCGAAATTTACCCCAATGTAACCGTCGAGCGATGGTTGTGTTCAAGATTTAAAAAAAGTTACTATAAAAAAAAACCGACTGCGGTAAAAAACTTAACTTAAAAGAACTGAAAAGCTAAAAACAAGCCCATTAAATTAAATAAAAGTTGGAAGCAGGCGGGACCCATACCATTTTTATTATATTTTCAAATTCAAATGGGTAGCCTGCTTCCAACTTTTATTTAATTTAAAATGGGCTTGTTTTTAGTTCTTTTAACTTAAGTTTTTTACCGCAGTCGGGTTTTTATTTTTTTTTATAACTTTTTTATTTCCAGCTTTTTAGTTTACAAATGTGAAAGATTTCGCTGACGATTTAGTTCTTGGTACTTATGTACGTGTTTCTTACGATTTGTCACTTCGAAATACTTTTAACCATATAAGTTGTTTATATTTTTGTAATCATCTTTTAAAGCCCTTTATTTTGATACCCCACTCGATAGGTTTTGAGAAAAAAAAATTTTTTTGAAGACAAAATGGCGCCAAAAATCGGCTATTTTAATTTTTTTCAATTTTGATATACCCAGTGTCACTTGCACAATTAAGACGAATCTAACGGCACCTCTCAAGCTGAAATCGATCAAGCTGATCAGATCATTAGGCTACAGATCATGCCAAAGACATATACATATACATAGTAGTCGCCATATTGAATTTTCACTAACGTAATGCCTTTAGTGACACTCGCCGGACTAAGAGGAATCGATTGACGTGTGAATCATAAAAATCGGCCCAGGCGTTTGGTCTGTATAGTGCTTCAAAGGAACATACAAACATACATACATGTGGTGACAATTAACACCCCAGTATCGGGAAAAGCAGTATTTTGTAACATGTGATGAGCAGTTGCCATTTGGCTATTGTAACTTAGATAAATTACAAACTAACCCACTAAAAAGAAAAAAGAAAAACTTTTTACAAAAAAGAAGAAGGACTTTTGGCCGAAAGGTGTCGTATATCGACGTTTCCGAGGACGGTTACGCGACACCACGCAGCGAAACACGACGTCGACAATTTTACGTGTTACATAAGTCATAGTTTTAAGGTTCTATATATATATATGAGTTTACTATTGTATAAGATTATTTATGTATTTTACCTATGGGCCTTAGTTGCCTGATAATAAAAATAAAAATTTAAAAAACCCCCGACAAAAATAAAATTAAGAAATCCCTACAAAAAGCATGAAATAAAAATTTTTTTTTTAAAAAATCTTATGGATATCGGGGACCGTTCTGTGGAACACCTTCTATTCTGAGGTCCCCCGACTTCCATAAGATTTTTTTAAATTTATTTTTTCCGGGGGTTTTTTAAATTTTTTATTTCATGCTTTTTGTAGGGACTCCTCATCAAACATAGCTAAGAACCGACTAATACACCTTTCAAACAAAAAAAACTAAATCAAAATCGGTTCATCCGTTCGGGAGCTACGATGCCACAGACAGACACACACACACCCACACACCCCGACACGTCAAACTTATAACACCCCGTCGTTTTTGCGTCGGGGGTTAAAAACTTGAAAAATATAATAAAACAAAAAAATCTGTTTAGTCTTAAAAAATATTCTTCAACTATAAATTAAGTAATCAATATTTTTTGACGGATAAAAAACCTGATTAAACACCAAATTACCAGAATCTTAAAACGGAAGAAAATAAAAGAAATTAAATACAAAAATTAAGGAGTCCCTAGGTACAAAAAGCATGAAATAAAAAATTAAATTTAAAATTTAAAAAACGGGGTTTTTCGGGGGTTTTTTAAATTTTTAGTTTTCATTTCGTTAGGTAGTTAATATTCCTCATTCCCTTTCAATATAGTGTACATTATTCTACTTGTCAAGCCCTTGTATTTGATACCTATATTGAAGGAGTTGTGAAAAAAAATCTAAAGACGTATAATTTATCCAAATCCGTTCATTCCTTTAGAAGTTACGAGGGAACAAAGAAACGGACATACATACATACATACAGGTCAAACACATAACCCTCCTTTTGGGCTTCGCCGCAGTCGGGTAAAAAAACAACCAAGTTCCAAAAAAGACACTACAAAGTGAAAAATAAATGTAACTTCGGAAGTCGTTGGCAAACAACGAAAATGCGAACCCAAAGACACCGAGTTCTGAAATTAAAGTTATTTTTCACTTCGTAGTGTCTTTTTTGGATTTAGGTTGTTTTTTTTTTTGTAAAAAAGTTTTTATATAACATAAAGTTGTTGTTTGTTTGTGTGGAAATGGTGGCGTGTGTGTGTGTCAGTGTCGCGCGGTGAGCTGTCGATGCTGGCCCCAGCGATGGCAGAGGAACCACCACCGCGCGTGCAGTACGCGACGCGCGTCGGGGTGCGTGTTCGCTGCGCCGCGCGCGGTCAGCCCATGCCGCTGGTGTCCTGGCTCGCCGACGACGGCACCGCGCTACACGACCAGCCGGGCCTGCGGTACGTGCTACACGCGACCTTCACATAAGTCACACGAGCGGCACTCGTCAACGAGAGGCAACTGCAGCCGTCAACAACGCGCCGCTCGAGTATTTGAGCTGACGACTTGTCGACGGCTTCGCTCGTCTCTGCCGCTGACGCATGCAGCTCGTGTTTAAGAACACCAATGCTACTCATACTCGTTGACGCATGCAGCTCGTGTATATGTACACCAATGCTACTCATACTCATTGACGCATGCAGCTCGTGTATATAAACTCCAATGCTACTCATACTCGTTGACGCATGTAGCTCGTGTATATGAACACCAATGCTACTCATACTCGTTGACGCATGCAGCTCGTGTATATGAACACCAATGCTACTCATACTCGTTGACGCATGTAGCTCGTGTATATGAACACCAATGCTACTCATACTCGTTGACGCATGCAGCTCGTGTATATGAACACCAATGCTACTCATACTCGTTGACGCATGTAGCTCGTGTATATGAACACCAATGCTACTCATACTCGTTGACGCATGCAGCTCGTGTATATGAACACCAATGCTACTCATACTCGTTGACGCATGTAGCTCGTGTATATGAACACCAATGCTACTCATACTCGTTGACGCATGCAGCTCGTGTATATGAACACCAATGCTACTCATACTCGTGTCTGAGATACATTTCAATCACTAGCCAAGACTAGCCATTACATTCGGCCAAATTAGGTAGATAGGTACTAAATAAAACTTTTTCTGGGCGATAATTTGTGATTTTAGTATTCGACGGTTGCGAGGCGTCCACGACAAAACGGTCTCATTACCTGCTCGGCTCCAGCCAAGGCCACCTCTCCTTGTCTTTGTACTGAGGCTCAGTGACGCTCCTCGCTGAATCTTTTAATTGTTTCATTATCTCCGCTTTTCGTTCTCGTTATTTTTATTTCTTACTATAGCTGCGCCCCGCGGTTTCACCCGCGTAAATGTCGATCTCGTGGGAATTTCGAGATAAAAAGTAGCCTATATGTTAATCCAGGGTGTCAGCTACCTCCATACCACATTTTATCTAAATTGGTAAAGCCGTTTAAGCGTGAAAAAGTAACAAACAAATAAACACACACTCACAAACTTTAGCCTTTTATAATATTTGTGTGATATCGTTCCATTCTCTTCTACCCGATTCAGTACCTATTCAGTTTCAGTTGACCATGACTTGGTATTAATTTTGTGTTATTCAGACGAATACACAGCAACGGTACACTAGAGATGTTACCGTCGAGCGCGTACGAGACGGCGGCGACGACGGTGCGGTGCCGCGCCGCAAACGTTCACGGCGTGGCGCTGTCGCGGGACGTCACCCTCGTACCAGGTATTGTCGCACGGGCACACGTTGTGTTGTGACGGTAGCTCGCTGGCTCGCTGTGTGCGGTGTGTGACGGACGTGTTGTGCAGTGTCGGAGGCGGGCTGGGAGGCGGCGGCGCAGGCGGGCGCGGTCGCGGCGGGCGGCGTGGCGGCCATCACGTGCGCCGCCACGCGCGACGCCGAGCTCGTGCGCGCGGCGCTCTGGTACCGCGGCGACACCGTGCTACACATCGACCCGCCCTCGCCAGGTATGCACCGCACGCTGCACTCTTTCTCAAATGGACGCAACAGACGAGAAACCTGTGTGGGGAGCGCATGGAGCGTAGTCGCCTAGGGCTAGGAGCATATTACACGAAGCTCACAAATGATTCATGTCTACATTAGGGTGTCATATAATAATAAATGTATGATCTTAAATACATGATTATATTATACACAATTACACATATTCTGAAAGACTCGCACTTTTGAGAAGAGAGCTTCTAAATGAAAGTCTCTATTCGTATAACCAACGGTTAAGCAAAGTACGTTTTACAGAAATATGAATGTTGCAGTCTAGCGCGTCGGGTGCTTGAGGTACATGTTCCTTTTAATAAAGGAGAGGAATTATCGACGGACATAAATCGTGGCGAGCGCTCTTGAAACGGAAAAACGTCGCGGTGGAGAGCGGCGAGCGGCCGACACAAATAAATCTGTCATGGCGCCGCTCGCGCACCCACGCGCACCTCGCGCACCAAACACCTCTCCCTACGTCGCATCCCCCAGCTCCCCCACCACTTTACGGCGCCCTTTCCGCTTCATTTAACATCTCTTTATTAATATTAACGCCGACTACCTGGAATGGTTCGCGTCACTAAAGGGAATAAGGTCTTAAATTAACAATGGAATATTCCACGCATTTTATATTCAGCTCTTTGTTAACGTAGCTTTATAATTTACTGAGGCTTACTTATTAAAACTAGACAAGGAATATTCATAGAGTGTTACAAAAACTGCAAAATGGCTCTGACTCTAAAAGGGTGCACAATCATAATCAGAGTCTATAATGTTCCCACTGCTGGGACACAGGCCTCCTCTCTTCGAGAGGGAGTGGGCTGTACTATTACGCGGGCCCAGTGCGGGTTGGTAGATATCACATGTCTTCAAATATTTGGTTCTAGGGCATGCCGGTTTCCTCAAGATGTTTTCCTTCACCGTTTTGAGAGCAGCGGTGATGAAATTAATCTAAGTAACGAGTAAAGCGCGTGTCTGGGTTAGAACCCACGACCTACATCTCAGAAGTTGGGGCAGTTACCTCTGGGACACCATTGCTCCCTAAACGGGGGTGAACTTTACGCAAAATAGCAAGAATAGCGAGGCTGAGACAAGCGGTTGGGTCGTGGCAATAGAGTATTGCAAACAATAATTATGGTACCCTGGCCGCCGCGCGCCGCCTGTGTCGCCTGTGTCGCTGAATGTAGTGAGTGACGCGTGCTGCATGATGTGATGACAGAGTCACGCTACCTGGTGGCGGGCAGCACGCTGCTGATCCTGGGCGTGGGCGCCAGTGACGCCGGCGCCTACGGCTGCCTGGCGCGCCACGCGCTCACCGCCGCCACCAAGCGCGCGCGCCCGGCCACGCTCACCGTCACCGGTCAGTACCCGCTCTGTGCGCGCGTGTGTGTGTGTGCGTGTGTGTGTGTCGCTAACGTGCGCGTGTGTGCAGCGGCGTCGTCGTCGACGGCACCGCGGCTGGTAGCTGCGGGCGGCGAGCTCCGCGTGGCGGCCGGCCAGCCCGTGTGCCTGCCCTGCGTCGCATCCGACCACCCCGCGCCGCAGTACACGTAACTAACAAACTCACTCAATAGCTTTTTATATTAGGAGCCATCTAATTTACTCATTATATTAATATGAATAATATCAGAAGAACCACAGTAATACCCCCAATGGTCCCAATCAATCGCCAATTTAAATATCTGGGGTAGGCAAGTAGATAAATGTTAGCGATTCAAGTCATTTGCCTAGCCGTTTGATTGAATGTCTGAATATCCTTCAGGCCGCTCTAGTTGAACGAGGCAGCTAAACTAAGCTAGTTGGCGGCGACTGATACATGATGGTCACGTATTTTCAAACATTGTATAAGTAGACGATTTTCTATTTTTTTTGTATTTATTTATTATTATTTCTTTTTAAATACATTTCCAAACGGCTCGTTGACACTTCCCGTGCACCCAAGGGCTGGCTTTTACCTTGGCCAGAGGCTAAGCATCGCCATAAATTTCACATTCCTAGACCCGGTAGTTTCGGCTGTACGTTGATATGTCAGTCAGTCAGTCAGTCAGTCAGTCATTCATTCATTCAGTCAGTCAGTTTCTTCTTTTATATATATAGATAGTAGATAGATAATAGAGAAGATGTAAGTAGATAATTTCATCCCACCAAAAACATTTTCATGTAAAATGTTGCCAAGACGAGACCACATTATAGCTCGAACTGCTAAAAAGTTATCAGATCTCATGTAGAGCCAAGCTTCTAACTCTACACGCCCTAACTTCACAAACTCTACACCTTAGTCAAATAGAAATAGAAATCATTTATTTGCCAATAATGTAGGTAACAAATATGGTGCTAATTTATGGAGAGTCCCGATACATATTGCCTTACGACATGCAAAATTATTTAATTAATTTAATCATTGCTTAATTGCTACGTTAACATTTAAATAACATTTCTATACAATTGAGACAACATAATGACTTACAATTACATCTAACATTTTTCGCTTACTTATAGCATAAAATAATCATCATATATAATGGTATTATGAAAAAAACAAAAAAAATATATATATAAAAAAAAATTACACTATTATTGATAAAACTAATTATGAAATAAAAAAAAAATTTGGGGGCTTCTTTACTAAAAATCCTGAAATATGTATTTTATTATTTATTTATAACAAGGAGTCCCTATATCAATTTTCAGAACTCTAGCATCAATTTTTTTATTTGCGGAAGGTCGTACAAAGTTCCATGCCCTAGTTTAAGGGGTTGGAGGGTAAAAGTTCCAAATTTTAGAATGGTTTTGTTGTTTGTGTACTATTACTAGCTTACATACCAAATTTCAGCTTTCTAGGACTTCAGGAAGAACCTTAAGAATATTGATGATCATCAGTGAGTCAGTGACGAAATCGGGGTATTTTAGATATCAATAAAATCTAAAGTATAAGAGCTATACAATTGAAACTTTACAGGTTTAATAAGTCAACCACTGACATCATATCTCAAAAATTTTGTTTATCTGGTATAATCCAAACTCAAGTTAAGAAGGTTCAAAAATACGACGAAGTGCTTCGAGAAAAGGTAGTGCCCTTGCGCTTCGCTTAGCTCGTCTTGACGGGGGCACTCCCGTGCCCCCAGATAGACATAGACATAGGTATATAATATTTTCATAGAGGAATTGGCAAGGTATGGTTGATGAAATTTATTTCTCAATAAGATAAGATATTACAAAGATTTCACTTACTTGAGAACATTTTTAAAACTTATATTATATAAGAACTTTGACACAAACTAAGCAGCTATAGTTTTTCTTTACAACAGAGTCATTTGGTCAATGGGTCATCTATAAGTAATAACATTTCACTTCGTACGCAAATAACATTAACGAATACAAAACTTAAAACTTTTCAGCCCACCCGCAAAAAAAGTAATAAGATACCGTCATAATATTAATCCTTTTAAAGAGTTCCCTGAGAGATTCGCGGCGACGAAAATTATATTTTGCTCTGACAGCTCTCTTTTGCAAAATAAAGATGGATTCAATGTCAGCAGCCCGACCCCATAGTAAACTGCCTTATGACCCTAATGCTGTAGAAGTAGTTCAAATAGACTAAGCCCGCGGTTTCTACATCTGTTAACTGTTTAGAAGTATGTATTTTATTTACCTACCTCTAAAAGAGAATACCTAACTTCTCACTGGGATCATTTGAGTGTATAATGTAACAATGCATATAATTGTAGCGAACGCAAGTATGCACTATTGCCCGTGCACTAAGATGTGGGCCAGTTCGCATTCAGATCTCTTTGGACACACCATGTTCCCAACATGTTACGAACAATTATTGTAGTGAGAACTGTGAACCATTTCATTATTCAACCTGCATCTAAAGGTAGGTATCTAATCTTTCTCTTTGGTATTTGTGAGCATTGTGTTGTGGAGGTGCAGTAGTAGCAGGTACAGGGCAGTGTTTGCGCAGCTGGTACCGCGAGCGCGGAGGGCGCCTGCAGCCGGCGGCGCCGGCGGACGGCTGGGCGTGGGGCGGCGGTGCGGCGCTGTGCGTGAGGCGCGCGGCGCCCGCCTCTGCCGGCCTGTGGATCTGCAAAGCCTACAACGTGTTCGGCGACGCCACCGCGCACACCACGCTTCACGTGCAGGACGAGCTCAGCGTCACCGTGACGCCCACCGTACTTGTGAGTACCTAAACCGCGCGCTATGCGATGTGCGAGCTCACACATAGTTATGTGTAGGTATCCGAGCAGCGCTTGAGAGGAGTTCCTCTCAAGCGCTGCTCGGAAAGATCAACAAGGAGAAATTAGATTTATATTGATAGAAGTAGAGCTGGCCTCGTACCTACGGTGTCGCACTGTAATTCGCTGTCTACCGCTACTCTAAAAGGCTTCCAAGTGGGAGTTAAACTCCTTTAACACGTTTCTTGTAAGGGTTAGGTACTTATCATAAGTTCGAAAAATATTTGACCGAATTTCATTTCACCTAAAACTTTTCAACTATTTTCGTTTCGTTTTTAGGGTTCCGTACCAAAATGGTAAAAACGGAACCCTTATGGTGAGACTAAAGGATTTGTCACACTGGATGCGTTCTGCGGTCTACGGTCAGGTCAAAGTGAAGTGTTGTTCATACTAGACCTGACCGCAGACCGCAGAACGCTGGATGCGGTCTGTGTGTGACAAATCCTTAAGTCTGTCTGTCTATCTGTCACAGCTGGATATCTCAAGAACTACTAATGCTATCAACTTGAAATTTGGAATAGTTTTAGATGACATTTTGCCCAACTATTTCGCAAATAAGAAAGAAATAAAAATATATGTATATTTTTTGCAACAGGGACTGAAAAGGGGTGTGAAAAATTTGAAGTGGGGCTACCAGGGCATGTGGGGTATCATATGAAAGAGCGTAGTTTGCACATTCTTAAACATTTTTTTTTTTAGGCCGCATTGTTTTCGACTTTTGATGAAAAATGTAAAAAAAAATACCGTTCCCCTTATCTCCGAAGTTTGCAAAGAGAAAAATCTGAAATTATTCTATGTGATAGAAGTTTATGTAAAGATTACAGGAAAAACTAAAACGAAGTCTCTAAATAGCACACTTTTTCAGAAATCATCAACAATAGTTACATTAGTTCCACTATCGGTCAAGAGATGGCGCTGACATAAAACTTCAATATTCTACACTGCAGTGCACAGTGTTAAAATTCTGTGATGAATATAGGCCTTGTCGATGAAAATTTAAAAACATATGATGGTACGGAACCCTTGGTGCGCGAATCCGACTCGCTCTTGCCCGGTTTTTTTTACTTCATCGAAGTCACGTCTGCCACTTGTATCAGTTGACCCATATCAATTCGATTTTTTTCGTTACTCCGACGTTTTATTTGGTCGAAAAACTTTTTACCGAAGTTACACTTACCCGAAATAACATTTGTTCGAAGTATTATGTTTCCGAACATTAATTATACCACTGTTTTAATTACCATATTTTCTTTTCACCAAACGCCTAGAAAGTTTGTGCACACTATTTCATCTATCAGCATGCAAACAAGGATGCTTGCTTCAAGCATGCAAGCAGGCATGCAGCATGCAAGGCATGCAGCGTGCAAGGCATGCAGCGTGCAAGCAGGCATGCACTGTACAAGCAGGCATGCAGCATGCAAGCAGGTATTTGGCAGCATGCAAACAAGCATGCAGTATGCAAGCAAGCATGCAGCTTGCAAGCAAGCATGCAGCGTGCAAACAAGCATGCAACATGCAAGCAGGCATGCAACATGCAGAAAACATTTTTTCTGTCACGGCTCCAGCGCTGCGGGGTTTGGGCGGCCCCACGCGAGCTTATTGTTGCAAATGGTTTTAATGCTCACCACCGCAGCTTCGGCTTGCACAATAAACTAGTACTTTTACCAATTTTAATGTAGTCAAATATTTCAGTTGGTATAACTTATTTTACGCAAAATAAAATAAGATAATATTTAGTATCGTCGTCGGGGTACGATGGTGTAAGTTATATTTCTGTCTGCCTATGATTTCAATTGGCCCTGTTTAAATTGATATGAGGTAAATGTACCTATTTGTATTCTCATTTGCTCACTCTTGCATCAAATGTCGACGGAGCCCCGCTTCGCAGGGCTCCTTTTTCTGTGAAAAGAGTTTAATGTAACCTAACAAAACCGAACCTCGGGGTGCCCTTCGCTCGCTCTTGCATTCTATGTCGTCTAAAGACCGACCGCAACCATGCAATGTAATTAAAAAAGTATTTATGTAAGTAAATCCATGTAAATCCCAAAAAAAATTTTTTTTTTGTTTATATTTTTTTCATAACAAATCATTTGACTAAATGTTAATTGTCTTAATATTGTTTGCTGTAATAAATCATTTTATTAAAGACCAAATGCCTTAATGACATAATTATCCTTGGTAATATTCTGCCGAGTGAAAATTTAACCAAAAATGAAAATGTGGGTACTAAAATCATTCCAAATATTGCATTGGTACAAAAAAAGGTTGCTAAAATTTGTTTGGATAATGAAATTTTGCCAAAACCTTTTAGGCAAAACGGCAGGATCCCGAGTACCCGGCTATATATTTGTGATCAAATAATATTCCGTACAATGTTGTTTCGGTGTACTGAAAATATGGCAAATAAATCATTTGGCAAATGAAAAAAGTTCAAAAGAGGCTTCGGCCAATAGCAAAAAGATATTTTGTAAATCGGCGAAATATAGTTCGATAAAATAATACCTATGACACATGATACTTCGATTATCTATACATATAATAAATCTGTAGACGAGGCATTTCTGTACATTGAAAATATTAAAAAAAAATAGTTGGGCTGCTAAAGGATAACCAACAGATGCCATTTCATAAATTTTTGGAATTTTTGTCTGTTTGGATGTGACAGATTTTCATTTGAACAGGCTCAACGTAAAAAGTACCGAACCAATATGGTTCATATTTACTCAAATATAGTGTAGAACTCGGAGTAGTGATTAGTCTTTGTTTCATCGCAATCGCTTCAGTCTATCAAAAGATATAATCAATTTAAAGCATTCTATAACAATTTTTTATTGCAAAAGTGGAAACGACATCTATTGGCGCGATATAGTATGTACTAACAAAAACATATTGTGATCTTTAAAACATTAATATGTGTTTAATCACGTCGTAAAGGCTTGCCTTTATGACGAAATAACTCTGATCCTTATGTCTGTGTTATTTAAAAAAGTACTAATAATGATTATATAAATAATCTATAAATATAAAAGAAAGTCGTGTTAGTTACACTATTTATAACTCGAGAACGTCTAAACCGATTTGGGAGAAAATTGGTGGGAGGTAGCTCAGAACCAGGAGACGGACATAGGATACTTTTTATCCGGTTTTTTTATTCGGTTTTAGACGGACATAGTATTTAATACTTTTATTTACTTGTAGGAGTAGGGTAGGAGTAGTGTAGGAGTAGGTTAGGAGTAGGGTAGGGGTAGGGTAGGGTAAGGGTAGGACACCACGCGAACGAAGTAGCGCCGGGCAGCTAGAAATAATTTATATGGCAAAACAACGTTTGCCGGGTCAGCTAGTCTAAAAATATGTCAAATAATGCATATAGCAAAACAGACGTCGGTCAATAGTTTTCGGTAAAATGAAATTCGAACAAAAAATCATCGGAAAAGTTATCGGTTCCCTTCTTGTAAGTTTTGTCTCTTCAGAATTAAGCTATAGTCTCATTTCTTACGAATTGCATGGTAAAAGTTTTTTGCGATTTCTGACTTTTGTAGTAATACTACCCCTCCCCCCATCCCTCTAATAACCGTAATAGGAGCATGTAGTCTGTCTACCTGTTACGGTTCAAAAATATCCCTTTGACCGATGGACGGACAGTGGCACCTCAGTAATCCTGAAGTGGGTGTGGAACCCTTAAAATCATCGTGCTCTGATTGTAGACATACGAGTATCATAAGCGCGCGAATGTACGAGTGACGAGTATCTCCCGGACCTCCGACTCAGGGTAATGTTAGGGACCGTGGGTTTTTATTCGGTATGAGTCCATCATATATTCCATGAGGAATTTCCTACAGAATAAACAAAATCGAACAAGTGTGCAGAAAATAAAGTGAGATAAAGAACTTCCTTCATAAAGGTCCCTCACACTGAATGGCGACGCTCTGATGTCCGACAAAACTACATGACATGACGTGCAGTAATGTGTTAGACACGTGCCGACTCCGTGTACATTGTACAGGTCGCGGACACGGGCAGCACGGTGCGCTTCAACTGCAGCGCGTCGGACACGCGTGCGGCGCTGTCGTGGCTGCACGACGGCGCGGCGGCGGGCGCGGGTGCGGCGCTACTGCTGCGTGGCGTGACACGCGCGCACCGCGGCGTGTACCAGTGCGTGGCGCGCCGCGCGGCTGACTCCGCGCAGGCCGCCGCCGAGCTACGCCTCGGGGGTGAACCGTTTTCTATATTAACCCAGGGCAATTTTTTTTAAAACCAATTTCAGGCACTTCTGTCTTGTCAAGGAGACAGTCAGTCAGAAAGATGAAGCCAGTTGCCCATTCCAAACCATTGTAGGTGCGTATGGAGAAGAACGGGCAACTCACTCTTTTTAATCGACTTCAAAAAAGGAGGAGGTTCTTAATTCGGATGTTTATACATATATATCGCTTTCCATCAGGCGTGATCGGGGTCATTAAAGAAGAGATGAAAAGCGGGCACATTAATTTACTTACATTGCTAATGACCTCTAGTATAACCCCTTTCAAGGAATACGTCGAGTTTCCCTGTCATCCTGTATATTTATTTTTTATGCCGACCTTCCCACGGGTGACGGGATAGAGACTTGTGCGTGTAACTTTATATGCCGATCTTCCCACGGGTGACGGGATTGAGACTTGTGCGTGTAACTTTATATGCCGATCTTCCCACGGGTGACGGGATTGAGACTTGTGCGTGTAACTTTGTATGCCGATCTTCCCACGGGTGACGGGATTGAGACTTGTGCGTGTAACTTTGTATGCCGATCTTCCCACGGGTGACGGGATTGAGACTTGTGCGTGTAACTTTATATGCCGATCTTCCCACGGGTGACGGGATTGAGACTTGTGCGTGTAACTTTGTATGCCGATCTTCCCACGGGTGACGGGATTGAGACTTGTGCGTGTAACTTTGTATGCCGATCTTCCCACGGGTGACGGGATTGAGACTTGTGCGTGTAACTTTATATGCCGATCTTCCCACGGGTGACGGGATTGAGACTTGTGCGTGTAACTTTGTATGCCGATCTTCCCACGGGTGACGGGATTGAGACTTGTGCGTGTAACTTTGTATGCCGATCTTCCCACGGGTGACGGGATTGAGACTTGTGCGTGTAACTTTGTATGCCGATCTTCCCACGGGTGACGGGATAGAGACTTGTGCGTGTAACTTTGTATGCCAATCTTCCCACGGGTGACGGGATAGAGACTTGTGCGTGTAACTTTGTATGCCAATCTTCCCACGGGTGACGGGATAGAGACTTGTGCGTGTAACTTTGTATGCCAATCTTCCCACGGGTGACGGGATTGAGACTTGTGCGTGTAACTTTGTATGCCGATCTTCCCACGGGTGACGGGATTGAGACTTGTGCGTGTAACTTTGTATGCCGATCTTCCCACGGGTGACGGGATTGAGACTTGTGCGTGTAACTTTATATGCCGATCTTCCCACGGGTGACGGGATTGAGACTTGTGCGTGTAACTTTGTATGCCGATCTTCCCACGGGTGACGGGATTGAGACTTGTGCGTGTAACTTTGTATGCCGATCTTCCCACGGGTGACGGGATTGAGACTTGTGCGTGTAACTTTATATGCCGATCTTCCCACGGGTGACGGGATTGAGACTTGTGCGTGTAACTTTGTATGCCGATCTTCCCACGGGTGACGGGATTGAGACTTGTGCGTGTAACTTTGTATGCCGATCTTCCCACGGGTGACGGGATTGAGACTTGTGCGTGTAACTTTGTATGCCGATCTTCCCACGGGTGACGGGATAGAGACTTGTGCGTGTAACTTTGTATGCCAATCTTCCCACGGGTGACGGGATAGAGACTTGTGCGTGTAACTTTGTATGCCAATCTTCCCACGGGTGACGGGATAGAGACTTGTGCGTGTAACTTTGCGGGCCGCAGCTAGTTATAAATATTACCAAACGTTCAGTACATGCGTAAGTCATTATTTAAACAATCGTCTATTATTTAGTATCCAATCAGTTAAATACCTACGTCATGCATGACAATTACGATACCATTAGCTACGTGAACCAACTTGAAAGAAAGCCTCCATCACTTTGGGGACCAAAATGGTAAGAAATATACACGTTTAAATTTATCATAATAATCATAATCATTTATTTGCACTAGGTATTGGTACAGCGTTGGTCTTAAATTTTAAGTAAGTTTCCTAATACATAGTCAGACATTTGACATGCAAAATAATACAATATTTATCAGTTGATGTCCCTGAAATGCCTTAAATACTAATTTCTAACAATTATTACTTTTTACAATACAGTCAATATTCATTAAGATTGAAAACACATTATTTATCATTATTAATTATAAATTCATTTATAGAATAAAATCGTTTTTCCAGTAGCCATAATTTTAACTTTACAAAAAATAAATTATTTGGTAAATCTTTAAAGTTTTTCGGTATTTTATTGTAGATAAGTCCACTCATATTGTAGCAGTTCTTTTTATACAGAGAAGTCTTTGGTGCCCTAGGCAGAACTATTCTATCTGGATCTCTTACTTTGGTGCCCTAGGCAGAACTATTCTATCTGGATCTCTTACTTTGGTGCCCTAGGCAGAACTATTCTATCTGGATCTCTTACTTTGGTGCCCTAGGCAGAACTATTCTATCTGGATCTCTTACTTTGGTGCCCTAGGCAGAACTATTCTATCTGGATCTCTTACTTTGGTGCCCTAGGCAGAACTATTCTATCTGGATCTCTTACTTTGGTGCCCTAGGCAGAACTATTCTATCTGGATCTCTTACTTTGGTGCCCTAGGCAGAACTATTCTATCTGGATCTCTTACTTTGGTGCCCTAGGCAGAACTATTCTATCTGGATCTCTTACTTTGGTGCCCTAGGCAGAACTATTCTATCTAGATCTCTTACTTTGGTGCCCTAGGCAGAACTATTCTATCTGGATCTCTTACTTTGGTGCCCTAGGCAGAACTATTCTATCTGGATCTCTTACTCATCGAGGGCAACGGTCTTGAGCCTTTTTAAATAAGTCAAAATGCTGTCACATTCTAAAATATACATACTGGGTAATGCGAGGAGTTTTAACTTAAGAAACAGAGGTTTACAGGATTCCCGGAACGGAAAACGGAACGCGCTCCGTAGCAGCTAAATACTGGATGTGAAATCCCACCAAAAACATTTTCATGTAAAATGTTGCCAAGACGAGACCACATATGGCTCGCACTGCCAAAAAGTTATCACATGTAGAGCCAAGCTTCTAACTTTACACGCCCTAACTTCACAATCTCTACACCTTAGTCAAAATATGTGGCTTGGCCGTTTCGCTACCATCACATGGGCGTAAGGTAAAAAATTTATTCACTGTTCATTACTTTTCTGTTATACTCGTACTATAGTTCTTGTAGTAACGAAACGGCCAAGCCTCATATTTTGACTAAGGTGTAGAGTTTGTGAAGCTAGGGCGTGTAGAGTTAGAAGCTTGGCTCTACATAAGATCTGATAACTTTTTGGCAGTGCGAGCCATATGTGGTCTCGTGGCAACATTTTACATGAAAATGTTTTTGGTGGGATTTTAATATTACTAAAATCAATTTGTAATTTATAACTTAATACTTTGTACATTATTATCAAAATATCAATGCTATCAAGTAAACGCTGACGCATGGATCCTATAATATTGAAACATCTGTTCCTCTTAAATTTTCCCATATTCCCATGCAATGCAACTTCAACTGTTCATCAGATTTCTCATTCCGTGCTTCCTATCGCTGTATCGCAAAATGCAAACGTTCTTGTTTATGATTTTCAATCAAACATGATTTTTAACCCCCGACGCAAAAACGACGGGGTGTTATAAGTTTGACGTGTCGGGGTGTGTGGGGGTGTGTGGGGGTGTGTGTGTGTGTGTCTGTCTGTGGCATCGTAGCTCCCGAACGGATGAACCGATTTTGATTTAGTTTTTTTTGTTTGAAAGGTGTATTAGTCGGGAGTGTTCTTAGCTATGTTTGATGAAAATCGGTCCAAGATGGCCGCCGCTACAAAATGGCGGGTAACATATTTTTTCACAATTCCCTCAATATGGGTATCAAATGAAAGGGCTTCAATAGTAGAATACTATACACTATAACAAATTTTGAATCCAAGATGGCCGCCACAACAAAGTGGCGAATTAAATTTTTTTTTCTCAACTCCCTCAATATGGGTATCAAATGAAAGGGCTTGACTAGTAGAATACTATACACTATTAAAAATTTCAAATCCAAGATGGCCGCCACCACAAAATGGCGAATTACATTTTTTTTTCACAACTCATTCAATATAGGTATCAAATGCAAGGGCTTGACAAGTAGAATAATTTACACTATATTGAAAGGGAATGAGGAATATTAACTACCTAACGAAATGAAAACTAAAAACTTGAAAAATATAATAAAACAAAAAATCTGTTTAGTCTTAAAAATTATTCTTCAACTATAAATTAATCAATATTTTTTGACGGATAAAAAACCTGATTAAACACCAAATTACCAGAATCTTAAAACGGAAGAAAATAAAAGAAATGAAATACAAAAATTAAGGAGTCCCTACAAAAAGCATGAAATAAAAAATTAAATTAAAAATTTAAAAAACCCCCGACAAAAATAAAATTAAGGAATCCCTACAAAAAGCATGAAATAAAAAAATAAATTTGAAAAAATCTTATGGAAGTCGGGGGACCTCAGAAGCAGAATAGAAGGTGTTCCACAGAACGGTCCCCCGACTTCCATAAGATTTTTTCAAATTTATTTTTTTATTTCATGCTTTTTGTAGGGATTCCTTAATTTTATTTTTGTCGGGGGATTTTTAAATTTTTAATTTAATTTTTTAGTAAATTTCGTCATTTGAAAAGGCAACAGTTTTTGAATTTCGGTCAAAAGATGAAAATCTTCTGTCAAGTCGTATTCCTAATAATCCTGTACCAAGTTTGAGGCTAAATCAGTAAAAATAATGTCTGCCATACTTCTGAGTGACAGTAGGTACCTCCTCCGTTTTTTTGTCGGTTAAAAAACCGCTTAACTGTTGAAAAACAAAATTTGATTTAAACAATAGAAATTCAATTGTGCCTCATCACTAATCTACATGGTCCTCAAAGATTATGTCCGGAATTTTTTTTTATATACACATTGACATTGATGAATTCTATTTAGACAATGACATGAATATTTACTTTGTAAGTAATTTATTTTTTATTTAATTATTGTGAATGTGAGGTCACACGTCAAACGACACGTAAAAAGTACCTATCCAAAGTTGCAAAAAATGTTTTTAGTAACTAGCAATAACGTGTTTGATTCCTAGACACTTTTGATGTGTGTAAATATCACGAAAATAACAACATTTTACTATACTTATAATATAAATCCGACTGTCAGTTTCGTTATTTCGTGGCACTTCGAGTACCGCTTCAACGAAACCAGTTCAGTTCAGTTGTTGAGGCCCGGAGGGGAGAACGATACTTTTTTTAACCCAAAAAATAGCTTTGACTTTCAGGGAGGCTGATAAGGAACACGATCCACGTAGCATAGGATTATACACATATTACAGACTAGCTTCTGCCCGCGACTTCGTACGCGGATCCTGTTGCTTATGCCAGCGACAACGGGGTCGTCAAAATCAAAGATCTGAAACGTCTGATATCAAATTCTAAGAACCCGGGGACTGGATAACAACGGGATGCGCGAGACGATTCGAGACGTCATTTTCAGGCAATAATGAACCAATAGGGTGGTAAACTTGGCCTTGCACTTTGAATGTTGGCATAAATGGGCCTTCTGAAATCTGTTTCGCAACAAAAGATGTCATTTGAAAGGCATTATTGTACGAACGTATATTGTCCAAGAAATGTTTTGACTGTGATGGTCACCGATTAGCAGTGATCTTAATATTTCTGGAGGATTTTGTAATATTTCAATATGTACTTTCCCACCTGAGCAACACATACCGTTTGTTTCTTTTTGCTATTTAACAGCTTCACAAAAAGTACAATTTTCAACCATACCACCGATGGCGGAATATGTGGCGTAGTCAATCATAGGAGTATACGTAAATGCACTCCGTTCCTTATCAACCCAAGGAAGGTCGCCATGCCCTACGGCTATATCTTGAGACACATCCGATTCTTCAGATGATATCGACATTCTGTTCAGAGAATGTTGAAGTCGATCAGAATTCAAACGTTCGTTGCGCTCTTCTTAATCTGTCTCTTCATGCCGTACTCCAGCAATTCTTTCTTTCTCACTTTCTGATTATGAATATTTTGCTGTGTGCGTGTTCGGAACAATGTATGATAATCTCACCGTATCAGCGGTCAGTCGCGCATCATATTCTGCACTGGTTTCTAGAGACCTGGATGTAGATGCGTAAATACGCTGAGAACGCAGGCGTGCTTCGCGATCCGAAGAGGTTTCCACGGAGCGAGTTGCAGCCTGATGTTCTCAAACAGCATCAAGTCTCTCCTGACGCTCTTCGGTAGATTCTTGGGATCTTATGATCCTCAATCTTTTAGCTCCTTTGGAACATTGGGAAAGATTTGACCTCTTTCTAGGCATGGTTATAGTTTTATTATGCAGATACCTGATCAATTAAAATCTAAGTGACTGCTCCCCTACCAAGGGTGCCCAGACACGGGATCGTCTGGCGCCCATGTGCTGGTTTGGTCCCTGGGGTGGTCACGGCGTGCTATGTGCTCTGGTGCGCCGGTGATGGGGAGTACTCCCCAGCGGAGGGTCCGGTGACGGACAGCCGCGGCGGGTTCACGGATGAGTGCTAACGCGTGCCCATGTTCCCGCCGTAAGCGGCAGAGGAGGACACAGTGGAGTTTTAGTGGGTTAGAGTCCCACATAACTGCACTATCTCCCCGTGGTAGTGCAGAATGCATGAGCATTTCTTCACGTTAAAAAAAATAAATGGGAGTTTTGGCCAGTAGAGTCAAATTTTCAATGATATACCATCGTCATCGAAAATCAGTCCTAAACTGTTACCGCCTTCACCGCGTGGAGGTGAAATTAGTGATAGCTTTGATTTTCACATCAGATGTTTCTGATCTTCGATTTTTATAAGTCAACAGGGAATGCCCATCAGACCGAATAACTTTTACTAAGACGTCATTCCTATATGTGTTATGGTGTAGCTGGGCTCTTGGAGTTCCCCATCAGGTGTTCCAGATCTTCAAATTTATTCTCTCAGCAGAAAATCCTCATCACGTGGAACAATTTTTGCTATGGTACCATTTTTGTATCTCTTATAGTTAAGCTGGTCTGTTTCGGTTCTGCATCAGGTGTTCAAGTTTCCAAGATAAATTATAGCCTGAATGTTGTCCAGCCATATAATAACTATACAATAAAAAAAAAAACATTCAAATCCGTCCAGTAGTTCCGAAGATCGGACGCGCAGGCCCGAGGCGTGTACGTACTCTGATAGAATACCTTAACAAATGTTCGCCGTGATTCTTTAAATTGACATAACTTTTTTATTTATGAACCGATTGACATGAGATAAACACTAAATGTTAAGTGAAGCCTACTACAATATATTAGTGAAAACCGCATCTAAATCGAATAAGCCGTTTCTGATATTAGCGTGCACAAACAAACAGACAAACAGACAAATAGACAAACAGACAAAAAAAAAATTAATTACAATTTCGGGTTCGGCATCGATATAATAACAACCCCTGCTACTTTTTTGACGTGACAACGTCTTAAATTAGGTTGCGGCTGGGAGTCACTTATGAAAAAGTGTAACGCTCGGTAACGTTACGATGAGTCACCGAACGAGAGAGAGGCCCGCCGAATGCCTTGCGTCTCTCTCCCACTCAACTATTCTACCGAGAAAAAGACGTTGTCACGTAAAATCTTCGCCCGTAAAACCGACTTTACAGGCAACCATTTTTTTTTATATATTTCCATTGTACAGACACCACTTTTCTACAAATTTATTATATGTATATATATATATATATATAGATAGATATAGAAGATAGATTCAGGGAGGCTGATAAGGAACACGATCCACGTAGCATAGGATTATACACATATTACAGATTCAGGGAGGCTGATAAGGAACACGATCCACGTAGCATAGGATTATACACATATTACGGATTCAGGGAGGCTGATAAGGAACACGATCCCACGTAGCATAGGATTATACACATATTACGGATTCAGGGAGGCTGATAAGGAACACGATCCACGTAGCATAGGATTATACACATATTACAGATTCAGGGAGGCTGATAAAGAACACGATCCACGTAGCATAGGATTATACACATATTACAGATTCAGGGAGGCTGTTAAGGAACACGATCCACGTAGCATAGGATTATACACATATTACAGATTCAGGGAGGCTGATAAAGAACACGATCCACGTAGCATAGGATTATACACATACTAGCTGCGCGCCGCGGTTTCACCCGCGTAAATGTCGATCCCGTGCGATCTCTGCGTCATGTTTGCCGCAAATAACAGTTTTTGTTTTGCTAAATAAATATACCGCTCAATAAAACTTATATCAATCAATCTGCCTAGCCTTTTCCCAACTATGTTGGGGTCGACTTCCAGTTTAACTGGATGCGGCTGAATACCAGTATTTCACATGAACCTGACCTCCACAACCCAGTTTACTGGGTAACACCATCGTGTTACCCCTAAGTAAGACTGGTTGTCAGACTTTCGGGCTTCTGACTTCCCGTAACGACTGTCAAAGATTTACCACAATACAATTAAACCTTTAAAAAACCTATGTAAACTTATTTAAAGATATTAAAATCGCTTCTTATTCGCGGTCATATGTTGCCCCCCGCGGCCCCAACGGAACTACTGTATGTCGACCACACGGTGTCCCCTACGGCCCAAACAGAAAGACTGAAAAATTAAAGCGGCGTTCAACGTAAGCATAAGCATCGTAAGAGTAGAACTGTCACCCAAGCTTCACTCCCCATTTTCATCCAGCATCACTGCACAACTTTATTTCAGAAATCCATATTATACTCTTCAAAGATCTTATACTTACAATCATCAACAAATATATTTCGAAAAAGATTATTACAGGATTTTATGTTGATAAAAAACTCTATGGCCCATAACTCCTTAATAGGTACCAACTCTTAACATCTTACACACGTGATAACTTTTAAACGAAATATCCGATTGAGATGAAACAAAAAGTATTTTACTTCTTCATAAATACTCTTGATAACATAATGCTTAATTTCGATAAAGATTAATATTACGATACATATTTAACGTAGTTTTTTTTTCTTCAGACGATTTAATAATTATTTTGAACACAAAATCGGTTATTGTGTTTAAACCATGATAGCTAGATATATGTTCTCGCGGACTTTTTTGTAGGTCTTAATGGGCTCTACAAACCCGTAGTACATCATTTTGTTCTCTTGTCAATAGTTTTTGCAGCGCACGCAAAAATAGGTTTTCGATTTTACACCTTGTGTTACAAAATAGCAATTTTATTACGGATCCCTAATTTTGAAAAAAAAATATAGCCTATAGCCTTCCTCGATAAATGGACTACCCAACACTAAAAGAATCATTCAAATCGGACCAGCAGTTCCAGAGATTAGCGCGTTCAAACAAACAAACAAACAAACTCTGCAGCTTTATAATATTATTATATATTATATATTATAATATTATATTATTATATTATATATTATATATTATATACTAGCACTTTGCCCGCGACTTCGTCCGCGTGTATTTCGTACTTTCCTCTAAAAATTTCGAATATGTATGTTTATGATCTTTATCATTTATTTAGATTAATAAGTATTCGGGCCAATTTTTAAGTTTGTAGATCAAAGGAATCAGATTTTTCAAATAAAAGGATCCTCGCTTTTCACCCCCACAAGGGTGGATTTTTGAAAAATCGTTTGGGATGACGTGTCCATAACTTGACTCAAAGACCGATACCTACTCATTTTCGAGTTAATGGAAGCAAGCAGTAAAATCCACCCCTTCTTCTTCTTAGCGTGTCGATAGCAATCTAAATGGACTCGGCCCAGATTTCGGCTACTTGTTTGGCGCCATTACCAGCGTCTACCAGTTCCTATAACGTGCAGCTGACAGGACATGCAGGACACGATATTAACTGTCCCATCGTTTGTGGAACAGCACCACATTTACACTCCAAGGCGGAGTCGTCTATGAATCTCCACCTGAACAGGTTTTCCTTGCTTCAGCTAACCTGGGTCCGGAGTCTGTTTAAAGACTTCCAGGTTACCCAAGGTTACTCATGTCCAGGTAGGTCTTCAGCGGGTGGGACGAACGGTTTGGGTAAGGAAGGACTGTCTCGCCACAGCTTCAGTCTTTCTTGTCATGGTTCACCAGTGAGTTGACGACACACTTTAAAAAACTGTTTCGACTTTTCAGCCTTTGTGGCACAAGGATGTTGTTGTGCAAAGGGTCATGTGTCGGAGACCATTTTGGCTCTTTCGCTGGAGCCAATGCTCTGCGAACCACTGGTGGCGCTATTCCTGCTAGTGGATACAGCATTTCCTACTATATTTCCCAGCAATCCACCCCTTAAACTTTATTACCTTTTTCCACCTTGGTAGGAGTAGTTTTGAAAAACCCTAAAACTAACTACACCTTTTCACCCCGTCAGGGGTACATTTTTGAAAAACCCTGATACATGTTATCTTTGGTCTTAAGTATAAATACCGAGTTTCGAGTTAATCGGACCGTGCGTTAAAATTCATCCATACAAATTTTGACATCCCTCAATCCCCTTTTAGGGGGTAGTTTAGAAAAACAAAAAGTGTCAATCTTCATAATTTACTTTCGTGCCAAGTTTCAAGTTTATTAACCAAACTAGCTGACCCGGCAAACGTTGTTTAGCCGTATAAATATTATTTCTAGCTGCCCGGCGCTATCGTTCGCGTGGTGTCCAACCCTATCCTACCCTATCCTACTCCTACCCTACTCCTACACTACTCCTACCCTCCTCCTACACTACTCCTACCCTACTCCTACACTACTCCTACACTACTCCTACCCTACTTCTAGCCTACTCCTAACCTACTCCTACCCTACTCCTACACTATTTCTACCCAACTCCTACCCTACTCCTACCCTACTCTCACACTACTCCTACCCTACTCCTATAAGTAAATAAAAGTATTAAATACTATGTCCGTCTAAAACCGGATAAAAAGCCGGATCCTATGTCCGTCTCCTGGTTCTAAGCTACCTCCCCACCAATTTTCAGACAAATCGGTTTAGCCGTTCTTGAGTTATAGATAGTGTAACTAACACGACTTTCATTTAAATTTATAGATTATAATCATTATCATTACTTTTTTAAATAACACAGACATAAGTATCAGAGTTAATAATACACATGATAATGTTTATAGATCACAATATCGTCCCAATAGATGTCGTTACGTGTTTCCACTTATTGCAATAAAAAGTTGTTATAGAATGCTTTAAATTGATTATATCTTTTGATAGACTGAAGCGATTGCGATGAAACAAAGACTAATCACTACTGCGAGTTCTACCCTATATTTGAGTATAAAAATGAGCCATATTGGTTTGGTACTTTTGACGTTGAACCTGTTCAAATGAAAAATCTGTCACATCCAAACAGACAAACCGACAAACAGACAAAAATTCCAAAAATTTATGAAATGGCATCTGTTGGTTATCCTTTAACACCCCACCAATTTTTTTTTTTATATTTTCAATGTACAGAAACGCCTCGTCTACAGATTTATTATATGTATAGATAGACTATGTCCGTCTAAAACCGGATCAAAAGCCGGATCCTATGTCCGTCTCCTGGTTCTAAGCTACCTCCCCACCAATTTTCAGACAAATCGGTTTAGCCGTTCTTGAGTTATAGATAGTGTAACTAACACGACTTTCTTTTATATTTATAGATTATAATCATTATCATTACTTTTTTAAATAACACAGACATAAGTATCAGAGTTAATAATACACATGATAATGTTTATAGATCACAAAATCGTCCCAATAGATGTCGTTACGTGTTTCCACTTATTGCAATAAAAAGTTGTTATAGAATGCTTTAAATTGATTATATCTTATGATAGACTGAAGCGATTGCGATGAAACAAAGACTAATCACTACTGTGAGTTCTACCCTATATTTGAGTATAAAAATGAGCCATAATGGTTTGGTACTTTTGACGTTGAACCTGTTCAAATGAAAAATCTGTCACATCCAAACAGACAAACCGACAAACAGACAAAAATTTATGAAATGGCATCTGTTGGTTATCCTTTAAAACCCCACCAATTTTTTTTTTATATTTTCTATGTACAGAAACGCCTCGTCTACAGATTTATTATATGTATAGATAGACTATGTCCGTCTAAAACCGGATCAAAAGCCGGATCCTATGTCCGTCTCCTGGTTCTAAGCTACCTCCCCACCAATTTTCAGACAAATCGGTTTAGCCGTTCTTGAGTTATAGATAGTGTAACTAACACGACTTCCTTTTAAATTTATAGATTATAATCATTATCATTACTTTTTTAAATAACACAGACATAAGTATCAGAGTTAATAATACACATGATAATGTTTATAGATCACAATATCGTCCCAATAGATGTCGTTACGTGTTTCCACTTATTGCAATAAAAAGTTGTTATAGAATGCTTTAAATTGATTATATCTTTTGATAGACTGAAGCGATTGCGATGAAACAAAGACTAATCACTACTGCGAGTTCTACTCTATATTTGAGTATAAAAATGAGCCATATTGGTTTGGTACTTTTGACGTTGAACCTGTTCAAATGAAAAATCTGTCACATCCAAACAGACAAACAGACGAAAATTCCAAAAATTTATGAAATGGCATCTGTTGGTTATCCTTTAACACCCCACCAATTTTTTTTTTTATATTTTCAATGTACAGAAACGCCTCGTCTACAGATTTATTATATGTATAGATAGACTATGTCCGTCTAAAACCGGATCAAAAGCCGGATCCTATGTTCGTCTCCTGGTTCTAAGCTACCTCCCCACCAATTTTCAGACAAATCGGTTTAGCCGTTCTTGAGTTATAGATAGTGTAACTAACACGACTTTCTTTTATATTTATAGATTATAATCATTATCATTACTTTTTTAAATAACACAGACATAAGTATCAGAGTTAATAATACACATGATAATGTTTATAGATCACAATATCGTCCCAATAGATGTCGTTACGTGTTTCCACTTATTGCAATAAAAAGTTGTTATAGAATGCTTTAAATTGATTATATCTTTTGATAGACTGAAGCGATTGCGATGAAACAAAGACTAATCACTACTGCGAGTTCTACCCTATATTTGAGTATAAAAATGAGCCATATTGGTTTGGTACTTTTGACGTTGAACCTGTTCAAATGAAAAATCTGTCACATCCAAACAGACAAACCGACAAACAGACAAAAATTCCAAAAATTTATGAAATGGCATCTGTTGGTTATCCTTTAACACCCCACCAATTTTTTTTTTTTATATTTTCAATGTACAGAAACGCCTCGTCTACAGATTTATTATATGTATAGATATAGATGAATAAGATTTTTCATATAAACTGTGTCCCCGCTTTTCACCCCCACAGGGGTGGAATTTCGAAAAAAAGTTTGTGATGTGTTCATTACTTGACTCAAAGATTATTTATACCAATTTTCGAGTAAATCAAGTCACGCAGTAAAATCCTCCCCTGTAAAATTAACTACCCCTTTTCACCCCGTTAGGGGTACATTTTCGAAAAACCCTGATACACGTTATTCTCTATTTTTGGTCTTAAGTATAAATACTGAGTTTCGAGTTAATCGGACAGCCAGTTAAAATTCTTCCATACAAACTTTGACACCCCCCAATTCCCCTTTAGGGGGTAGTTAAGAAAAACAAAAAATGCCAAACTTAATAATTTACTTAGATAAGTATTCGTGCCAAGTTTCAAGTTTATTAACTCAAGGAATAAGATTTTTCATACAAACGAAATCCCCCCTTTTCACCCCCTTAAAGGTTGAATTTCCAAAAACCCCTTCTTAGTGCTCCCCTACATTATAAAAGGAAGCCGTGTGCAAAATTTCACATTCCTAGACCCGGTAGTTTCGGCTGTACGTTGATATGTCAGTCAGTCAGTCAGTCAGTCAGTCATTCATTCATTCAGTCAGTCAGTTTCTTCTTTTATATATATAGATAAGTATAGATTACAGATTCAGGGAGGCTGATAAGGAACACGATACACGTAGCATAGGATTATACACATATTACAGATTCAGGGAGGCTGATAAGGAACACGATACACGTAGCATAGGATTATACACATATTACAGATTCAGGGAGGCTGATAAGGAACACGATCCACGTAGCATAGGATTATACACATATGCAGATTCAGGGAGGCTGATAAGGAACACGATCCACGTAGCATAGGATTATACACATATTACAGATACAGGGAGGCTGTTAAGGAACACGATCCACGTAGTATAGAATTTAGCAATGTCGGGCCATTCATCATTTCAGCCGAAAGACGTCCACCGCTGGACATAGGCCTCCCCCAAGCACTTCCACTTCGACCGGTTCTGTGCTTCTCGCATCCAACGGGTTCCTGCGGCCTTCACAAGGTCGTCGGTCCACCTTGTGGGAGGCCTTCCAACGCTACGTCTTCCGGTACGTGGTCGCCACTCCAGAACCTTTCGGCCCCATCGGCCATCTGTTCTGCGAGCAATGTACCCTGCCCACTGCCACTTAAGTTTGGCAATTCTTCGGGCTATGTCGGTTACCTTGGTTCTCCTGCGGATCACCGCATTCCTGATTCGATCACGCAGGGAAACTCCAAGCATAGCCCTCTCCATTGCCCTTTGGGCGACTTTTAGCCTTCTTATAAGGCCACCACGACCACGTTTCAGTGCCATAAGTCATCATGTCGGGCCATTACAAGCTATCTATATCCGTAATGAATATGGAGGAGTTCAAAATTAATGAACGATTCCAGAGGTAATTCGAAAACTCATTAGTCAGCGCTCGGGCAATGTGTTCGAGAGCACAATGCGGCTCAAAAGCTCGGCGTGATGAATGCGGCGTCGGCGAGTGCCGGCCGGACCGGGCCGCATACTTGTCAGTGTCGTGCGCATCTTTATGTGACTCCTCCCGATGAACCGCCCGCCCCGATTGCCCCAAGCCCCCCTCGTTCATTGATAAGAGGTTTTATTTCACCTTTCCTGTTTATTGTAACGTAATCTGAAACTGACCGTCGTTCCTGCTCGTGATGTTAATAAACATCAAATTACTTTTAGGTACATTTTAATGTGTTATTTCAAATTTTACGAGATAATAAATAAAACATTATCTCTTTCCGGATATTAGGTACCTACTTTATTGTACTACCATTACTGTGTGTAAATAATAAATAGCTATTGAATATTTTACTAGGAACACCGATCTTTTGCATAATATTGGCTAACAAGGCTGACTATTTAGTTAATTATTTGCAGAACACAGGTTCGTAGGTGAAGTAACATGCATGTTAGAAGTCACAGGTTCGAGTTCGACAGGTTCTTATTCCACATTCGCACATTTAAAGTGTGCAAACTATTGCTGAAGATGACATTATTTTTTCTTACTAAATGTCATTTAGTTAAGTTCATTAAAGTACCTACATAATAAAATAACCGTAAAAAATACTATTTCAATAGCTTAGGTCAACATTTGGATTAGGATTGCTAGTTGAATTTATCAAGATATTCTTGAAATAAAGATCCCACCAAAAACATTTTCATGTTAAATGTTGCCAAGACGAGACCACATATGGCTCGCACTGCCTAAAAGTTATCAGATCTCATGTAGAGCCAAGCTTCTAACTCTACACGCCCTAACTTCACAAACTCTTCACCTTAGTCAAAATATGAGGCCGTTTCGTTACTACAAAAACTATTGTATAACAGAAAAGTAATGAACAGTGAATACATTTTTCACCTTACGCCCACGTGATGGTAGCGAAACGGCCTAGCCACATATTTTGACTAAGGTGTAGAGTTTGTGAAGCTAGGGCTTGTAGAGTTAGAAGCTTGGCTCTACATGAGATCTGATAACTTTTTGGCAGTGCGAGCCATATGTGGTCTCGTCTTGGCAACATTTTACATGAAAATGTTTTTGGTGGGATTTCACATCTTTTTGAAAGTTGCTTATGAAATAATTTTTTTTTTTGGGGGGGGGTTCTTTACTAAAAATCCAGAAATATGTATTTTATTATTTATTACAAGGAGTCCCTATATCAATTTTCAGAACTCTAGCATCAAAATTTGCGGAAGTCTCTTACAAACTTCCATCCCTTAGTTTAAGGGGTTGGAGGGTAAAAGTTCCAAGTTTTAGAATTGTTTTGTTGTTTGTGTACTATTACTAGCTTACATACCAAATTTCAGCTTTCTAGGACTTCAGGAAGAACCTTAGAATATTGATGCTTATGAAATAAAAAAATATTTTTTGGGGGGTTGGGGGGTTATTTCCTGAAAATCCTGAAATACGTATTTTATTATTTATAACAAGGAGTCCCTATATCAATTTTCAAAACTCTAGCATCAAAATCTGTGGAAGTCTCGTACAAACTTCCATCCCCTATTTTAAGGAGTAGGAGGTTAAAAGTTCCAAGTTTTAGAGTTTTTTTGTTGTTTGTGTACTATTACTAGCTTACGTACCAAATTTCAGCTTTCTAGGACTTCAGGAAGACCCTTAGAATATTGATGATCATCAGTGAGTCAGTGACGAAATCGGGGTATTTTAGATATCAATAAAATCTAAAGTATAAGAGCTATACAATTTAAACTTTATAGGTTTAATAAGTCAATCACTGACATCATATCCCGAAAATTTTGTTTATCTGGTATAATCCAAACCCAAGTTATGAAGGTTCAAAAACGACGAAGTGCTTCGAGAAAAGGTAGGTAGTGCCCTTGCGCTTCGCTTGGCTCGTCTTGGCGGGGGCACTCCCGTGCCCCGAGATTAGTATCACGTCTTGTGTACAAGCGTATCTTGAAGGTTATTTGTAAACAGGTCCATGTATAGCGAGAGGACAGGTTGATAAAAAATCGAGAAGAATTTTTACCGACGACTACAATCAATTCTAATTTATTGTAAACTAGCTTCTGCCCGCGACTTCGTACGCGGATCCTGTTGCTTATGCCAGCGACAACGGGGTCGTCAAAATCGAAGATCTGAAACGTCTGATGTAGAATTCTAAGAGCCCGGGGACTGGAAAACAACGGGATGCGCGAGACGATTCGAAACGTTCCAGATCTTTCATTTTTGTAAGTCAACAGGAAATGCCCAGACTAAACAACTTTTTCTAAGACGTCATTCCTTTATATATGTTATATGTATATTTTAGAATGTGCTAAATTTGTCCGACAGCATTTTGACTTATCTAATCATTAAAAAAAATAAAAAAACCCGACTGCGGTAAAAAACTTAAGTTAAAAGAACTGAAAAGCTAAAAACAAGCCCATTTTAAATTTAACAAAAGTTGGAAGCAGGCGGGACCCATTTCAAAATCAAAAAATCAAAAATGTTTATTGCAATTACATACAAATTATAACACACAATGAGTTGGAGATCACCTTTTAAGCAAGAAGATGCTTGTGTTAGGTGAACTCCGCTCTTCCACTATCATAAATAACAGGTAGGTATGCAATTGAAACAAGAATAACAAAAATAAAAGTAAAATAAAAATGATCTAATTTAAATAAAACAGAGAAAAAATAATAAAGTAAAAAGGAAATGAACAATAAAAAGGAAGGAGCGCACTTGTATGATGTATGAGAGTAGGTTTTGTTGTGTGCGTGTGTGTGTGTGTGTGCGTGTGGGGGGTGTGTGTGTGTGTGTGCGTGAGCAATGGCAAGAGTGAGTTGTGTAAATGGACTGCTGTAGTGTAGGATGAGTTTTGATTGCAATTACCTTAGTTGTGTTTATTAGCTATAAGTATCCGTTTAGGTTTAGGCTCAGGGTTTGAATTGGTTCAGTTTTAGGTTTAGGTTTAGGTTAGCCCTGCGACAATGTCTTGGGATCGGAAGAAGCCAGGTACAGCTTCTTCCACTAACAATTTCACTGCCACGGTGTTTTTAATTATTGGACAGGTCATGGAAGCGAAGATACTAAAGTCTCAATCTCATCGTAGGTTTTTTCCTTAAGCCATTCAGTAATAGCTTGTTTACAGTCACGGAGTTTCAAAGGATAAATGCGTAACTCTTTATTCAGAAGGTTGTATAAGCGGGAAGATTGCCTTTCATACTGCCTCTCAGCAAAAACAGATCTGACAGGGACAGATGGAGCGACTAAGTAGTTTCTCCTGCTACTGACACTCGTCTTTGTGGGATCATACGGGAGGGCTTTGTGCTTTCTCAGGACAAGATGGAGTATGTAAAGTTTTCTAACAGATAGGAGGTCAGAGGTTAGGTACAGGCTATGGGTTGGGAATCTGTAGGGTTTAAAGAGCATAACCTTGAGGAGAGAACGCTGCGCCCTCTCAAGTTCCAGAAATTTCATTTTTGTTGTCCCACCCCAGCATGTCAAACAGTACGTAAGAACCGATTGGGCTAGTGATACATAGACTTTCTGCAAAAGATTCTTTGAGGCAACATGGCGCAAGGTTTTAAAAGTCCAAATTAATTTCCTAACCCTTTTCATGATCAGTTCAGTATGCATGTGCCAGGATAGGCGCTGGTCAATCATGATGCCCAGGTATTTAGTATATTGTAACCTATCAATCTGTGTACAAGAGCAATCGGGAATTGGGGGGTTGGCACAGCAGTGGATCTTAATTTGGAAATCGGGTAGAGGTTGGGTGTGTGCATACTTGGTGAAGCAAATGTAGTTAGACTTGGAGGCATTTAGAGTGAGGAGGTTACGATTGAGCCAATTTGCAATCTTTGAAAGGCCTGTTTCGGCTGATCTTCTAACCTTTGACCAAGTCTTATCAGCAAAGACTATGGCGGTATCATCCGCATATGAGAAAATGCGACCCCCGTCAATACTCATATTGCACAGATAATTAATATAAATAAGGAACAATGTCGGACCGAGTACACTCCCCTGTCCGACACCGTACGAAATTGTTTCTACTGAACTAGTAAGCTCCCCTATTTTCACTGTTTGTTTGCGGTTATTCAGGTAGGATTTGAATAGCTCGAGAGGGGGCCCCCTGATGCCGATGTTTTCGAGCCTGTACAGGAGCATGGGGACAGATACAGTGTCAAAGGCCTTTTTGAGGTCAAGGAAAACCGCCAGACATTTGCTTCCTTTATCCACATTGTCAGCTATGGTAGATGTCAGTGACAGTACTGCATCCTCAGTAGATCTACCCCGACGAAAACCGAACTGAGACGAAGATAAAATGTTATGCTTAGAGAGGTATTTAATTAAGCGTGAGTTTATGAGTCTTTCTAGGATTTTCGAGATAGATGGCAGTACTGAAATTGGCCTATAGTTTGACGGGTCTGATCTGTCCCCACACTTATACACAGGCGTTATTACGGCTACTTTCAAGGCATCCGGGAAAAGTCCCTGCTCAAAGCATAGATTTGTCAAGTGGCTTAGAATTGGGACTAACTGTTCATGTGCAGCTTTTAGAAATTTAACTGGGATGTTGTCCCAACCAGGGGCGCTGTCTAGTTTTAAGCCCATTAGTGTAGCATGAACTTCGCCAGGGTCTGTGTCAATTAGTGCAAACGAAGAGGCCGGTGTATAGTCAGTTAGGGATGGATTTGGGTCGCTATTATTGGGTGTAACAGACGGAAGTGGTGTGATGTCATCTGCAAGTAGCTTTCCTACGTTAGAGAAAAAGCTATTCACCTTGTTAATAGAGTTCTGTGGGCTATGGGATAGTTCTAGGAGATCCAAGTTATTCGTTTTTTTGGGCTTTCGCTGAGTGATGTTGTTAATAATATCCCACGTTTTTTTAGGGTTTTTGCACGATTTAGCAAGTTGGTCTCTATCATGTTTGCGTTTTTGTTTTTTGATGATGCAATTACAGTAATTTCGGTATCTTTTGTAGGTAATTTTTAGTATCTCGTTGTACGGGTCGAGTCTCAGTCTCCGTTGCATGTTATTTCGGTTGTGAATACAGCGCAATAAACCAATTGTCATCCACGGTTTTAGGGTTCTATTTTTAACCGGGATCATCCTAGTGATAGTACTAAGCGTAATACAGTTTTGAAGAATTTCGATTAGATTATTAACCAAAACGTTAGGGTTAGTTAGATTTAGAAGGTCTGCTAGATTACTATCTTTTAAGAGGGCGAGTCCCTTCTCTAAGTTAAAATCTGATTTTATTTTAGTAGGTTTTATTATGTGTGTATGGCTCGTGATTTTTAGGAAAGTCATGAAGTGATCTGTGATAGTTGTGTGTATAATTGCAATGAGCGCAGTTTTACTAGCAGGTTTGAGCTTTATGATGAAGTGGTCTAGGCAATTTTTATCTCTCGTGGGTAGCGAGTGACCAGGGAGAAGCCCATGCATAGCCAGCATGTTGAGATAATTAAGACGATTTGCGCGTTCATGTGATTGCTCGCCCTGATTTATAATCAGATTAATATTAATGTCACCAGTGACGATTACATTTTTAATTGATGCAAGGGTAGCGAGATGATTATTTAAGGAAAGAATAAATTCGTCAGCGTTTGTGATTGAGGGGGACCGGTAAATCGCAATGACTGCAATGTCCGGTGAGATACGGACTTCCAAGCATGACGCGTGAGTTAACTTTATTTCTTTTATTTTAAAATTATGTGTATTTTTAATATAAGCAACTACTCCATCAGCTTTGTTAAGATGGTAGGTAGATTGGTGTGAGCTATAGTTGGTTATTTGTGGTATCTGTTTATTTGTATTTAGTCTACATTCAGTTAAGATTATCAGGTCGATATCCGTCTTAAGATTTGTTATGTTTAGTTGAAGATCATCAAAGTTAGAGTAAATTGACCTAATATTTTGCGAAACAATGGTAAAACCGGAGGAGTTAGGCGTAATATGGTTACTAAAGTCGTTAAGTTCGCAGTCGAACACTTGGGCTATTTCATGATTGTCTATATCATTTAAAGTCTGTAAGGTGCTATCCATAAGTATTGGTTTTATAAGTGCAGAAGAACGCAGCTAAACAGACATTTAGTGTGTGAGTGAGAGTATGTGTGTTTGTTGAGGGTGTGATAACTTGAATTAGTGTTGAGTTGAGTAGTAATTGTGTGTGGGTGCATGGTAGATACATATTCAACTTAACTTTACGCTCCATTTTTATCCTAAAACTAATTATTTTTAAGCAACAAGAATCCCAATAGAATCGTGACAAATAGGGGTAACACCATAGAGAAGTATGTTGGGCACGACGAATAAACATCAGTAACAGTAAAAAGTATAGGTTAGTATTAATCTTAAGCCTAATATTAGTCATTCTGGTACAAGATCGAAACCAATAGGGGTAACAAAATAGTAACACATGGTAAGTGCGACAAATGACAATCAGTAACAAAGCATCCAGTCATTTAAGTTGCAAAAGATTATGGACCTGCGACTCACTTGTTATGATGATAGTAGGATAGTTGTCATCCTTTTTTACATGGACTTTGCCATATGCTGTCCAGCAGTATTTGTATCCGTTGGATTTTGCTAGATCACGCGCGAGAAAGTGAAGTCGAGCTCCTTTAGCAGTTAGCTGCTCCGAGACATATCGTCGACCGTAGGTTCAATTGAGGTAAGGGACAAAATACCCAAAATGAGTTGAGTATACAGTTTTATTCAGAATTTTGCGCTCTTTCGAATGGTGTATATGAAAAAATTCTAGCTTAAAAAAAATGTCCCTTACCCTACTGATTTTTGGATTCGAATTTTCAATCAGCCCCATAATAACAATGTATCTGAAAAACTATGCAATATAGCAACTTGAAATGGTGTAATTACCGCCGCCAATCCACTTCACATAAGGTAAGGGTCTTCCCAATCAACGAATTATTCTTCACACATTTTTTCAACAAGACCTTTACACTATTTTTTCATTATTGATTGGATCCAACGTAGAGATTCTAGAGATCAATTTAATGTAAGGGACAGGACTACAAGATACTTGGTCAGTAATGGACATTACTAACAAAATACGTTGGTGTAAGGGACATCTATTTTCTTAGATAGCTAACTTATTTAAATAAATGTTACACAGGTAGATAGAGCACTAAAATACAAGATTATGTGTGAAATCAGATCCGAAAAAGGTTAATAACAAAAAAAGTTATAGGCGATTTAGTCCGAAAAAAAACTTTGTCGGCCTCTCCTGAAAAATCGTATTTTGTCCCTTACCTCAATTGAACCTACGGTCGACGATATATTGGAGTGGATTCTTCAGTCTTAAATCCGAGATGCCTGGCACATAATTTCTCATTATGTTTCCTGTTATAGTCTCTGGCGCTCTTTAAAAAATCGGTCTTCAGAATAGTTGATGTCATCTCCACTATAATAGTACTGTTTCTAGTCTTAGCTCGCTTGTTTTGAACTCGGAAAATGTCACTTATGTCTGTCTTTGCGATATTGCAACCTATTTCATTAGACAGAGAAACGGCCATTTTTATTAGTTCTTCTTTAGACTCTTTCGCCAGCTTTGGTACATTTTTTATTTCAAAGTTTGCCTTACGGCTGCCCCTTTGTAGATCCTCTATTTTGTCTTCTAAAATAGTGATATAATTTCTATCTTTCGTTGTTTGAGCTTCGAGCTGTACTATTTTGTTTTTAAGCTCTTCATTTTGTGCTGACAGAGAAGCCATGGCAGTTTCTATATTGTTATTAGTAGATTTGATTTCCATTAGGGTCGGGTAAATTTTCTTGAGTTCCTCTTGCTGTGGCGACATTAGAGTTGATATTGAATTTGAAAATATAATAAAAATGGTATGGGTCCCGCCTGCTTCCAACTTTTATTAAATTTAAAATGGGCTTGTTTTTAGCTTTTCAGTTTTTTTAACTTAAGTTTTTTACCGCAATCGGGTTTTTATTTTTTTTAATAACTTTTTTTATTTCCAGAATAGAATAGAATAGAATACTCTTTATTATGTACACCATATAAATCCAGCTTCCAGCTTTTTAGTTTACAAATGTGAAAGATTTCGCTGACGATTTAGTACTTGGTACGTGTTTTTACTATTTGTCACTTCGAATTACTTTTAACCATATAAGTTGTTTATATTTTTGTAATCATCTTTTAAAGCCCTTTATTTTGATACCCCACTCGATAGGTTTTGAGAAAAAAAAATTTTTTGCGAACATACAAAATACTTTCTAAAATATAAAGAGAAGGCAGAGTTAGTATATCAATTTCTTTGAATTTGTTTCTAAGAGACTCGCGAGGACCCATTTGATAGATTGCGCGGGTTGCCCTCTTTTGTAAAATGAAAATTGAATCTACGTCAGCTGCCGATCCCCTCAGCAGAACACCATAAGACATAATGCTGTGGAAATAAGCAAAGTATACTAATCTAGCTGTGGCTATATCTGTCAACTGCCTTATTTTTCTTACTGCATATGCAGCTGAACTTAATCTACCTGAGAGAGCTCTAATGTGTGCGCCCCATTGTAATTTTGAATCTAAAGTAATTCCTAGAAATACAGTTTCCGTAACAGCGTCTAGTTTTTTGCCATCAAGTTCTAAATTCAGACCCACTTGAGGTACATTTGGTAATGAGAACTTAAGACATTTAGTTTTGTTCGCATTAAGTAAAAGATTATTAGCTGCAAACCATTTCGAAAGAACAGCCAGACTCTCGTTAACATGTAAGACATCCGTATCTTTTCTATCTATTTGAAAAATAAGGGAAGTGTCATCCGCGAATAAAATGATATCCGACAAGTTAGCCATCATGTAAGGAAGGTCATTAATATAAACTAGAAATAGGAAAGGGCCAAGAATTGAGCCTTGAGGCACGCCCATCTTAACTAAAGACCCCGATGACGTCGCCCCATTAACGTTTACCTTTTGCTGCCGCTTTGACAGATAGGAAATAACAAGATCAGCAGCTTGTCCACGAATTCCGTAATGGTATAATTTACAGATCAGTGTATTATGGTCAACGCAGTCAAACGCTTTTGAGAGGTCACAGAAAACGCCAATTGCATCCTGGGACTTCTCCCGTTGCCCTCGATGAGTAAGAGATCCAGATAGAATAGTTCTGCCTAGGGCACCAAAGACTTCTCTGTATAAAAAGAACTGCTACAATATGAGTGGACTTATCTACAATAAAATACCAAAAAACTTTAAAGATTTACCAAATAATTTATTTTTTGTAAAGTTAAAATCATGGCTACTGGAAAAACGATTTTATTATATAAATGAATTTATAATTAATAATGATAATAAATGTGTTTTCAATCTTAATGAATATTGACTGTATTGTAAATAGTAATAATTGTTAGAAATTAGTATTTAAGGCATGCCATTGGACATAAACTGATAAATATTGTAAAATTTTGCATGTCGAATGTCTGACTATGTATTAGGAAACTTACTTAAAATTTAAGACCAACGCTATACCAAGACCTAGTGCAAATAAATGATTATGATTATGAGTCGCTGGGCTTTGGAGTTCCACAACAGGTGTTCCAGATCTTCAAATTTATCCTCACCGCAGAAAATGCTATTCACGTGGAATAATTTTTGCTATGGCGCCATTTTTATATATCTTATACTTTAGCTGGTCTGTAGCGGTTCTGCAGCAGGTGTTCCATTTTTCAAAATAAATTATAGCCTATATGTTGCCCAGACTTAATACCTATACATCAAAAAAACTTTTCTTCCCGTCATTCCGCAGCGGATCCCAAGGGTACACTGAATTAATTGCAAATAACTTTAAAAAAATTTCTTTATAAACTATATTTGGGGTTTTTCCTTCAGGAGCGAATATATATAAAGACCGGAAGAGTTGCTGACCCTTGAAAAAACAACATAAAGTTGGCCATGAGAAAAACAGCCGGTTGTCAGGTCAACACCACCGGCTTGCGCAATTCTCTATCCGTGAACGTCTCCGACTAGCGAGACAATGCATGACGTTCACGATCAGCGGTCAGTCACGCATCATATTCTTCACTGGTCTCTAGAGTCCTGGATGTAGATGCGTAAATACGCTGAGAACGCAGGCGTGCTTCGCGATCCGAAGAGGTTTCCACGGAGCGAGTTGCAGCCTGATGTTCTCGAACAGTATCAAGTGGTAGATTCTTGGGATTATGATCCTCAATCTTTTAGCTCCTTTGGAACATTGGGAAAGATTTTACCTCTTTCTAGGCGTGGTTATAATTTTATTGTGAAGAGATACCTGATCAATCAAAATCTAAGTGACTGCTCCCCTGCGTTACCGGGCTACCGTGTGTAGGCTACCGTGTCACGAAGATAAATGAAAAAGGAAATTAAACACTCAAATAACATAAGCCCGAAGTCATATTTATTCGATAAAATAAAAAATAAATGGGAATTTTGGCCAGTAGAGTCAAGTTTTCAATGATAAACCATCGTCATCGAAAATCAGTCCTAAACTGTTACCGCCTTCACCGCGTGGAAGTATTCCCAGCTAATGTTATTTTATAATTATACAGTGAAATTAGTGATAGCTTTAATTTCCACATCAGATGTTTCTGATCTTCGATTTTTATAAGTCAACAGGAAATGCCCAGACCGAACAACTTTTGCTAAGACGTCATTCCTAATGTGTTATGGTGTAGTTGGGCTCTTGGAGTTCCACATCAGCTGTTCCAGATTTTCATATTTATTCTCTCAGCAGAAAATGCTCATCACGTGGAACAATTTTTGTTATTGCAATTTTTGTTATTTAAAAAAAAAATTGCCATTTTTGTATCTCTTATAGTTTAGCTGGTCTGTTGCGGTTGTTGGCCAGACATAATACTTATACAACAAAAAAAAAATCATTCAAATCCATCCAGTAGTTCCGAAGATTAGCGTGTACAAACAAACAGACACACAGACAAACAATTTTTTTTTTTGATTCGTGCCCTGTTACTGTTTTTTTACTGTTTTATTATATGTATATATAGATGTTGACGTTCAAAAGTGCCTCTTATGTGCCGATTTGAAATAAATGCCTTTCTACTAATACTATTACCACTACTACACTTTCTACTATTTTTTAACCGACTTCAAAAAAAGGAGGAGGTTCCCAATTCGGTTGTGTCTTTTTTCCTTATTTTTTTTTTATGTTTGTTACCTCGCCTCAGTACGCCGTCAAAAAATTATGTTTTTATTCAATAGGATATACTTCCAGATTGGTCCCATTTTTTTCAAAATCCAGTTCTGATGAAGGGATCCATAAGGAATTGAGGAAACTCCTCAAATATACAGCTACAGCTTTTGGGCATGGAGTTGACATCTGATCTCAACTTCGGCTCAACCATCGAATCAAAAAAACACAAACAAACAGAATGGCGACACTTATCAAGCACTTAATAATTACCAAAATATAACTACTACTAAATCAAGCCTTAACTTTTTCTACGCTAACATTAGAAGCATATGTAGCCCAGGTAAGCTGGATGAACTAAATTGTATACTCCGATCTTTTAAAAAATGCATACACATTGTCCTATTAGCGGAAACATGGATACGATCGGATGAACAGGCTCAACAATTTCATATAGAGAATTATACTCACTACTACAACATCCGACCTAATATTGTCGGTGGCGGTGTATCAATCTATGTACACAACGACCTTAAACATGAACTATTAACGTCAACTTATATCTGTGGAAACAATTACTTAAGCATACATCTACACAAATACGCAGTGAATATTGGGGTTGTTTATAGGCCCGGTCACTCAAATTTTAATGAATTTTTATCCACTTATGAGAACCAACTTCTGCAAAAGAAGAGGACTATCATTTTCGGTGACACAAATATCGACCTGCTGAGCACCGACAGTACTACTAGACGATACAGTGCCTTGATAGCGGAATCTGGCTATAAAATGATCAACAAAATAGATCCAGAATATTGTACCCGTGAATCAACAGCCACAAAAACCATTATAGACCACGTTGCTACAAACTTGAAGCAAAACAATTTCCACATGGCTATAATCGAGTCATCTTTGTCAGATCACAAGAATATCTACATGGAACTGAAACGAGTAATACCTCCGCAGAAACAAAAAATACAGTTCGAGGTCACAGATTATGAGAAATTGTACGCAACGATTGCATTGCCAAACTCTGATGATAAGTTCAATGACTATTACAGCTTAGATGAGCGTATAAAAAAAGCCATTAACGAAACCAAAATAGAGAAGTACAAAGTATTAAATCAGCCACAAAACGACTGGATTAACAGACAAATAGTTCATGGAATTAATGAAAGGAATATCTTATGGAGCGAACTAAAACATGACCCGAAAAACAGCAACCTAGAAACAAAATTTAAAGCCAAGAGAGACAATGTAGCAAGCTTAATCAAGAGTACAAAAGAGAGATATTTCTATGGAGAATTCAAAAAATGTGAAAAGAAACCTAAAAAAATGTGGACATTAATAAATACCCTCACAATTAATAACATTGTTCCTAGTCGTGCTCCCCCAAAACTAAAAACCGAAAATGGTAGCATGACTACAGATGCCACTGAGATATGCGAAATTTTTAATAGTTTCTTTGCAAATATAGGGACACAACTAGCAAGCCAAATACCATGTACACACATACACAACAAAAATGTATACACCTTACCGAACCTTAACCAGCACACTGGACAGTGTGAACTGTCTCAATTTTAACCATGCACTACTTCTGAGGTATCAAAAATAATAGACGACCTGGATCCCAATACAAGCACAGGAATTGATGGTATTAGTACCAAGGTACTGAAATGCATAAAAAAACTAATTCTTCAAAATCTAACAGATTGCCTAAACCAACTTTTAATGGACGGAATCTTTCCGGAAAATTTAAAAATAGCTAAAGTCACTCCAATTTACAAAGCTGGTATCAAATCTGATCCCGGGAATTATCGTCCAGTTTCAGTCCTGCCAATATTATCTAAAATATTAGAAAAAATCATATTTAATAGGTTAGACGAATACTTGACTGAAATTAACTTCATATACGATCAACAATATGGCTTTCGACCCAAATCTAACACCCTTGGCGCAACTATTGACTTGGTAACTACAATAAAAACAAAGATTGACCAAAAGCAAGTAGCACTAGGAGTCTTTGTTGATCTAAAGAAGGCGTTTGATACAGTCAGTCACACACTTCTATTACAAAAACTGGAAAGTATTGGTATAACTGGAACCGCTTATAAAATGCTAAATTCGTTTTTAAGTGATCGGTATCAGGTTGTAAAAATCGGAGCTTACCAAAGCACGTCTAAACCCTTAACATGTGGCGTACCGCAAGGATCAATTTTGGGTCCCTTATTATTCCTAGTGTATGTAAACAACATACACCAAGCAGGTTTACAAGGTCACCTTACCCTTTATGCGGACGACACATGCCTATTTTATTTTGGAGACAACATAAATGACATCACAAAAAATGCCCAAGATGATTTAAATATACTACAGAATTGGTACCAGTGTAATCTTTTAACTATTAACGCCTCCAAAACCTCATACATAATATTTTGTGCAAAAAACAAAAAGGTCCCTAACTACCCAAATCTATGCATTAACGGAGAAGTACTAAAAAGGAATGATCAAGAAAAATACCTCGGACTAACTCTTGATAGCAATTTGACATGGAAGGCACACCTTCAACGCATTAAAAACAAACTTTCATCATTGGTGGGCTCACTGCATAAAATTGTTAGATGTATTCCAAAAAAAGCTCGCCTATTAATATACAACTCCCTTGTTAAGCCTCATTTACTATATCTCATCGAAATATGGGGTAACTCATCTAAAACTAGTCTAAAACCAATCCAAATTCTACAAAATAAAATAATCAAAATACTACACAATTATGACTTCTTAACACCATCAAAAACTATTTACAAAGAGACCAAGCTATTAAACATCAAACAACTATATATATATAACACATGCATACTTATCTATAAAATTATTCACAAACTGATTCATTCTCGCATTACATTTACAACAGAAGGTGAGAGAAGCAAGTACTCATCTCGTCGAGCCTGTCACCTGGTATTGTCTAGAATAAGAACTAACTACGGCAAAAATAACTTAACCTATGGGGGAGCACAGCTCTATAATAAACTTCCAAAGGATGTAAAAGAAGCGACTTCACTGAACATATTTAAAACTAAATTATTAACTTATATTCATAACGACGAAACACTATAATATTAATTGTGTTATGTTTATTTGTGTCTAAAATAGCAACATCTTCTAACTTGTACCACCGCCTTATCTTAGGAATGCAGTGAACTCGCTTCCAATTTTGTTGTCAATGATACCTCTTTTATTTTGTTTTTTTTTTGTTTGTTTTCTTCTACCCGCACTGATATAACATAATTAGTAATAAGATTTATTGTTCTCATGTAAGTGACGATTGTCTTAATGAGAAATAAAGTTCTTTAAACCGAATCAAAAACTCAGACTGCAGCCAAGAAGCTGGGCATCCTAAATAAGGTGAAGCGATACTTCACATCAGGACAGCTTTTAAGTCTGTACAAAGCACAGGTCCGTTTATGTATGGAGTATTGCAGTCACTTGTGGGATGATTCAGCAAAATGCCAGCTTGCTGCACTTGACTCGGTGGAACGCAGAGCTAAAAGGCTTATAGGCGACGAGACGTTGGTAGCTACGCTCCACAGCCTAGCTTATCGGCGTAATGTTGCTTGCCTGTCGGTCTTCTACAGACTGTACTTCGGAGAGTGTGCGCAGGAGCTCCACGACCTGATCGCCCTTTTACCACCGGACAACCAGACGTACTGTAATATATTATAGGCACACCTATAGCGATTTAGGTATTTTTTATAGTAACTCGTGCATTTGCTCTCGGAAACCACCATTTGGTGAAGTGGAACTGATGAAGAAGACTACAGATGGCCACCGGAACTACTCAATAATAATTATTTCACGGGTTGCGATTCGATTACTTTAATATGGTTGCTAAGCACTTTATGCTCGTCACAATGCGAATGGTGAAATAGAGCTGATGGTGGAATACCAGGAGAACTCATCAACAATTAACGTCCCTGCATCGGGAAAAGCAATATTTTGTAAAAGGCGATGGTCAAGTTGACATTAGGCTATAGTAACTTAGATACATGATAAACAAACTCACTATAAAGCGAGAAATAAAAACTTTTTACCAAAAAAAACCGACTTCCAAAAAAAACACTACAAAGTGAAAAATAACTTTAATTTCGGAAGTCGGTGGCAAAAACTAAAATACAGATCCAAAGACACCTACTTCTGAAATTAAAGTTATTTTTCACTTTGTAGTGTTTTTTTTGGAAGTCGGTCGCAAGAGCAACTACTTCGCGTGCCAAAAATCGCACCAGCTTACGATAAAAAATCATAAGCCGCCACTTTCGTGCTCAGTCCTGTGTACTGCTGGCTGGGTAAGCGTGAGCGAGAGCGCGAGCTTTTGACGTCATAGTAGGTAGTCAAAAAATGACACGCTTGGTTTTCATACAATTCGTGATACTTGCGTTATCTAGGTCTATCTATATCTGTGAGCGACACTAACTTATTTCCCGATGTGGGCTTGACGGGTAGTGCGGATAGAGCGTGGGCAGCTAGTGTAGCGACACTAACTTTTTGCCCGATGTGGGCTGGAGGGGTCGTGCGGATAGAGCGTGGGCAGCTAGTGTAGCGACACTAACTTATTGCCCGATGTGGGCTGGAGGGGTCGTGCGGAAAGAGCGTGGGCAGCTAGTGTAGCGACACTAACTTATTTCCTGATGTGGGCTGGACGGGTAGTGCGGATAGAGCGTGGGCAGCTAGTGTAGCGACACTAACTTATTGCCTGATGTGGGCTGGACGGGTCGTGCGGATAGAGCGTGGGCAGCTAGTGTAGCGACACTAACTTATTGCCCTATGTGGGCTGGACGGGTCGTGCGGATAGAGCGTGGGCAGCTAGTGTAGCGACATTAACTTATTGCCCGATGTGGGCTGGACGGGTCGTGCGGATAGAGCGTGGGCAGCTAGAGTAGCGACACTAAATTATTGCCCGATGTGGGCTGGACGGGTCGTGCGGATAGAGCGTGGGCAGCTAGTGTAGCGACACTAACTTATTGCCCGATGAGGGCTGGACGGGTCGTGCGGATAGAGCGTGGGCAGCTAGTGTAGCGACACTAACTTTTTGCCCGATGTGGGCTGGACGGGTCGTGCGGATAGAGCGTGGGTAGCTAGTGTAGCGACACTAACTTATTGCCCTATGTGGGCTGGACGGGTCGTGCGGATAGAGCGTGGGCAGCTAGTGTAGCGACACTAACTTATTGCCCGATGTGTACTGGACGGGTCGTGCGGATAGAGCGTGGGTAGCTAGTGTAGCGACACTAACTTATTGCCCTATGTGGGCTGGACGGGTCGTGCGGATAGAGCGTGGGCAGCTAGTGTAGCGACACTAACTTATTGCCCGATGTGGGCTGGACGGGTCGTGCGGATAGAGTGTGGGCAGCTAGTGTAGCGACACTAACTGTACCAAATTATATTGCTATGAGTTTGGATGTCGGTTGCTCCAACACGAATAGACGGCCGAACAGATGTTGCACACGCTGAGACAATGTCTGAGATGAACACATAGTAGGATACTTTTGTCCGAGTGCAATGATGAAACTTTCATGTGATGTGAACGAATCCACAAGCAACAGGTAGTGCGTAATAAAATATATAACAATTTTGTAGAGTCGGCGCCCGAGCTGCACTACACGTTCATTGAGCAGGCGCTACGCGCGGGCGGCGCCGTGTCGCTGCGCTGCGCCGCGTCCGCCGCGCCACCGCCGCGGCTCGCCTGGCTGCTCGACGACCAGCCGCTCGACCACTACCGCGCGCAGCACAGGTGCGTGACAATGTGCCGTGTACACAGCACGCACCTCCGAACTACATAATGATCGTTCTGCAGATACTTCATCAACGAGGAGACGTCGCTGAACGGCGATGTGGTGTCGACGCTGAACATCAGCGCGGTGGTGGCGGAGGACGGCGGGCGCTACACGTGCCGCGCGCACAACGCGCTCGGACACGCGCAGCACTCCGCCCGGCTCAACATATACGGTACCTTCGCAACTGTTAGCTATGCTTTCTTTCGTAATAGCTAATCAAAAATACATATTTCCAACATTATCGTGTGGCAGGGTGGTTTTCTCACCCACCGGCACCGGTCGGTTTGTCAATGAGTGTTGTGTTGTGCGCAGGTCCGCCGTCGATCCGCGCGCTGGGCCCGGTGCGCGTGGTTGCCGGCGCCAACGCCACCATCTACTGCCCCTACGCCGGATACCCGATCAGGTCCATAGAGGTGCATTTTGTTAGGATGATTCCTCTAATACACTAGCGATAGACTCTGGACACATTATACAATTTAAACTAGTCCCTAACTAAATTCACGATACGAGGAAGTCTTTTTATAGCTTGACATGTCACAAAATAATAATGTCTTAATGGGATGGTTACTGACCAGAAACTAAACAGATGCTTTTGATGAAGGTAATTGGGTCTGACCTCCAAAAAAGCTCAAAGATAAGTGTGGGATAGTAATGACAACCCGCTTACATACTTCAGATATCAGTGTACTTCGGCGCCGTCATCTCGTTTTAGGTGACGTCCCAGCGACGGTTGCGGTGGACAAACGCAGGGCCTGGCAGCAAATGCATGTGTGATATCTGAGCTCAAATGATGTTTGGTGATGTGTACCAGCTCGATCTCCTGGTGGCGACGCGGAGCGGGCGTGGCGCTGGGCGGCACGGGGCGGGTGAGCGCGCGCGGCGCGGCGCTGCGCCTGGCGCCCGCGCTGGCGGCGGACGCGGGGCTGTACGCCTGCGCCGTGGCCGCGCCCGCCAGGCCCGCTGCGCGCCGCGACATCGACATACAAGTCCGCAGTCAGTACTCCCTACGACACGCTGACTCGACCGTCAGCCAGAAAGCCGTGTCAATAAAAAATCGTACGTTTCGTTTGTAGATCCACCAAAAATTTCGCCGTTTATATTTTCTTCGGAGCTGACGGAAGGCAGCTCAGTGCAGGTGCTGTGCGGCGTGTCGTCCGGTGACAAGCCCATGTACTTCTCGTGGCTGAAAGACGGCGCGCCGCTGCCACCTAACTTGCAGGTCGGAATATTGCCATATAACAACTGTTTTATTTTATTATTTATTTTGATTACATAATGCATATTTACAATATTAAGCCTTATACTAAAGTGGTAGGTATATAATAATGGGATCTACCTGAACTAGGATAAACCTGTATCTCAGGTATCACTATGTGCAAATTATCTTAATATTACAATAATATTCCAAAGATTGATAATATACATAAATAGTGGGTAAATTAGCAGACTAATGCTAGGACAATACAGAAATATAAAATAATATTTAACTTAAAACAACCAGTAACTTTTCAGTGTCATCATAAGAAAGATTTTGCAACCAACTTGTAATAACATTTTTGCAATGAACCGTTTTTAATGCATACATAGACAAAATTGCGTTTACTTTATTATACAGAAATGGGCCTAGGAATATAAAAATCTATACATAAACGAATGCCTTAGCGTCAGCTCATACCGAGACGCGACGCGACGCGCAGTTTTCAAGATAGAAATACAATTACAGACCTTATCTACTACACGGAAAGGTACACGATTCAGTGAGCTACGCAGCGCTGCGCCGCGCGGCGCAGCGCAGCGCTGCGTAGCTCGACGTTGTGAACCCTGCATTGTGTACCTTTTAGTGTAGTAGATAAGGTCTGTAATTGTATTTCTATTTTGAAAACTGCGCGTCGCGTCGCGTCTCGGTGTGAACTGACCCTTAAAACCATAAAGATGTCTTTTCGTCTCTTATCCGTGACAACTCTATTATACGGCAATTTAGAGTGCTGTTTTAGTAAAGCATTCATAATAAATAACTGCCGCACTGTCAGAACATTGCAAAATTTATATAAATCTTGGGTCGGGAACAGGATAGGCCGGAATGTGGATACTTTCAATACTGCTCTTTGAGCGCGCTCCAGTGGTAGCAAAACTGTTTTAGCCGCTCTTCCCCATGCGGTAATACAATAAGTAATTATCGATTGACACAAAGCATAGTAGACCTGTTTTATCACTTTAGAGTCGGCAAAATGACGATTTTTTTTGAAAATGAACTTCAGTTTACGGACTCTGCTGCATAATAGATCTATGTGATTTTTAAAAGTAAGAGTAGCATCAATAATTACTCCAAGATATTTTATAGTGTTCGTATTATCGATGATTGGACAATTACATTTTGAATTTGCAAGCGTGTTACAAACGTGTGCATAAATATCTGGAATAATTATAGATGGTTTTGAGCTGCGTATAGAAAAGCGTATGTATTTAGTTTTGTCAGCATTTAAAACCCTTATATTTTAGTAGTTGAGCCAAATGATTACGGCATGTACTTAATACGTCCAACGCAAAGTTTAAACCCAACAAAACAAAAAGGTAAGTTTGTAGTGTACAAAAAAAAATACCTACACGAAACTCCTTCCATTATCATTCTTTAAAGAGCATTGCGTTTGAGCATATCTCGCTAGATTAGCAAAATTAGATTTGTAGGTGGAAATATTTTTTGCTTTGCCACGATCGACTGGACTAATAGTCGCGATCGACCAGTCGAAGAAAAGTACCACCGTCACGAAAAGAAGTAGAGAAGATTTTATTTATCTAAATTGCTCGGTCTATAAATTGTCTAGTCCTAAAAATAGTCTACACTGTCATCAAGAAACTTCAATATTTCATTTTGACAGACACCATGAAATTGTTTCTTAGTTTTTTTACAAATCATTAGCTCAACGAAATGAGCTTTGAAACTACTTTATCATTTTTTTCACTTATAATTGACTAGCTTCTGCCCGCGACTTCGTACGCGGATCCTGTTGGTTACCTATGCCAGCGACAACGGGGTAGTCAAAATCGAAGATCTGAAACGTCTGATGTCGAATTCTAAGAACCCGGGGACTGGATAACAACGGGATGCGCGAGACGATTCGAGACGTCATTTTCAGGCAATAATGAACCAATAGGGTGGTAAACTTGGCCTTGCACTTTGAATGTTGGCATAAATGGGCCTTCTGAAATCTGTTTCGCAACAAAAAATGTCACTTGAAAGGCATTATTGTACGAACGTATGTTGTCCAAGAAATGTTTTGACTGTGATGGTCCCCGATTAGCAGTGATCTTAATATTTCTGGAGGATTTTGTAATATTTCAATATGTACTTTCCCACCTGAACAACACATACCGTTTGTTTCTTTTTGCTATATAACAGCTTCACAAAAAGTAAAATTTTTAACCATACCTCCGATGGCGGAATATGTGGCGTAGTCAATCATAGGAGTATACGTAGATGCACTCCGTTCCTTATCAACCCAAGGAAGGTCGCCATGCCCTACGGCTATATCTTGAGACACATCCGATTCTTCAGATGATATCGACATTCTGTTCAGAGAATGTCGAAGTCGATCAGAATTCAAACGTTCGTTGCGCTCTTCTTAATCTGTCTCTTCATGCCGTACTCCAGCAATTCTTTCTTTCTCACTTTCTGATTATGAATATTTTGTTGTGTGCGTGTTCGGAACAATGTATGATAATCTCACCGTATCAGCGGTCAGTCGCGCATCATATTCTTCACTGGTCTCTAGAGATCTGGATGTAGATGCGTAAATACGCTGAGAACGCAGGCGTGCTTCGCGATCCGAAGAGGTTTCCACGGAGCGAGTTGCAGCCTGATGTTCTCAAACAGCATCAAGTCTCTCCTGACGCTCTTCGGTAGATTCTTAGGATCTTATGATCCTCAATCTTTTAGCTCCTTTGGAACATTGGGAAAGATTTGACCTCTTTCTAGGCATGGTTATAGTTTTATTATGAAGATACCTGATCAATTAAAATCTAAGTGACTGCTCCCCTACCAAGGGTGCCCAGACACGGGATCGTCTGGCCCATGTGCTGGTTTGGTCCCTGGGGTGGTAACGGCGTGCTATGTGTTCTGGTGCGCCGGTGATGGGGAGTACTCCCCAGCGGAGGGTCCGGTGACGGACAGCCGCGGCGGGTTCACGGATGAGTGCTAACGCGTGCCCATGTTCCCGCCGTAAGCGGCAGAGGAAGACACAGTGGAGTTTTAGTGGGTTAGAGTCCCACGTAACTGCACTATCTCCCCGTCGTAGTGCAGAATGCATGAGCATTTCTTCACGTTAAAAAAAAATAAATGGGAGTTTTGGCCAGTAGAGTCAAATTTTCAATGATATACCATCGTCATCGAAAATCAGTCCTAAACTGTTACCGCCTTCACCGCGTGGAGGTGAAATTAGTGATAGCTTAGATTTCCACATCAGATGTTTCTGATCTTCGATTTTTATAAGTCAACAGGAAATGCCTATCAGACCGAATAACTTTTACTAAGACGTCATTCCTATATGTGTTATGGTGTAGCTGGGCTCTTGGAGTTCCCCATCAGGTGTTCCAGATCTTCAAATTTATTCTCTCAGCAGAAAATCCTCATCACGTGGAACAATTTTTGCTATGGTACCATTTTTGTATCTCTTATAGTTAAGCTGGTCTGTTTCGGTTCTGCATCAGGTGTTCAAGTTTCCAAGAAACATTATAGCCTGAATGTTGTCCAGCCATAATAACTATACAACAAAAAAAAAATCATTCAAATCCGTCCAGTAGTTCCGAAGATCGGACGCGCAGGCCCGAGGCGTGTACGTACTCTGATAGAATACCTTAACAAATGTTCGCCGTGATTTTTTAAATTGACATAACTTTTTTATTTATGAACCGATTGACATGAAATAAACACTAAATGTTAAGTGAAGCCTACTACAATATATTAGTGAAAACCACATCTAAATCGAATAAGCCGTTTCTGATATTAGCGTGCACAAACAAACAGACAAACAGACAAAAAAAAAATTAATTACAATTTCGGGTTCGGCATCGATATAATAACAACCCCTGCTACTTTTTTTTTATATATTTTCATTGTACAGACACCACTTTTCTACAAATTTATTATATGTATATATATAGATATAATAGACTTTAAGAGCCTATACTACCTCAGCTAAAATTCACCCTTTATCTCGCTCGCACGATACTGCTCGCGGACTGTGTGAAAGCGAGACAGAGTGCGGTGCTGGGCGGGAGACAGCGCCAATAGTTTAGGTATTTGCTTTTTACGGTGAAAATAAAGGTAATACAAAAAAACTAACTAACATAAGACCTGCTTTATAGTTAGTTCAGTTATTATGCAAAGTTTCATGATCTAATTTGAAGTATTTTTTGAATACCAGCGGTTTATTGTTCGGTTTGGAGGTAACTTTGGAATTTTTTTCTATCGAGAAAATTATATGGAATCGTGTTTTCGTCTAACATAAGACCTTACATTAATCCTCAACTTTAGCATATAGTTATTTCAAAATTAATGCTGCGGAATTTTCGACATAACGGAGGATCATGCTAAGCCATTTGAGGTAGTATAGGCTCTTAAGAATATTAAAATTCTGAGAAATATAGAGCATTTGAGTACTTTATACAAGACCTATTTGTAAAATGGCCTTTATGAATTATGAGTCAATGTTTGTTTTTTTAACTTGTTTTATTTTTAATATTTTTTGTTATAGCGGCAATACGCTGTGGAAAGTTCAACTGTCTATCTATTACGGTTCGTAAGATACAGTCCGCTGACAGACAGACGGACGGACTGACAGACCCTTGTGTACGGAACCATAATTCAACTATATCGAAACCTTGCTGTGCACATAACCCAACAGCTTGTAATGTATTTGCGGAGAACAGAAGTACGGTATCATCAGCATACGATATAAATTTACCCGAATTTAGTTGTAGACTGCAAAGGTCATTTATATAAATGAGAAATAAGGTTGGTCCTAATATACTTCCTTGCGGGACCCCAAAAGAGGTATTTTTTAGTTCTGAGCTGGTAATATTATCAATTTTCACACATTGACAACGGTTGTTTAAATAGTCTGCAAAAAGCTTAAGCTGCTTACCTCGAATCGGGGGGCAAGGCAGTGCCCCCGCCAAGTCGAGCAAAAAGCGGCACGGCCGTACCATCCTTTTCTCGAAGCAGTTCAAGCCATTTTCGACCCCCTATAACTTCGTTGTGGATAAAACTAGAGACCTGAATTTTCAGTAATCAAGCAGGTATTGTATAAACACGGTATATTTCAAATTTCATTCAATTTGAACCAGTAGTTTAAGAATTATAACTAGTCAAAGTTTCTTAATTTTGTCACTCTCTGACTGACTGACTGACTGACCGATCATCAAAACTCTAAGGCACTTCTAGCAGACACAGAAGCTTCAAATTTAGAACACAATTAGCGTTTAGTGTATAAATCAAGGAAAAACTAAAATATTTTCCAATTTCGTTCCAGTTTTCTAGATACACCAACTGCATAAATAACTTTGTAATCCCATATAAATATATACAATTACAAAGTTACATTTGCAGTTAATGAATCAGTGCACCTGAACAAAGTCGCTTCCTGCTGTCTGTCTGTCCCTATGGATGCTTAGATCTTTAAAACTGCGCAACGGATTTTGATGCAGTTTTTTTTAATAGATAGAATGATTCAATAGGAAGGTTTATTTGTATAATACATGCATAATATAGTAGAGAAACACTGATAATTTTAGAGGTTTCTAATGTGATGTCGTAAATAAACAGATTTTCTTGCGCTTATATTGCAAAAGCTAGCTGAACCCTACGAGATAGATCAAAATAATGTACTACAGTATTGCACACCTTAAAAAGGTCTACAAAAAAGTCCGCGATGGTATATGTCTATCTGTTAGGGATAACCCACAATAACCATTTTTTATCCTTTACTTTTTACGAGAAATAGTGGCTTGTTTACGAAGCGATTTTAAGTAATACAGCATTAATCTATATCCAATTAAGTACCTTAAATACATTGTGCATTTACTATAGATCAATTTGGCCCTTTGAAGCATGTAATTTAAATGAATATTTTTGAAGATATTACAGATTTAAAATGTAGGGACATAGCGGTTGCGCTGGTGAGTTTACCTATGGCAACGACAGGATAGTACGGTTAAGTAGTCACGACCTCTCATCGTTTGGGGTGGGGTGTACCTCGAGCTCAGCAACTCCCCTAAATATCTTGGTATTACCCTGGACAGGTCTTTAACATTCAGCAAAAACTGCAAAAATATCAAGCAGAAGGTGCACACTCGCAACAGTCTTCTTCGTCGACTGGTCTTATCGAAATGGGGTGCTTCGCCTGAAGTTATACGGACTACTGGACTGGCGCTATCTTTTTCTGCGGAAGAATTCGCGTGCCCCGTGTGGAGCCGTTCTGCCCATGCAAAGCTGGTGGATACAGCTTTGAATGAAACGTGCCGGATCATCACTGGCTGCCTAAAACCAACCCCGGTACAAATGCTGTATCCACTAGCAGGAATAGCGCCACCAGTGCTTTGCAGAGCGGTGGCAAGCTCCAGCGAAAGAGCCAAATGGTCTCCGACACACGACAACATCCTTGTGCCACAAAGGCTGAAAAGTCGAAACAGTTTTTTAAAGTGTGTCGTCCCACTCACTGGCGAACCATCACAAGAGAGACTGAAGCTGTGGCGAGACAGTGCTTCCTTACCCAAACCGTTTGTCCCACCCGCTGAAGACCTCCCACCTGCTGAAGACCTCGCACCTGGACATGAGTTACCTTGGGTAACCTGGAAGTCTTTAAACAGACTCCGGACCCAGGTTGGCCGAAGTAAGGAAAACCTGTTCAGGCGGAGATTCATAGACGACTCCGCCTTGGAGTGTAAATGTGGTGCTGTCCCACGAACGATGGGACACTTAATATCGTGTCCTGCGTGTCCTGTCAGCTGCACGTTACAGGAACTGATGGACGCTGGTGAAGGCGCCAAACAAGTAGCCGAAATCTGGGCCAAGTCCATTTAGATTGCTATCGACACGCTAAGAAGAAGAATAAGGTCAACTACGAGATGCCATAGTCAAAAAACAAAAACGCGCTTCGCCCTATTAGCACTTTAAGATTAGCAGCGATCGCACGCGTTTATCGGAGCTCTCTAGCGAGGAAAATAACAATTATCCATATTAATGTTATAAATTCGAAAGTAACTCTGTCTGTCTGTCTGTATGTTATCTTTTCACGCCTAAAACACTGAACGGATTTCGATAAAATTTGGCAGAGAGATAGATTGCATCCCGGGGAAGGACTTGCGGTAGTTTTTTTATCGAGCGAAGAAGCGGGCGGAAGCTAGTATATAATATAATGGAATAATAGGTGTAGATAGGTACCTAGATATAATTATGTTCAAAGGTAACTTGTAAAATGGTCAACGGATTATGTTAAAAATAAAAAGTTAAAAAGGTACCGGAAAGGAAAAAAAGTAGGACTATCTACAAAAAGAAGTGAGATGCCATCAAAAACATAACTTGTAAAAAAAGCCAAGTCTCGCAACTCAGTTCTTCTACCGTAAAAAGTTGTGAGATCCATGAAATACCAAGTCGGTTAATTTATTCACTCCCTACTTAAGGAACCTTCTGTCTTAAGTTATTACATAATTAGCTATCCTAACAACATCTTGTAGTGACCATGAATATTAAAAATCTTCTATGTTTTAAATAAATAAATTGACTTGGCAATCGCACTGTGAGATACATTGTGTTTTCATGCGATGGCGATGGCCAAGTCAATTTATTTATTTAAAACATAGAAGATTTTTAATATTGATGGTCACTACAAGATGTTGTTAGGATAGCTAATTATGTAATAACTTAAGACAGAAGGTTCCTTAAGTAGGGAGTGAATAAATTAACCGACTTGGTATTTCATGGATCTCACAACTTTTTGCGGTAGAAGAACTGAGTTGCGAGACTTGGCTTTTTTTACAAGTTATGTTTTTGATGGCATACCTATTTTCTCGAGCTTGTTCAATAAGATAGGAACAGATACGGTATCAAAAGCTTTTGCTAGGTCAAGAAAAATACCAATTGAATGATTTCCTTTGTCTAGTTCTTGAGATATATAATCGGTCATACCTTGTACAGCATCAGTTGTAGATAATTTTGGTCTGAAACCAAACTGTTTATCCGAGAGGATAGCTTTAGACTCTAAGTAGTTCATTAACCTAATGTTAATTAATTTTTCCAGTATTTTAGATGTAGATGATAGAACAGCAATAGGTCGGTAATTTGAAGTTACTTTTTTGTCACCTCTTTTATGCATTGGAACAACTAAAGCTTTTTTCAGACAGTCGGGAAAAATGCCTTCAGCGAGACAAATTTGGAAAATATGAGTTAACGGCGGAACCAAAATGTGTCTGAAATTCCTTAATACACTATTTGAGATACCGTCCCATCCAACCGCACAGACTTCTTTCAACCCCATAATAACCCTTTCGACTTCGTCTTTGTCTGTATCCAGTAAAACAAATGAAGTTAATTGATGATATTGCGATGACACAATGTCCCTGTTTCCGTGAGTGTTGTATTTGAGTTATAATTACGTTTTATTTGCTCAGCAAGTTTTTGACCCACATTATCAAAGTAACTATTAACATGATTTGCTGATGTAAGCAGCGAAGCGTGCGTTTGTAACAATTCTGGTGATGATTCATGTTGTTTTGATACAAAAGCTAGATTTTTTATATGTCGCCACAATTTTTTACTGTCTTTTCCTGATTCTTCAAGTAAATTTCTGTTATACGTATTTTTCAACTTTTTTAGTAGATTGTTACAGAAATTTCTATATCTTTTATATGATGTTTGTAAAATGGTATTATCTGGAGAGACTTTTACATGCATGTGAAGTTTATCCCTGTGCTGAATGCACTTTATTAGCCCGTTTGTTATCCATGGTTTTACGTTATTGTTTTTCTTAGTTAGTTTTATGCTCGTAGTATTATTTACAATTGCATATTGCACTTTATTAATAAAGTAAGGCAAAGAAATATTCACATCATCAGTTTTGTAAACTGGATTAAAGTCAATATGACGTAATGCGTGTTCAAGGTGTTTCATATTCATTTTAGCAATGGTGTTTGTGCACTTAGATCTAGGGGTATTTACTTTTAAACTAAGTAGGACTGCTCCATGATCGGAAACTGTGGGATCTGTTACAAGGGTAATGGATGAGAGGTTAGTTTTAAGCAAGGTGTGGTCTAAACAGGATCCACTCAAATGTGTTGGAAGCAAATGGGCCGGAAGCAATCCCTTGCATGCGCACATGTTAAGGTAGTCTTTGGCAACTCCATTACTGTCTTCTGGGTTAATATCTATGTTCATATCACCGGTTAGTACTACATTTTTGTATAAGGATAGTTTTTGGAGTACATCATCCAACGACGCAATAAAAGTATCAGTTTGCTAAAAAGCACACGACCTATAAATAGCTAGGATAGCAGTTTCTAAGCCCATTTTTATCAATAATTTGCTACAATCTTGTATCGGTGGTTCTTCTACCGATATGTTCAGACTTCGTTTGGCGAAAACAACTACCCCGTCATTTTGATTATGAACAGTCTTACTACTAAACATTTGGTATCCTGACAAAGTTGGAAGGTACTGTTGACATTTAGATAGCCAACAGTCTGTCAACACAATAATGTCACATTCCGTATCCAACCATTTCAACAGAATGTACAGGTTGTCCATGTTTTTATTTATACTGCGAATATTTTGCGTAAGAATAGTAAGCGATTTAGATTTTGCCACTGATAAGGAGACCACATCAATATCAGTAAGGAACTTATCCATAATTTTATTTTCTATAGACTACTAGTATAAAATTAAAAATGTACAAGTAAATTAAAACGACTAATTGACTAATGCAGGAAATAAAAGATTAGGGGTGACGCTCTTAGGCGCCTTCATTATAATTTATAGAGTTAATATACCTGCTTTCAGCAATTTTCTTTGCCGGGCATTCCAGATCACCTGTTTTGTGGTTGCTGGGTTTTTTGAAACGCAAACATGTTGCACACTGCGACGGTTCAGCAGTCTTTGCGCAATCGTTAGTCTGGTGACCTTGTTGTCCACAATGTCCACACGTGTGGATTTCCTCCCGACAGGTCTTTGCAGCATGCCCGTACTGATGGCATTTAAAGCACCTCGTCACAAGTGTGAAATCCTTAACTGGGCAGGAAGTCCAATTTATAAATACTCGATCCTGGTTAATAAGGGCTTTTCTTATGTTGGCAGGTACTTCTAAAATAAAATTGCAAGTTGGTCCTTCTTTCTTACCCGACTTGTGACTTAATTTTAAAGAGGAAAGGAACGATTCACGAGGCAGATTAGGAAGCTTGTCGGCTAGGTTTTGTTCATATATGCAGTCGTAGACTTCTCAATACTCAATACTCAATTCTTTATTGCATTCCATATGTATTACATAGATGGTATTACAAAGTAAATGATCAATATGGACCCTGTCGGGCACAGCAAAAATTAGGAGAGAGGAAGAGGGCTAAGTAGCAATTCAATTGTGAGTGTTTTTGTGAAATAAATACTTTGTTATTATTATTCATTATTAGATTAGATGTGCGTAATTGGGTGTATAATTATGTAGGTTTTTACATTATTGGGTTTGTGTAAAGGTAGTATTATCTAATATTTTCATTATTATTACTAGGTAGGTATGTTATTATTTATGTATTCATATTTTCATATCTATATTTGATATTCCATATTGTATTATATTATATTATATTTATTTCATAGTGTTTGGTGTATAAGAGAGAAAAATTAGAAAATTTATTTTATTTCGCTATCGATTTGTCATCTAAAAACTCCTTTACTGAGTAGTATGTCTTGGATTCCAGAAATTGTTTTAATTTATTGATAAATACATTTGTTTTGGTTACTTCTCTAATGACATTTGGCAACTTATTATAAATTTTTATGGACATAACTAAAGGGCTGGTTGAGTGCATTTTGAGTCGGGATTGAGGTATGTTTATTTTGTTTTTGTTGCGTCGAAAAGTGTATCTTTTTTGTGTTTCTTCGCAAGTAGTGTAAAAAATCTGGGTGTTTTCTGACAAATTCTTCTTCAACAATTCTTCTTGGTCAGTTAGGGCTGAGGGTACTCCTATCACTATAATTCTAGGTCTTTTCTTGTGGGGCTCTTCAACTTTCAGGCCTGAACTACTTAGCTGTGACGAGTTTCGTAGTTTCTCTATGTCATCTTTGGTTTAAGTACTGATGATAACTCCTCCATTTTTGGTTTTACGCAAACCTCTGACGTGCAGTTTCAGTTGTTCTGGGCATATTATTTTTTGAACTAGAGATTTTGTTTCGTCACTAGTTTTCAATTTATCATCAGGATAAATTGCGATAGAGCTGAGGTTACTGGGGCGCAAGTAGTTCTTTTTGTTCATCTTTACCATATCAGCAAAGGAAGCATTTTCTATCTTTGTTGGTTTACCGCAGTTTTCTACAATGCTGTCTTGGATTGTTTTGCGGAAGTTCTCAAGGCAATCCGTGAGGTCTCGTTTTTCTCTCAGTGCTTGTAGTGAGATTTGCACTTCTCTGGCCTTTTGTTTTAAGTCCTGGTAGAATAATGCCATCTGGGATACGCCGTGTTCTACCTTGCGCAATAGGGAATTGATCCTCAGCTTCTGTTCGGAGTTCAGTTTTCCGTCCTGAGCAATGGAACAAACTTCATTCAGACATTTTTCTATAGTAATCATCCAGTTGCTTATTTCATTGGTGTCCAAGGTCTCTATTTTTTTTCAGCCGTGTTATGTTGATCCTGTCCTGGTTGTTGGGGCGATGAAGGAGCCTGTGTCGGTACCGGGGTTGGTGTTGGTTGTTGGGGCGATGTAGGAGTCGGTGTTGATGGAGGGCTATGTCGAATCATCCTGCTCCGATTAAAGGGGCTACCTTCAATATATTACTCTAAAAAATATATTACGTAATCAGTCCATACTTTTAACTTTTCACTATAGTATTTATTTGAATAACACGCAAAATCACTATAACTAGGTCACTGTTTATACAAGCGTAATTTAATTTATTAATATTTCGCATTGATGAGCACGTCTGCAAGCGTTGAATGCGCACGAATCAAACTGTGAATACTGTGTGTACGGTTCAGGTGACCACAGAGTCCGCGCATGATAGAAGCGTCGCATACATATATGTACTCCCACCAGCTATATGCAGTAGCATAATCTAAGTGCTTCGAGAAATGTTAACGAGGCGACAAAATGTGTGATTGTGTAGATAGAAGAGAAGAGTCTGAACGAGTTCTCGCTGCTGATGTTCTCGGACCTGACGGCGCGGCACAGCGGCGCCTACACGTGCCGCGTGTCCAACCACGCCGCCGCCGTCAACTACACCGCCACGCTCAGCGTCAAGGGTGAGTGGGCTGGGCCGCGGGGCGTCTCTGGCGCAGGCGTCATCTGTGCAGTCTGTCCTCATGATAATGTCCGCCACAGTTGCACCGACGTGGGCCACGGAGCCTCTGGACGCGGCCGTGCTGCTAGGGGCTCCTCTACTGCTGGAGTGTGCCGCGAAGGGCTTTCCCGCGCCCTCCATCACCTGGTACAGACGTATCGGTCAGTCAGTCGTTTGTTCAAAGTATAATACTGTCCGAGTCTAAGCTCGTCTTGCGCTAAGTATTTATTGCGTGACATCTCATGTTGAACAGGCGAGGGGGGTTCTCTGGGCGGAGAGAGCGAGCAGTGGGAGCTGGTGGGCGCGGCTCAGTGGGGCGCGGGGCAGTGGGGCGGCGCGGACGGCGTGCGCGCGCACAACGGGTCGCTGGCGGCGGGCGCGGCGGCGCGCGCGCACCAGGGCGTGTACCGCTGTGTCGCAGACAACCAAGTGGGGCCGCCGCTGCTCAAGCACATCAACGTCACTGTGCACGGTAACTGATCGTAATCTCCCTTTGTTAGTATGTGAACCCATTTGCTACAAGTCCTGCTAGCTTTTTTAGGGTTCCATACCCAATGGGTAAAAACGGGATCCTATTACTAAGACTCCACTGTCCGTCTGTCCGCCCGTCTGTCACCAGGCTGTATGTAATGAACCGTGATAGCTAGACAGTTGAAATTTTCACAGATGATGTATTTCTGTTGCCGCTATAACAACAAATACTCAAAACACAACATAATATAAATATTTAAGGGGGGCTCCCATACAACCTAATATTGTATAGATAAATGGCACGGAACCCTTCGTTCGCGCGCGAGTCCGAGTCGCACTTGGACGGTTTTTTACTACTTGTTGCTCATCGTACTTACTTTCTATTACTGCAGGACTATAATGTCTATATAGCTAATTTTGCTGTAGGTACATGTACTGTACTATGGAATATGTGTAGAGCCAGCGCACTTCGAGGGCTCGGGCGGGAACGTGTCGTGCGTGCGCGGGCAGGGCGCGGCGCTGGCGTGCTTGGCGCTGGGCGACGCGCCGCTGCTGGTGCACTGGACGCACCGCGGCGCGCGCCTCGACCTCGCCTCTTACAGGTCGCACGCCACTCATGCACTACATTCTCAATAGAGCATAATCAGCCTATAAGTTTTCTACTGCTGGGACACAGGTCTCCGCTCTGTGAGAAGGAGTGGGCCGTAATCCACCACACGGGCCCAGTGCGGATTAGTAGATGTCACATGTTTTCGAAATTTTTGGTTCTAGGTCATGCCGGTTTCCTCACGAACCTTTACCGTTTTGAGAGCAGTGATGATGAAATTAATTACACAAAGTAAATCGCCTACCTTGGTTCATACTTATGACCTAGAGCCCTTAAGACTGGGTCGCCACTGCTCTCGACATAGCGTTCTTAAGACTGGGTCGCCACTGCTCTCGACATAGCGTTCTTAAGACTGGGTCGCCACTGCTCTCGACATAGCGTTCTTAAGACTGGGTCGCCACTGCTCTCGACATAGCGTTCTTAAGACTGGGTCGCCACTGCTCTCGACATAGCGTTCTTAAGACTGGGTCGCCACTGCTCTCGACATAGCGTTCTTAAGACTGGGTCGCTACTGCTCTCGACATAGCGTTCTTAAGACTGGGTCGCTTCTTCTAAAAAAAGATTATGAAAGTCAAAACACCGCGATTACACTCAAAGAAAATTAGATACCTTGTATTTATGCATGTTTAAGAAATAGGACAGAGTTTTATTTGTGTCAGCTCGTTGCTACATTGGTGAGTGTGTATCAGGTGGGCGGTGACGGAGGCGCGCGCGGCCGGCGGCCTGCGCTCCACGCTGCAGCTGCGCGCTGCGGAGCGCGCCGACGCAGGCGAGTACCGCTGCCACGCACACAACGCGTATGGCCGCAGCGAGCAGCTCATGTACCTGCACGTGGAGGGTCAGTGCAGTGCCGCGTAATGCTATGTACTCTCGCTACACATTGAGAGGAGCTTTTACTTTTGTATCTGTTAACCGTCACGGTAATATGAAATAACGCTTGTAACTCTTGATTACGTCGACAGAACCGCCTCCGGCGCCGTGCCGGCTGCGCCTGGGCGGCGTGGGCGCGCGCTGGGTGCGCCTGGTGTGGGCCGCGCCCCCTCCCGCGCGCCACACGTACTGCGCGCTGTACACGGCACTGCACGCTCTGCCCGCTGCCGAGGCGCGCAGCAATGCCGTCAACCTCACGCTGCACACCCACGACGATAGGTGAACATTTACATATACTCGTTCACGTACTGCGTGCTGTACACGACGCTGCACGCGCTGCCCGCCGCCCGCCGCCCGCCGAGACGCTACGATGACAGGTGAACACTTACATACACTCGTTCACGTACTGCGCGCTGTACACGACGATGCACGCGCTGCCCGCCGCCCGCCGAGATGCTACGATGACAGGTGAACACTTACATACACTCGTTCACGTACTGCGCGCTGTACACGACGCTGCACGCCCTGCCCGCCGCCCGCCAAGAAGCTACGATGACAGGCGAACACTTACATACACTCGTTCACGTACTGCGCGCTGTACACGACGCTGCACGCGCTGCCCGCCGCCCGCCGAGACGCTACGATGACAGGTGAACACTTACATACACTCGTTCACGTACTGCGCGCTGTACACGACGCTGCACGCGCTGCCCGCCGCCCGCCGAGACGCTACGATGACAGGTAAACACTTACATACACTCGTTCACGTACTGCGCGCTGTACACGACGATGCACGCGCTGCACGCGCTGCCCGCCGCCCGCCGAGACGCTACGATGACAGGTGAACACTTACATACACTCGTTCACGTACTGCGCGCTGTACACGACGCTGCACGCGCTGCCCGCCGCCCGCCGAGACGCTACGATGACAGGTGAACACTTACATACACTCGTTCACGTACTGCGCGCTGTACACGACGCTGCACGCCCTGCCCGCCGCCCGCCAAGACGCTACGATGACAGGTGAACACTTACATACACTCGTTCACGTACTGCGCGCTGTACACGACGCTGCACGCGCTGCCCGCCGCCCGCCGAGATGCTACGATGACAGGTGAACACTTACATACACTCGTTCACGTACTGCGCGCTGTACACGACGCTGCACGCCCTGCCCGCCGCCCGCCAAGAAGCTACGATGACAGGCGAACACTTACATACACTCGTTCACGTACTGCGCGCTGTACACGACGCTGCACGCGCTGCCCGCCGCCCGCCGAGACGCTACGATGACAGGTGAACACTTACATACACTCGTTCACGTACTGCGCGCTGTACACGACGCTGCACGCGCTGCCCGCCGCCCGCCGAGACGCTACGATGACAGGTAAACACTTACATACACTCGTTCACGTACTGCGCGCTGTACACGACGATGCACGCGCTGCACGCGCTGCCCGCCGCCCGCCGAGACGCTACGATGACAGGTGAACACTTACATACACTCGTTCACGTACTGCGCGCTGTACACGACGCTGCACGCGCTGCCCGCCGCCCGCCGAGACGCTACGATGACAGGTGAACACTTACATACACTCGTTCACGTACTGCGCGCTGTACACGACGCTGCACGCGCTGCCCGCCGCCCGCCGAGACGCTACGATGACAGGTGAACACTTACATACACTCGTTCACGTACTGCGCGCTGTACACGACGCTGCACGCGCTGCCCGCCGCCCGCCGAGACGCTACGATGACAGGTGAACACTTTCATACACTCGTTCACGTACTGCGCGCTGTACACGACGCTGCACGCGCTGCCCGCCGCCCGCCGAGACGCTACGATGACAGGTGAACACTTACATACACTCATTCACGTACTGCGCGCTGTACACGACGCTGCACGCGCTGCCCGCCGCCCGCCGAGACGCTACAATGACAGGTGAACACTTACATACACTCGTTCACGTACTGCGCGCTGTACACGACGCTGCACGCGCTGCCCGCCGCCCGCCGAGACGCTACGATGACAGGTGAACACTTACATACACTCGTTCACGTACTGCGCGCTGTACACGACGCTGCACGCGCTGCCCGCCGCCCGCCGAGACGCTACGATGACAGGTGAACACTTACATACACTCGTTCACGTACTGCGCGCTGTACACGACGATGCACGCGCTGCACGCGCTGCCCGCCGCCCGCCGAGACGCTACGATGACAGGTGAACACTTACATACACTCGTTCACGTACTGCGCGCTGTACACGACGCTGCACGCGCTGCCCGCCGCCCGCCGAGACGCTACGATGACAGGTGAACACTTACATACACTCGTTCACGTACTGCGCGCTGTACACGACGCTGCACGCGCTGCCCGCCGCCCGCCGAGACGCTACGATGACAGGTGAACACTTACATACACTCGTTCACGTACTGCGCGCTGTACACGACGCTGCACGCGCTGCCCGCCGCCCGCCGAGACGCTACGATGACAGGTGAACACTTACATACACTCGTTCACGTACTGCGCGCTGTACACGACGCTGCACGCGCTGCCCGCCGCCCGCCGAGACGCTACGATGACAGGTGAACACTTACATACACTCGTTCACGTACTGCGCGCTGTACACGACGCTGCACGCGCTGCCCGCCGCCCGCCGAGACGCTACGATGACAGGTGAACACTTACATACACTCGTTCACGTACTGCGCGCTGTACACGACGATGCACGCGCTGCACGCGCTGCCCGCCGCCCGCCGAGAAGCTACGATGACAGGTGAATCAAAAAATCAAAATCAAAAGTAATTTATACAAAATATGCTGAGAATCAGCACTTTTCGAATGTCACCACTTCCTAGTGCTTTAACTGGAAAGAAGAAGTGACGCAACAAACTCTCCAGCAGCACAACTGTCTATTCAGTTAGAAAAACATTGAATTCAATTATTTTTACCGACTTCACAAAAAGGAGGAGGTACTATGTTCGGATGTTTGTATGTTTTTTTACCGACTTCACAAAAAGGAGGAGGTACTATGTTTTTGTATGTTTGTTCATCGAATACTCCGCCAATTGTCGACGGATTTTCAAAATTCTTTTTTTGTTCGAAAGTAGATAGTTCTGAGGTGGTCCCACTGTCACCAAGTTAGGGTCTGATGATGGGAACTAAGAGAAATCGAGGGCAACCCTAAAATTTTATAGGCTCACTTATTGTTTTTCGCATATTTTATGAAGTATCTTGTGTATTTGCGTATGGTTGTCACCATCTCAGGTAGCTGGGCTGATGATGGAAGGTACAACTCCTTAACAGTAAGAAGTTACTCGAACAGGCAAGGACTGTTTTAGTAAATTGTTTTGATGTTTGATAGGGCATTTGCCACATTTGGTCTCACGATCATCAATTCATGACCTGATGTTGCAGTCAGGATAGTCTGCAGAGTACCAAACTCCTCGACAACTAACAGCAGATATATCGTGTTTAGGCTCATTGAAAAGGGCTCGATGTGTGGATAAACGTACTGTTAATGAGGAACACCGAAGTACATAGAGACCTGATGCTGAAGCCAGGAGCATCAGAAAAAGTACAAACCTTGAAATTACAGCACCGTAGTCGTGTTTGGGCTCATTTTAAACAGGACTAAATTTTAAGTCCAATGCAATGTTGACATAAATCTGACCTGATCTGCAGCCAGGATTATCAGCTAGGAGAGTGGAATACTAGGAGAACTCCTCAAGAATTAACGTCCCTGCATCGGGAAAAGCAATATTTTGTAAAAGGTGATCAGCAATTGGCATTAGGCTATTGTAACTTAGATAAATTACAAACTGACCCACTAAAAAGTAAAAAATAAAAACTTTTTACAAAAAAAACAACCGACTTCCAAAAAACACTATAAAGTGAAAAATAACTTTAATTTCGGAAGTCGGTGGCAAAAAACAAAAATAGAGACACCGACTTCCGAAATTAAAGTTATTTTTCACTTTATAGTGTTTTTTGGAAGTCGGTTGTTTTTTTTGTAAAAAGTTTTTATTTCTAAAACAAAAACAATAAAAACTAAACTCAAGCAATAAACTAAAAAAACCGGGCAAGAGCGAGTCGGACTCGCGCACCGAGGGTTCCGTAAAATCATATGTTTTTAAATTTTCACCGGCGAGCTACTAACTAGATCTCGTTCAAACCAATTTTCGGTGGAAGTTTACATGATAATGTACATCATATATTTTTTTTTAGTTTTATCATTCTCTTATTTTAGAAGTTATAGGGGGGGGACACACATTTTACCACTTTGGAAGTGTACCTCAATATCATTTTTGAAGACCTATCCATAGATATCCCACATGTATGGGTTTGATGAAAAAAAAATTTTTGAGTTTCAGTTCTAAGTATGGGGAACCCCCATAATTTATTGTTTTTTTCTAGTTTTTTGTAAAAATCTTAATGCGGTTCACAGCATACATCTACTTACCAAGTTTCAACAGTGTAGTTCTTATAGTTTCGGAAAAAAGTGGCTGTGACATACGGACCGACAGACAGACTGACTTGCGTGAGTCACATGACTATGCGTCATGTTCGTGAACGGGCACCATCAGTTAGGGCTGGTCATCACGTAGTTGCCTCGGCATTTTTTAGATTATTTTATTTTTGAATTGTTGTTTTCTTACTATTTGTTGTACTCTGGACGCTTTTAACGCGTACGTCTTTTTTACATCGTACTCACATGTAATTGTAAATTCAACATTAATGATGTAACTAATATTTTTGTAAAAATATAATTTAAAAGAGTGTCCATGGAGTTTCTTGCCCGTTCTTCTCCATAGGTACCTACGCTTTGGAATGGGCAACCAGCTTCATATTTTATGACAGACCGACTTCTTGACAATTCAAAAGTGCCTGTAAATGGTTTAATTGAAATAAATGGTTTGAGTTTGAGACAGACAGACATGACGAATCCATAAGGGTTCCGTTTTTGCCATTTGGCTACGGAACCCTAAAAACGTAAACATAACCTAATACACACATTTCACAGCTCACACGCCAGCGCGCGTCCCTGTCCGCGCGTCACTCAGGAGTGGCTCTGTATCTGTGGCTCGCTCACTACATCTGCAGGTATTTGTTCGCACAGAGTGGACGCGGACGGGCTGGTCTCGCTGTCCGCGCGGCTGGAGGGGCTGCGCCCGGCCGCCGCCTACTCGCTGCGCCTCACGGCAGCCAACCACGTCGGACTGTCGCCGCACTCTGAACCCTTGATGTTTACCACACTCGAAGAAGGTTTATCACATTATTTTTATTTAAGTAGTACGGGTACGGGTATACCTAATAGCCGTAGGCAAGAAGGCATAGTGGATTACGGCCCACTCCCTCTCACCGAGAGGAGGCCTATGTCCCAGTAGTGGGAACATTACAGGCGGATTAAGAAGGCTGCCAGGCTAAAATGGGATTGGGCGGGTCACATCAGCCGCATGCAGGTACACTGCTGGGCAAAAGTCTCCACACAAGGAGTGCTGAAAATGAACGGCGCCACCGAGGTTGGCCCAGAAAGCAGTACTTATGTAAGTATAACACATAGCAAACAACGGATATAATATGATGCTTTTAAAAATGCAGTAACATTTTTGAAAACCCGAATGTGCACAAAACCATATGTGCCGAGAAAAAAATCGCCAGATTTTCTTTCAGGATGTCTGGGATAGTGGGAGTACTAAGGGTAGGGAAGATCACGGTCGTGGTGGATTTAAATATGTTTCCGAGCAATAATGAAACGTAGTCGACGGGCTCCTATTTCTAAATGGTTAAAATAACAAAAACAACGAAGGAGACGCGCCATCCTCTTCGCATCTAACCTGTCCGAGTTGGGGCGCCCCAAGTCTGATCCCTGAGTTCTCTTAGTAACAATAGTACCCAACATTGCCTTTTGTACGTAAGATGAGGAGAACCATGATTGTGAGAATTGTCAAACGTTAGCGTCGCCGCGTCGTGGTCACATTTGTACGTAAGATGAGGAGAACCATGATTGTGAGAACTGTCAAACGTTAGCGTCGCCGCGTCGTGATCACATTTGTACGTAAGATGAGGAGAACCATGATTGTGAGAACTGTCAAACGTTAGCGTCGCCGCGTCGTGGTCACATTTGTACGTAAGATGAAGAGAACCATGATTGTGAGAACTGTCAAAAGTTAGCGTCGCCGCGTCGTGATCACATTTGTACGTAAGATGAGGAGAACCATGATTGTGAGAACTGTCAAACGTTAGCGTCGCCGCGTCGTGGTCACATTTGTACGTAAGATGAAGAGAACCATGATTGTGAGAACTGTCAAACGTTAGCGTCGCCGCGTCGTGATCACATTTGTACGTAAGATGAAGAGAACCATGATTGTGAGAACTGTCAAACGTTAGCGTCGCCGCGTCGTCGTCACATTTGTACGTAAGATGAAGAGAACCATGATTGTGAGAACTGTCAAACGCTAGCGTCGCCGCGTCGTGGTCACATTTCGATTACGTTTCGCTACCCACGATATTTTAATAGTACAAATAAAACCTTATTATTTTTAATTTAATTAATTATATTATTTGCTTTTGAGGGCTAAGTTTTGGTATCTCTGCCATCGAGATTTTTTTCACAGATAGATCTAATACCCCCTTTTCACCCCCTTAAAGGTCCAATTTCTAAAAACCACTTCGCTCGCCTTCATAATAAAAGGAACCCTTGTGCAAAATTCACGTCCTTAGTCCCAATAGTTTGGGCTGTGCGTTGATATGTCAGTCAGTCAGTCAGTTTTATACAAGGTGTTGATTTGCATCCTCGTCAAATTTCAGGAGGTTGTCTTATAAGACATTTTAGTACTTAGTAAAGTAAAAGGCGTCTGTTTTTGTGTGTGAAAGCGCGGTTATAGGGCTAGTAACAGACGGGCCGTGTTTAAATACGGCTGGTTCACACTTACGGATTTCAGTAAATAAGAAAAAAAAAACCTACCCATTTTATTGTTGATTTGGGTCGAGAATCATTAGCATAATTACGTCCTTGAATTTGACTAGGATGCAAATCAACACCTTGTATACATATACATATACAGGGTGTCCAGTAAATAGTACGACATATTGCAGGGGGTGATAGCTTGGGTCAATACCTATCAAAACAACACAATATAATTATGTTCCGCAAAATGTTACGGATTTACAGTTATTCAAAATTTTCCGACATATCGAAAAATCTCTACCTTGAAACAGATTTTGAAGCATCTCGTAATTAAAAATCCCTTTTCTAATATTTTTTTACTCTACCCATTGGTAAGACTTTTTCGTATCAAAAACAAGAATGTTTTCAAGAAACACTATTTTTTGTTTAAATTTTCGCAGAACGATTTTCTTATCGCTTAACTTTAACCAACAGTGGTGAAAAAAAAATGTATGTGACAGTTTTGTACAACAAACTTAAAAAATAGCTTGTTTAATGATGATTTTGGAAAGATACTAATACTAGTGCATTTTCATACAAAAAGTACGAAAAAAATGCTATTTTAGTTCACCCCTATGAACTAGAATAGCATTTTTTTCGTACTTTTATTTACATACTTTTACGTACATTTTATTTTAAATGCAAGTAATGTGACTTTGAATTCAAATCGTAGTACGGTCGTACTACGATTCGAATCACATAATAGTTAATCTACGGCCGACCAGCCGGTCGGTCTGTAAAGGTCATAGCACACGTATCAAATCGGAAAGGGATCGGCACCGTATCAACTCAAGCCGTTCAATATTCTGTGTACTGCAACGCACACTAATCGGAATCGTAACGTAATCGCTGTAATCGTAACGTATGGCTGATGATAACGAGAGAGCCGAGACCTTCTCAGTCATTTAGAAAGATAAGTTGAATATTTTAAACGTCATATTTTTTTCTCAAAAACTCTTTGCGTAGTTTGAAATTTTGCGAAAGCGTTTTAAATGAAGACAATCATGTACACCTAAAAAAAAATAAAGCTTCACATGCGCGGGTGTTAAAGTGCAATGGAGTCCAATGCGAAATATTTAATTAATTAACTCTCATAATTATCTTCAAGTTACTGTTTATTAGAGCAAATAATTATATTCTAACGCCGTTGACCTTCGTCATACAAATGCGCCGGTCGAAGGGTATTTATTTTTAACATTCAAAAAGTCGCCAAACTACAGGCATTGTGTTTTTACCGACTTCACAAAAAGGAGGAGGTACTATGTTCGGCTGTTTGTATGTTTTTTTTTTTTTTTTGTATGTTTGTTCATCGAATCCTCCGCCAATTGTCGACAGATTTTCAAAATTCTTTTTTTGTTCGAAAGTAGATAGTTCTGAGGTGGTCCCACTGTCACCAAGTTAGGATCTTAGAGAAATCGAGGGCAACCCTCAAATTTTATAGGCTTACTTATTGTTTTTCGCATATTTTATGAAGTATCTTGTGTATTTGCGTATGGTTGTCACCATCTTAGGTAGCTGGGCTGACAAAAAAACCTCAATAAATTATCATAACATTCACAATACTGCGCTGGCGAAGAAGAGCTGAGATAGAAGTCACAAACGAACTTGTTAAACGTTTAAGACCATCACACTTCTGATCGACATCCCCGCACGTCTTAGCAATGATAATTCATGTTTAAAGTCGGTTTTTGTTATTATAACCATTAACTTCTAATATCTTTACCATTACTTATATTCAGAATAAAGAACAACACAATCGTACTAATATGTATTGTGATAACGGGCTACTACGGAACCCTACACTGTGCGTGGCCCGACACGCACTTGGCCGGTTTTTTTACTTCAACCCTTTACTCCAGTTTAGTAAAAAAAAAACTTGCCAAGTGCGTATCGGACGGACCACGCACAAGTAGGTAAAGGTTCGGTAGTTGAGATAAATTCAATTTAAGTATCCCAAAAACAAACTTAACATTGTATTTAAAAAATATATCTCCTACTATTATACAAATAGTTATTAACTGGCAGTTTGAGTAATTTACGCGGCTTACCCAAATGTCCTTTCTTTGGTATTGTTCGTCGAATCGTGGAGCTCCTCAAGTTCTGAGTTGAGCTGCACGATTTTTGACAAATGCGAGCACTGGTTGGACAAATGGACAGGTCTGCTGAATCTGTGTGGTTCTCTCTTCAAAATACCATTTCAGACACCAATCTACATGGTCTTCACACGATCTGACCAAGATTTTGTCTGGACTTTAAAAGAGACTGTGACCTCTGAGTTTGTTTCGGCCTTTCTCCTCAGAATAGTCAGATAGGAAACGCCGACCTCATCTAGTTTAAAAAAATATAATTGACGTGTAAAAGTGTGTGTACAAACGTACTTGCAGAAAATAAATCATTTATCATAACAATATGAAATATATTAGTAACAACACTATTGTGACGACTCGTGTATTTCACCAGCTCCAACTGCATCCCCGCAGAACGTCAGAGTTAGAGCGGCCAACCCTGGAGAACTGCACGTCTCGTGGTCGGTGAGTACTCTAGCCTGCAGAGAACGTTTCAAACACTGCGGCACACAGCACTAAATTAGGTGTAACACTCGTCAGGCGCCGCCGCAGGATAGCTGGAATGGCGAGCTGCTAGGGTATGTCGCGACGTGGCGCGAGCTGGGCCGCCTCGACGACGATGTGGACGAGCGCGCGGACGAGCGCGCCGGCCGCGCCAGCGTGGCGGGCTGGAGCAGCGCCGACCTCACGCTGCCCGGCCTGCGCCCCTTCGCACGCTATGCGCTGAGCGTGCGCGCCTACAACCGCGCTGGCGCCGGTCCGCACTCGCCCACCGTGTACGCCACCACCGCGGATGGAGGTCTCTATACTCGTATGTCACTGTGTGAGTGCTCCACGTCGCGTGTGAGTACACGATGTCCTCCGTGTCGCAGTGCCGGAGGAGGCGCCGGGTGGCGTGTCGTGTGAGGCGCTGTCGGCGCGCTCGCTGCGCGTGCGCTGGGTGCCGCTGTCCGTCGCGCACGCGCACGCGCTTCGCGGATACGACCTGCACTACGCGCCCTTACACTTCGGCACATGTAAGCTCGTTCTAGGTGCAATTGTTGAGTAGGTACTTATACGAGTAGAACAGTTTCCATGTGTGTGACGGTGCGACATGCGCAGCATGGAGCGGGGCGAGCGCGGCGCAAACGGCGCGCGCGGGGCTGGGCGGCGAAGCCACGCTGCAGGGCCTGCGCGCCGCCACCAACTACTCCGTGTGGGTGCGCGCGCGCGCTGACACCGGGCTTGGCCCGCCCGCGCCTCCCGTCTACTGCGCCACCCTGGACGACGGTCAGTGCGCCCCTGTTCCGAGTTCCCCATGATTATGTAGTCGCAATCTAAAATATTTGATACTAGCTTCTGCCCGCGACTTCGTACGCGGATCCTGTTGCTTATGCCAGTGACAACGGGGTCGTCAAAATCGAAGATCTGAAACGTCTGATGTCGAATTCAAAGAACCCGGGGACTGGATAACAACGGGATCCGCGAGACGATTCGAGACGTCATTTTCAGGCAATAATGAACCAATAGGGTGATAAACTTGGCCTTGCACTTTGAATATTGGCATAAATGGGCCTTCTGAAATCTGTTTCGCAACAAAAGATGTCATTTGAAAGGCATTATTGTACGAACGTATATTGTCCAAGAAATGTTTTGACTGTGATGGTCACCGATTAGCAGTGATCTTAATATTTCTGGAGGATTTTGTAATATTTCAATATGTACTTTCCCACCTGAGCAACACATACCGTTTGTTTCTTTTTGCTATTTAACAGCTTCACAAAAAGTACAATTTTCAACCATACTTCCGATGGCGGAATATGTGGCGTAGTCAATCATAGGAGTATACGTAAATGCACTCCGTTCCTTATCAACCCAAGGAAGGTCGCCATGCCCTACGGCTATATCTTGAGACACATCCGATTCTTCAGATGATATCGACATTCTGTTCAGAGAATGTCGAAGTCGATCAGAATTCAAACGTTCGTTACGCTCTTCTTAATCTGTCTCTTCATGCCGTACTCCAGCAATTCTTTCTTTCTCACTTTCTGATTATGAATATTTTGTTGTGTGCGTGTTCGGAACAATGTATGATAATCTCACCGTATCAGCGGTCAGTCGCGCATCATATTCTGCACTGGTCTTTATAGACCTGGATGTAGATGCGTAAATACGCTGAGAACGCCGTAAGCGGCAGAGGAGGACACAGTGGAGTTTTAGTGGGTTAGAGTCCCACATAACTGCACTATCTCCCCGTGGTAGTGCAGAATGCATGAGCATTTCTTCACGTTAAAAAAAATAAATGGGAGTTTTGGCCAGTAGAGTCAAATTTTCAATGATATACCATCGTCATCGAAAATCAGTCCTAAACTGTTACCGCCTTCACCGCGTGGAGGTGAAATTAGTGATAGCTTTGATTTCCACATCAGATGTTTCTGATCTTCGATTTTTATAAGTCAACAGGAAATGCCCATCAGACCGAATAACTTTTACTAAGACGTCATTCCTATATGTGTTATGGTGTAGCTGGGCTCTTGGAGTTCCCCATCAGGTGTTCCAGATCTTCAAATTTATTCTCTCAGCAGAAAATCCTCATCACGTGGAACAATTTTTGCTATGGTACCATTTTTGTATCTCTTATAGTTAAGCTGGTCTGTTTCGGTTTTGCATCAGGTGTTCAAGTTTCCAAGATAAATTATAGCGTGAATGTTGTCCAGCCATATAATAACTATACAATAAAAAAAAAATCATTCAAATCCGTCCAGTAGTTCCGAAGATCGGACGCGCAGGCCCGAGGCGTGTACGTACTCTGATAGAATACCTTAACAAATGTTCGCCGTGATTCTTTAAATTGACATAACTTTTTTATATATGAACCGATTGACATGAAATAAACACTAAATGTTAAGTGAAGAATCTCAAGAACCGCGGTAGCTAGACAGTTGAAATTTTCACAGATGATGTATTTCTGTTGCCGCTATAACAACAAATACTAAAAACAAAATAAAATAAATATTTAAGGGGGGCTCCCATACAACAAACGTGTTTTTTTCGGCGTTTTTGCCTTATGGTACGGAACCCTTCGTGTGCGAGTCCGACTCGCACTTGGCCAGTTTTTTCTTTTTGTATTAAAACCATTATTAGGATAATTAACATTAGGTAATTTGAATTTATGACTTGTAACTTTTATTGGAAACGGTTTTAGGTGTTTTGTATATTATTGATTGTAATATTTATGACAAACAAATTTAGGGCATAGGTATTGTATTTAGGGATTTTAATTTTATGGCATTCGATATTATGTGACAATAACTTCGGGCAAGCTATCATTCGGACAAAAAAAATTATAGCAGATTATGGATAAAAAAGTTAGGTAACAAAATAGAGAACCATCCTAATTGCATGCAGGAAGCATGCAGCATGCAGCATGCAAGCAAGCATGCAACCTGCAACAGGCATGATCTCCGGCAGTCACACGCGTGCTAATCGTCGCAGGTGACTTTCGCTCACCACCGCAGCTTCGGCTTGTTGGCCGGCTTGGCCGGCCAGCCTCAGTCTCGGTGGCTCGCTCGCAGCCTCCTGCTCCTCAGCCCGCGGGCCGCCTCGCCCCTACGCGCCTACGCGATTTTAAATTATTACACTCTAGGGGTAGGGCAGACAAGACTGCGTGAAGTCGGATTTACAGCGATTCGTTTCTGTCACCTAAACCTAATTTTTAGCAAATGTTTTATGACTAACAATTTTATTATGAACTAGCTGCGCCCCGCGGTTTCACCCGTATAAGTTTCGGTCCCGTGGGAATATCGGGATAAAAAGTAGCCTATATGTTAATCCAGGGTGTCAGCTACCTCTCCATACAAAATTTTATCAAAATTTGTCAAGCCGTTTGAGCGTGAAGAAGTAACAAACATATAAACACACACCCCTGTTTGTACAGACACCATTACGAGGACCTTGTTAGTCCTAGACCAAACCGAGGACCCTCCAAAAAACTGGTTTAAATACCTCGTAGGCCTTTTAGAATAAGATAGAAAGAGACAGGTGAGTAAATCTATAGTGATGAGCTTATTGGGATAATGCTATCTCAACATTTTTCTGTATGAATTTCGGCTATCATACTTAGGACCTAAAATACACAGCTAAATGTGACCAGCGATGCACATACGAGGACTTTGTGTAAGCCAACCGAGGACCTCTTACGTAAGCCCTGCGACGTCCTTCTGAGGACGTATTTTTACACAATATTTCTTATAGCTTGTACAAAGTACGGACGTTGTGTATTATATCACTAAACCGAGGACAGTTTTCGCGTAGAACTTGTACAAACCGAGGACCTGGAAAATCTACCTACCTAAAACGTTTTACGTGTAAGATAATAATTATATCAATGTAAGAAAGAGAAAAAGAAAAAGTGTGTAAGAAATTAATCGGAACATTCTAGTTCCGATTTATTTCTTACACACTTTTTCTAAACTGAAGTACCAAGCGAGGACGAGTCGGTGTCTTTACGTTTGTCACCGCTTCTCAAAGGATTTTATTTATCAAAGAGAGCCGAAAGTAACGGCTTTATTTTGTTAAACAATCGTGATTGTTTAACAAAATAAAGCCGTTACTTGTGTCACACACACACTCACAAACTTTCGCCTTTATAATATTAGTGTGATTAACATTCGAAATAATACACATTATATAATACAATACTTAGGCCATAAGACTTCATTTCATGCAAAATTAGGAGATTCAATTATTATAGTACTCGATATTATGACGGAATAGTTTTAGAAGTAAAGATAATTATGTAAAACAAAATTTCGAATTTTTGAACATTATTGTTACTGAAGTTTATAGCAAAAGTGTTATGGAAATGATTTTCGGACAAAAAAATTTAGGAGAAGAAAGGGAGTACCGTTTATTTTAGTTACCTATCATAAGTTCGAAAACTATTTGACCGAATTTCATTTCACTTAAAACTTTTCAACTATTTTCGTTTCGTTTTTTAGGGTTCTGTAGTACCTACAATACAATAGTTTCGTCATATCCGTCTGTCTGTCCGAGGTTTTTCTAAGAGACCGTAAGTACTAGAAAGCTGTAATTTTGCAGGAGTATGTATATAAATTACGCCGACAAAGTGGTAAAATAAAATTTTGGAAAATATTTTTTTTAGGGTAGCTCCCCTACATGTGAAGTGGGAATGAATATTTTTTTCGTCGTCTACCCCATTGTGTGGGGTATTGTTGAATAGGTCTTCTAAAATGACTTGAGGGTTGCTAAAGATATTTTTCGATTTAATTCTCCATTTACGAAATATTAAACTTTAAAGTGAAAAATTTTGTTCCAGTGGGGCGTCCCCCCCCCTCTAAAAGCTAAATTGCTGGCTTGAAAAATCTGGAAAAATTCAAGATGATAGTGCATTTCATGAGCTTTAAATGAAAACTATAAGAATTAAGATAACTTTATTAGTTTAGCAGTAATAGTCGTTGAACTTGGGTGTTGGATAATTTTGTACCAAATACAAAATCCTTAGCATTAATCCTATATAGTGACTAAGACGAAGTAGGTACTTGTTTATGACGGGTAAAGACTTGCATTAAAAAACAAAATATGAAATAAAAAACCATAATAAATTATCATAAGTTTCACAATACTGCCGCTAGATGGAATAATGGAATTACAATTTTGGGAATTGAAATAATAACTTGGCAGCAATCGTACTCTTATTTTTTAGCTTTACAAGGAAGAAAGTGGTTCTTATTAGTTAATGTCGAATCTGTTTAAATAATTATCTTCGAAAATCAATATTTTGTTGTGTTTCGTATCGCTATTCGATAACAGATGACGTTGTGCCGTGACGTCACTTTTGTAGATCGCGGTGTTAAGATTTTCTTGCAAGGTATGACCTCCGTGGTTACGTTATGTGTTAAAGTTTTGTTTTACTCTGGACACCCTTGCATATATTGTTATTATAACCATAAACTCCTAATATCTTTACCATTACATAATTATATTCAGAATAAAGAACAACAGAATCGTACTATATAGTGATAGCGGGGCTACTTCGGAACCCTACATTGTGCGTGGCCCGACACGCACTTGGCCGGTTTTTTTTACTTCATCGAAGTCACGTCTGCCACTGTATCAGGTGACCTATTATCAATTCGATTTTTTTCGTTACTCCGAAGATTCATTTGGTCGAAAAACTTTATAACGAAGTCACACTTACCCGAAATAACATTTGTTCGAAGTATTATGTTTCCGAACATTCATTATTGGTGTTAAGTACCATATTTTCATTTCACCAAACACCTAGAAAGTTTTGTGCACACTATTTCATCTATCAGCATACAAACAAGGATGCTTGCTTCAAGCATGCAAGCAGGCATGCAGCATGCAAGAAGGCATGCAGCATGCAAACAAGCATGCAGCTTGCAAACAAGCATGCAGCTTGCAAACAAGCATGCAGCGTGCAAATAAGCATGCAACATGCAAGCAGGCATGCAACAACATGCAGCATCTCTTGTATCAGCAGCTCTTGTATTCATTTTCTGTGAAAAGGGTTTAAAGTAACCTAACAAAGCCGAACCTCGGAGTGTCCTTCGCTGGCTCTTGCATCCTATGTCGACGGAGCCCCGCTTCGCGGGCCCCTATTTCTGTGACAAGGGTTTAAAGTAACCTAACAAAACCTAACCTCGGAGTGCCCTTCGCTCGGTCTTGCATTCTATGTCAACGGAGACCCGCTTCGCGGGGCGCTATTTCTGTGAAAAGGGTTTAAAGTAACCTAACAAAACTTAACCTCGGGGTGCCCTTTGCTCGTTCTTACACCCTACGTCGCCTATCGACCGACCGCAACCATGCAATGTAATTAAAAAGGTAATTATGTAAGTAAAACAATGTAATTCCCAAAAGAAAAAAATTTTGTGTATATATTTTTTTCATAATCATAACAAATCATTTGACGAAATGTTTATTGTCTAAATATTGTTTGCTGTAATAAATCATTTGATTAAAGATCAAATGCCTTAATGACATAATTATCCTTGGTAATATTCTGCTGAGTGAAAATTTGACCAAATGAAAATGTGCGTACTAAAATCATTCCAAATATTGCATGGATACAAAAAAGGTTGCTGTTGGTATTTGTTTGGATAATTAAATTTTACCAAAATCTTTTAGCCAAAATGGCAGAATCTCAAGTAACCGGCTATATATTTGTAACCAAATAATATTCCGTAAAATGTTATTTCGGTGTGGTGAAAATATGGCAAATAAATCATTTGGCAAATGAAAAAAGTTCAAAAGAGGCTTCCGCCAATAGCAAAAAGATATTTTGTAAATCGGCGAAATATAGTTCGATAAAATAATACCTATAACACATGATACTTCGATGATCTAAAAAATATGTCAATTATTGCATATAGCAATAAAAAGTAATTTAAAAAAAAAATTAAACCGACTTCAAAAAGAAATGAACTCAAAATTATGAAATAACTTTAATTTCGGAAGTCGGTGTCTTGGGATCTGTATTTTAGTATTAGTTTTTTGCCACCGACTTCCGAAATTAAAGTTATTTCATAATTTTGAGTTCATTTCTTTTTGAAGTCGGTTTAATTTTTTTAAATTACTTTTTATTTGGTAATTTTTAGTTGTTGCACTAGAATTTGACCAAGGTTTTGAGATGGTTTCGCTTTGACACTACACCCGTAGCTCGTATCAATAAGCCAGGCCGTCACACTTTCACGTCTTAGTCCATATCTTGAAAATTACTGAATCGATTTTGATGAAACTTGCACTGTTCCCTAAGTTGAAGTAAATGTAAGCCAATAAAAAAAGTAATTTAAAAAAATTAAACCGACTTCAAAAAGAAATCAACTCAAAATTATGAAATACCTAACTTTAATTTCGGAAGTCGGTGTCTTGGGATCTGTATTTTAGTTTTTTGCCACCGACTTCAGAAATTTAAGTTAGGTATTTCATAATTTTGAGTTGATTTCTTTTTGAAGTCGGTTTAATTTTTTTAAATTACTTTTTATTTCGTAATTTTTAGTTTTTGCACTAGAATTTGACCAAGGTTTTGAGATGTTTTCCCTTTGACACTACACCCGTAGCTCGTATCAATACGCCAGGCCGTCACACTTACACGTATTAGTCGATATCTTGAAAATTACTGAACCGATTTTGATGAAACTTGCACTGTTCCCTAAGTTGAAGTAAATCTAAGCTAATACAAAAAAAATGGTCACGATCCGATTAATAGTTGCTGAGAAATGCGTGGACAAACATACATACATACATACATACGTCTATGAAATTTTGTATATTTGTTTGGAAGCCTTAGTAGATTGTCATATGTGAATATAATGCAATTCCAATAATATTACATACATACGTATCGAATTGATAACCTCCTTTTTTTGAAGTCGGTAAAAAAGACGTCGGTCAATAGTTTTCGGCAAAATGAAATTCGACCAAAAATACTTCGGAAAAGTGATCGGTTCCCGTTTATTTTAGATGAGGTTCTGTTAAAATAGCGTGTATAGCTGTCTAAACTTATACAATGATAACGCTGTATCATAATTTTATTATTGGCTCAAAATTCAGCTACGTGAACCCTTTCCACTGACTCAGACATAAGATCCTCAAGTGTATAGTTGAAAAATTAAACCGACTTCAAAAAGAAATTAACTCAAAATGATGAAATAACTTTAATTTCGGAAGTCGGTGTCTTGGGATCTGTATTTTAGTTTTATGCCACCGACTTCCGAAATTAAAGTTATTTCATCATTTTGAGTTAATTTCTTTTTGAAGTCGGTTTAATTTTTTTAAATTACTTTTTATTTCGTAATTTTTAGTTTTTGCACTAGTATTTGACCAAGGTTTTGAGATGTTTTCCCTTTGACACTACACCCGTAGCTCTTATCAATAAGCCAGGCCGTCACACTTACACGTATTAGTCCATATCTTGAAAATTACTGAATCGATCTTGATGAAACTTGCACTGTTCCCTAAGTTGAAGAAAATGTAAGCCAATAAAAAAAAATGGTCACGATCCGATTAATAGTTCCGGAGATATGCGTGGACAAACATACATACATACATACATACATACATACATGCATACATACATACATACATACATACATACGTCTATGAAATTTTGTATATTTGTTTGGAAGCCCTAATAGATCATCATATGTGAATATAATGCAATTCCAATAATATTACATACATACGTATCGAATTGATAACCTCCTTTTTTTTGAAGTCGGTAAAAATATCTTATTTTGGGAAATCGCTCCCTCCCTGGCTTTTGATTGTACCCATAGAGTGCTCAGTTCTGAAAGTGTGTTCACTGTCGGCAGTCCCGGAGGTGGTGACTGCGGTGCGCGCGCATGCGGCGGGCGCTGCGGCCGTGCGCGTCACGTGGTTGGCGCCGCCTGGCCGCCTCTCGCACTACACGCTTTACACCAGGGAGCTCGGCAAGTACGTCGCCTGCTCATCTTCAGCCTAGCCTTGTCCCAACTAACATGTGTTCAGCTTCCAGTCTAACCGGATTCAGTTGTATATCTCCACAACCCAGTGACTGGGTAACACGATACTCTTTGGCAAGATTGGTTGTCAGACTTTCGGGCTTACCCATAACGACTGTCAAAGATCTACGAATGACAGCCGGGGCCAACGACTTAACGTGCTTTTCGAAACACGGAGGGGTTTCGGCATTGAGTATATTTGGGTCTCGGTATGAAATGGATAGTCGCCCATCCACGAAACGAACTTGGCAAGCGTTGCCTAACATTACACAACAACAAATCGATTCGTTCGTGTGGCTTTAACTTAGCCACGAGTCCCTTCAGTAAGTAGGTACGTCACCTGCTAATGCACGCATTGTTTTATGACTCGACCGCCACTAATTGCTGCCGCCGCTAACCCTCATTCGCATTAGCTGACTGGAGTGTTTTAATCGCTTTTTTGTGCCGAAGACTGGGCGGCGAGTGGGCACAGCGTGTGGATGCCACCACGGACCCTAGCGACACGCTGGGCGCGCAGCAGGAGTTGTGGCGCGAGGTGCGCGGCTTGCGCGAGCGCACCGTGTACGAGTTCTGGCTGCGCGCTGTCTCCGCCGCCGGCGCCGGGGCGCCCTCCCGCCCCGTCACCGCCACGCCGGCGCCCGCACGTACGTCTCACGCTCCCTACTCCAGCGGTGCCACGACCGTTCGCTTGCTGCTTAGTACCCACCTACTATGCTACCCGGATGCACCTATACTCCATTTATAATAGCATTAGAAAAAAGAGGCTCGCAGAAGCAGGAGTACGAAACCTTTTATTTTCAAGTTAAGTTCAAACGATTTTAATAAATAATGTATGTGATTTTTTGTAAGTAACAATGTATGGCATACAATAAAGCAAATTCCATCCATCTACTCGTCACAATGCTTGGATAGGTACATAAAATGAAACAATTTTTAGTAACAATCAGTTTATTAAAAACAACTTTATCACAATGGCATGTCCTTATTATGTTTTTAACAAACCAAATAAATACGACACAAAACGCTACTTGACTGATGGTGACAAGTCATAATTTTAACTATGATAATTTAGAATGCCAGAGGATTAACAAAAATACATTTTCGCAAGCTAAATACCAACTATAAAAACATTTTCCAGAGACATAGAAGTGCGAGATGAGATTTATTGCTATTAAAGAAGAGAAAAAGTTTTGCCACCTTAATGATATAATGGAGATGTTCCATTCCCAATTATTCATCATCCTCTGATGATGATGATGAAGAAGTTTCACCAACGTTAATAATAAATCTTTCTACAACATTATCCAAAACCTTTCCTCTTCTTTAATTGTATGAGCAATGCAAGATTGCCATTTCTCTGCAGTTATGTTTATGAGTGCTTGCCGCTTCACTTCTTCTAATTTAAAACTTTTATTGTTTTGGGCTACATACCCCTTCATTTGAGCCCAAACTAATTCTATTGGGTTGAGCTCGCAGTGGTAAGGGGGGAGGCGCAATACTAATATATTTTTTTCTTTAGCCATCTCATCCACAGCAAACTTTTGGTACAAATGTTTTATTTGTTTCACTTTTTCTAATAAAATGGCCCTAAAGTCTTTTTCCTCAAAAGGAATATTTTTGTTTTTTAGCCACTCTTGAATATCTGCCTTTCGTGTGGCTGTAGTTGGCAGCTTCTCCACTTTCCTCGAATGATATGGCGCATTATCCATAACAATAACAGCACCATTCTCAATTTTTGACAATATTAATTTGAACCACTTTTCAAAATTGTGTGCATCCATTTCAGAATGGTACTCTCCATTTTTTGGAGAGTACCATTTTTATTTTCCTTTTTGGCTTCAAATATTAATTCACCATCCATTAAAAACCCTTCTGTAGATCCTGTGAAATGAAATAAAAGCAAATCAATAATTGTGCACCGGTGGCATAGATTACTTGACTGCTGGAAATAGATCTCAACCTTTAAATAGCAACCGAAATTGACTGCATCATTACTGTCCTTGAACAGGTAAATCTACTACCATAAACCCAGAATCTACCCATAAACATCTTTCTCCGAGGGGAGGCATTAAATTAAGACTTAATTTCAGTGACAACGGAGAGATTATTTTATTCATGATTTGTTATGTAACAATGGTAAAGTAATTTAAAAAAAAATACATATAAATCAAGTTTTACCAATATGGCCAATGATAAGCCGCCTTCCTTTTCCAGTTAGCTTGCAGAATCTTGTCCAACGTTGGTAACTCATTCATTATCAAAGAAAAAAGAATTATTTTTTCTTGGTATTCCACTTAACGTAATATCATCATAATCATCAGATTTTGAGTATTTCCGTTGGCGAGGAGTTGGCGGTTGCAGGCGACCTTCTGTATTGTACTCTTTGATTACATTATAGACTGTTGCACGAGATATGCCTATAAATTAAGATTAGTAATGTATGTTATTACCTTACAATGCATGTTACTTTCAAATACATTTATTTTTTAAGGTAATCATTTTATGATCCTTACCCGCAATTTCTGCAGTTTTGTTAATTAACTGCGTTCTATAAACAGGAGTACCTTCGGGCCCCCTTAACATCTTCATAAATATTTATCACTATTCTTTTTTCTGTAGAACGAAGCGGTGTTTGCTTTATTCTATTCTTCTTAGGAGACAATATTTTAACATCGTGATCTACTTTGGGGCCTCGTTTTTTTCGCTGCTGACACTGATCAGCGCTACTAGCAGTTCCAGAGCGCACATGTTGCGCTTGCAAGCCACTCGGGCCTACACCGGGATCGTCCGTGTCCATAGTTCAACAAAACGTACCGCTTTGTACGAACAACACAAAACTAATAACGATAACAAAACAATAACAACAGAAAAACAGTAACAAATAACAACTAAACCACGAAAATTCAGCAATAACAAGTATCCACAAGTGAGTGAATGACAATTTGACAACTGCAGATTATTTACGCAATTTGACGTATGATATCATAAACCGACAAAATAAAAAAACACGTGCTGCCACCACTTAGAAGGGAATATGTAACATTTTAGATTTGGTAGAGTTATAGTGACATGAAAAACGTTCCGGGTCCTGTCCTCCCCTGCTTCTTTTAGATTTTAAACCTTGACACGACAATATTTTATGTAAAAACTAAATAATATTAAATGAAAGCCTTGTAATTTCAGAAGGTAGATAGGTTAAATAAGTACAAATAAGTGTGACAGCTGTTACTTAAATTTATTATATTTAACTCCACATCAATCTTGACTGTAATAATGTTTGTTGTACTTTTATTACAAAGTGTGCCCCTAAAAGAGTCTTTTTTTACTTCTGTCTAATGCTATTGTAAATGGAGTATAGTGGCATATATGTGTATTTAAATTTTTGCTAAGAAAGCTTTCAAGGACATTGGAGCATTAGAATAATGTTACCGATTCCATTAAACCGGCAGTATCGGCCAGGATATCTTCGTTCAGTCGCGAGGTGTTCGTGGCGTGGGGTTCTCGGGTACGCCTGCGCTGCTCCGCGCTGGGCGCGCCGCCGCTGCGCTGGCGCTGGTCGCCGCTGCCCAGCGCGCACACACTCACTGATGATGGCGATCTCATCATACATAGTGAGGATATAGATGATAATTATACTTGAAGGTTGTTCTTTTGATTGATACTCCGTCTGTGGTGACTGGTGCGGTTTGTGTTTAGAGGTGGATGTGTCGTCGGCGGGCAACTACACTTGCGTGGTACGCAACGCGCTGGGCTCGGACGCGATGGGCGTAGCGCTGAGCGTGCGCGCACCGCCCGCGCCGCCCGCGCCGCGCCTGCGCAGTGCCGCCCTGCACGCACTGCACCTCTCCTGGGACAAGCCGCACGACGGCGGCGCACACATACTCGGTAAGAACCAGCTCACTCACGACTTCAAGTCATTTAAAAAGGTTAATTTGTAGTTGAAATTATGAACCATCATGCATATATGACAGGTTACACGGTATGGTGGTCCCGGGGTAACAGTCCGGACGTGCTGGACGCGGAGGGCGCGGCGGGCGCGCGGGCTCGGCGCGTGCCGGCCGCCGACACGTCGCTGTGGCTGGCGCGGCTGGCGTGCGGCGCGGCCTACCGCGTCACGCTGCAGGCGCACAACGCTGTGGGCGCGTCGCACCACTCCGCGCCGCTCATTGCGCGCACCAGAGGAGACAGTGAGTCACCTCGTTCTCTACTCAGTCTCGACACGTGCTCCAGCCCCACCATGCACTCGGTGGCCTCTTTCACAGCTGATTCCCCATGCTGCATTTGTATGTAAGCGTGTACTATGCGTAGAGGCTAAGCCGCCGCCGGGTAAGGAGTTCGTGTGGGCGAACAGCACGACGCTGCGCCTGAACTTGCTGGCGTGGGGCGGGCGCTGCCCCGTGGCCGCCTGGGCGCTGGCCCTGCGCCCGGCACTAGGCGGCGCCTGGCAGCAGCTGCTCACCGACGGAGAGGCCGCTGAGGTAACCCCCGTACCTCTCACTGCGTCGCATGCTACCCATACCGCCAGTATACCGTGTGCTGTGTGTGCAGGCCGGCAGCCTGCGGCCGGGCGCGTGGTACGAGGTGCGCGTGGTGGCGCGCTCGCCCGCCGGCGACACCAGCGCGCTCTACCGGGCCGCCACGCACACGCTCAATGGAGGTGCGACATATGGTGCCCAGTCCATGCAAATTTTACTTATGAATCATTTTAAATAGCCGCCATTTCGGATTATAATGTTTACCTTACCAATTTATTTAAACAGCCGCCATTTCGGATTAAGATTTTATCCTTACCCTTTTATTTATTGTAAAACTTATATTTATTGTAAAAAAAAAACATTGGTTTTTACGACAATATTGAACGCAATGACTTACTGTATGGTTCTCTAGACTGTGCTACAGGTGCGTGATAGTTTCGTGAAAATGCACGCAGAGCGCGTGGGCGAGCCGGTGGAGGTACCGGCGGCGGCGCACGGCGTCGTGGCGGAAGGCGCGGGCGGCGCGGGCGGGGTCGCGCGGGGCGCGGGCGCGGACCCGCTGTGGCGCGCCGGCCTGGCGCCCGCGCTGCTGGGCGGCGGGCTTGCCGCGCTGCTGGCCGCGCTCACCGGTAAGCCTCGCTCGGCTGCGGCCGGCCGCTCGCACGCTGCGCAGCGCACGTGACAGCGCCCTGACTGTGCAGGGCTGGCGCTGGCGCGGCGGCGGCAGGCGGCGTGGTGCCTGCGCCGCGACTGCTCGCTGCAGGCGTGCGCGCCGCACCCGCAGCTCTACACCACGGAGCCCAGCAAACGGAATGGGAAGGCCCTCACTCCGCCCGACGGTAACGCATACTCACAATTAATATTGTACATAATCATAGATGCTGCTCTCTCGAGCAGGTCTGCGTTCAAGTCAATGACGTAAATTGGTTCAAGTTACTAGTTATAATGTCGATTACCTGTTCTCTCTTCTTCTGCACTTTAGAATATTTACATGCTTACTAATCCAGAACTCAAGGTGCAGACCAGTTTGGAACAAGTGTTTCTTCAGGGGAAGTACCACTAACCATCATCAATTTGACTCTCGATAGTATTGCGAGAAGATTAATAAATAAGGCTATGCTGCCATCATACGGTGAAAAGCCGTTGAAGTGTATCCCTATGGGTAGGTTGCAGATGGAAACAACTGTTCACTCCAAGGTTCCTTTTATTAATAATCCAATTATAACATACAAATCGTATTGCTTACTTATATTACTTAGTTACTAGAATAACAATGCTTGGTTTGCGAAACGTGACATGTTACTGGACCGACGACTGTCTTAATGGGGATCAGCAAAGGCATTTCCTTACACCGTAACTAACACTATTATCAAAAACTAGCTTTTGCCACATAATAACTAGTAGTACTAACGTACAGAAGATGCACGCCTTTGATCTTGAAGAAAGCCGCCTTTATAATAGCCTACAAAATCACTTCCCCGCCAATGCGCAAGCTAAATTGCACTTAATCGCCGCGCTTGAGAGTTGTTAGGTATTGCTTCTGCCCGCGACTTCGCAATAAATAAATAGGTAGGTAGGTATTATCCAATCACCGAACAATAATAAACATGTCAGCGTAATTGCGACACCGCGCTCTATGCCTTGAATATTTTATGTATTAGGTACTTACCTAATTAAACAGTCAGTACGTTTTCGGATAACATAAGTATCGGGCGCGAGTGGCGCGACCATAGATAAAAGTCTATGGGCGCGACCGGCGGCGGCGCGACCCTATCTCATCTCATTCACCTCATTAGTAATAATCGTTATCTCATTAATTGTATTACTGAAATGTAGCTATCTTTATAATCTTCGACAACACGATGCAGCACACCCTTGAGGAATGCCCTGCTTGGGCAGTGCAGCGCCATGACCTCTGACTCTAATCCGTAGCAGACGCACCGGGCGCCGGAGGATGCGAAACGATCTCCGGCCGCCTTAGGGTGCGGCCTGCAGGCAACAGACTTGGGGTTTGTTGCCTGAACAGTAAAAGGCCCGAGTCGGCGGCGCGCCGTGTTCCGCGCGCGCCTCTCTCTAGAGGAATGGCAGCCGTATGCGGCCGCTGAGGGGATGGGTTCATGCGGGCCAACACCTGGCCGGGAGCTGACGAAGGTAGCAGCATAACACCGTGTGGTTTTAGTCAGTAAGAGCCTGACAGACCCTTCCACCCACCCCAGGGTGGTGGACATCCATGAGGATTTCCACACGAAAAAAAAAACAAAAAATGGTAGTAAGTGTATGTGTACATAAATATTATGAGTACTGTTAGGACAGAAGTGAAATCACAATTAAATAGAAGAATTATTAGAGATCGTAAAAACTAATCACATCTATCTATCTATATAAATAAAAAGAAAAGTCCTGACTGACTGACTGATTGACTGACTCATCAACGCCCAGCCCAAACCCTTGCACCTAGAAAGCTGAAATTTTGCACAGAGGTTCCCTTTATAATGTAGACAAGGAATAAGGATGTTTCGAAATTCAACCCCTAAGGGGGAGAGGGTGAAATTTCACGCGGACGAAGTCGCGGGCAGAAGCTAGTGAATTATAAAAATAATTATCAACCATAGCAAAATGACAATCAGATGAACTAAATCATCACTAATCAAATTAAAGAAATCAACATGAGAGTATTGAGATACACACCTAACGGCTGACGGCTGACGTACTCTGTGGGATAGCGCTTCTGCACGCAACGCTGTCAAAAACCATAGACCGCCAAACAAAGACCAGAGAGCCTGGCCTGCCGCCTAGGGCAGCCTCCCCCGCGCTGCTTGGCCGGGTAGTAGTATCCAACAGTACTGATCCGAGCTGTGCCCCGCCAAAAGGCATACAAAATATCAAAGGTTCCATAATGTCATGTGATAAATAAATAAAAAATAAAATAATAATACATAATTATGTCTGTTTGGGGCACTATAGGTCTATAACTATTTGTTTGGTGAAAGAAAATAATATTGAAAACAGTTAGGCGTCTTTACTCAAAAGACATTTATTTTTTACTGAACTTAACTTACTTACATTTTGATATTTGAATGAGTGAACTGTATGAACGTTGTTTTATGTATGTGTGCAGTATGCGTGTGTGTAAGGAGAGTACTTATTACTGTTATGGATCTTAGTCCTTTTAGACAATGTCATAACATGAGAACAGATTGGATTTAGTTAACAGGTATAATTAAAATTTGACATTTAAATATTCGTCAACAGAATAATATCTACACCTTGCTATTTAACAATTTGAACAGATTTCTTTTAAATTCGTTAATGTTAATACTTGAGATAACTTGTCCTGGTAACTTATTATATAGTTTTTGAGCCATTGCATAAAAGCCGTTGCTATGAAATAGTGTTTTTATTGCTAACACCTGCAACTTTTTCGCTTAAGGAATGGCCGGTGGCAATCACATGTTTTGCGAATTGAGATTTTTCGGGATCTATCTACATAGTTATTGCGGAATTAAAAGTAAATAAATAACTTTACACTTTATTTTTTGGGTTTTATGATAATGCACCACTCATGTTGAATAAAATAGTATTGATAAGAGTAATTATTAAGGTAATTGATTTGTAGCGACAGAAGAGCTGCACGAGATTAGCCCGTACGCGACGTTCAGCATGGCGGGCGGCGCGGGCGCGGGCGCGGCGTGCGAGGGCGGCGCGGGCGCGGGCTGCGCGCTGCACCTGCGCACGTTCGGGCGCGCCGAGCCGCTGGACCTGGCCGCGCCGCCGCCGCGCCCCAACCTGCTCGCGCACACGCCAGGTAGGTCCGGCGCGCTGCTCCACATGAGTCTACGAACTGCTCGCTACATGTCGCACATCACTCAAAATGTACCTAGTAGTGTGTATGCAGTAGGTTTTTACCAAACGAGTAAAATAAGGTGTACTGCTACATACCAGTTCATAAGACAATATAATATAGGACTAGCAGCGCCCCGCGGTTTCTCTGCCAAATTTTATCGAAATCCGTTCAGTGGTTTAGGCGTGAAAAGGTAACATACAGACAGAGTTACTTTCGAATTTATAAATATTAGTATGGATTGACAGGGTATACGGTACACGAAAAACATGTATACCTACCAACGTAACAAACAATACATGAATAACCTGCATAGGTACCAGGTATACGGTATACCTGTGCAGGTAATTCATGTTTTCCAACAATAGTCGATGTTTCAAGAATCCACAGACTCTAGTGAAGTTTAGCAAAAATATCCTTTTCCCTGGAAAACGATACAGGGATATTCATCTTCGAATATTAGAAACTTAACGTGTCGCGGGCTGAACTAGCAATATTATTGGTAAAATTAATATGCCAATATATTGGGTCATAATTAGAGATACTTAACATATTAAGTATGGATAGGTAGACTAACTGCCAACAACTCGACAGCAGTATGAGTTTCAAGTCATGTCATCAAACTCGAGGATGCAGTCCCGCGACGCTCACTTCATGTTAGTAAAGACAGACGTGCCCGGTTGCCCGGCGCGGTGCCGGCGTGCTGACAGTCCCGCGACGCTCACTTCTTGTTAGTAAAGACAGACGTGCCCGGTTGCCCGGCCCGGCGCCGCCGGCGCACTGACAGTCCCGCGACGCTCACTTCTTGTTAGTAAAGACAGACGTGCCCGGTTGCCCGGCGCGGTGCCGGCGTGCTGACAGTCCCGCGACGCTCACTTCTTGTTAGTAAAGACAGACGTGCCCGGTTGCCCGGCCCGGCGCCGCCGGCGCACTGACAGTCCCGCGACGCTCACTTCTTGTTAGTAAAGACAGACGTGCCCGGTTGCCCGGCCCGGCGCCGCCGGCGCGCTGACAGTCCCGCGACGCTCACTTCTTGTTAGTAAAGACAGACGTGCCCGGTTGCCCGGCGCGGTGCCGGCGTGCTGACAGTCCCGCGACGCTCACTGCTTGTTAGTAAAGACAGACGTGCCCGGTTGCCCGGCGCGGTGCCGGCGTGCTGACAGTCCCGCGACGCTCACTGCTTGTTAGTAAAGACAGACGTGCCCGGTTGCCCGGCGCGGTGCCGGCGTGCTGACAGTCCCGCGACGCTCACTGCTTGTTAGTAAAGACAGACGTGCCCGGTTGCCCGGCGCGGCGCCGGCGCGCTGACAGTCTCGCGATGCTCACTTCTTGTTAGTAAAGACAGACGTGCCCGGTTGCCCGGCGCGGTGCCGGCGTGCTGACAGTCCCGCGACGCTCACTTCTTGTTAGTAAAGACAGACGTGCCCGGTTGCCCGGCCCGGCGCCGCCGGCGCGCTGACAGTCCCGCGACGCTCACTTCTTGTTAGTAAAGACAGACGTGCCCGGTTGCCCGGCCCGGCGCCGGCGCGCTGACAGTCTCGCGATGCTCACTTCTTGTTAGTAAAGACAGACGTGCCCGGTTGCCCGGCGCGGCGCCGGCGTGCTGACAGTCCCGCGACGACGCTCACTTCTTGTTAGTAAAGACAGACGTGTCCGGTTGCCCGGCGCGGCGCCGGCGTGCTGACAGTCCCGCGACGCTCACTTCTTGTTAGTAAAGACAGACGTGCCCGGTTGCCCGGCGCGGCGCCGGCGCGCTGACAATCCCGCGACGCTCACTTCTTGTTAGTAAAGACAGACGTGCCCGGTTGCCCGGCGCGGCGCCGGCGTGCTGACAGTCCCGCGACGACGCTCACTTCTTGTTAGTAAAGACAGACGTGTACGGTTGCCCGGCGCGGTGCCGGCGCGCTGAAAGTCCCGCGACGCTCACTTCTTGTTAGTAAAGATAGACGTGCCCGGTGCCCGGTTGCCCGGCGCGGAGCCCGCGCATCGGCGCGCTGACAGTCTCGCGATGCTCACTTCTTGTTAGTAAAGACAGACGTGCCCGGTTGCCCGGTGCGGCGCCGCGCCGGCGCGCTGACAGTCCTGCGACGCTCACTTCTTGTTAGTAAAGACAGACGTGTCCGGTTGCCCGGCGCGGAGCCCGCGCATCGGCGCGCTGACAGTCCCGCGACGCTCACTTCTTGTTAGTAAAGACAGACGTGCCCGGTTGCCGGGCGCGGCGCCGGCGCGCTGACAGTCCCGCGACGCTCACTTCTTGTTAGTAAAGAAAGACAGACGTGCCCGGTTGCCCGGCGCGGCGGGCGCCGCAAGCCGGTCGGCGCGCTGACAGTCCCGCGACGCTCACTTCTTGTAACAATCGCATCGCTCGCACGTTTACAATTTCCGTCGGTGTTCAGAATTATGCTCGTACTTACCGGATTTTATGATTTTTTTTTAGAAATTTGATTTGGTTAATCTAATAACAGCAAGTAATTAATATACAGTGCGCATCTAAATTTGTATTTTTCTTTGAAATCGTGTGGTCATCATCCAGTCGGGACTGGAATCTGGATGAATTTCTCGTTCGAATTTATTTCGTCCATTTCTTCCAAACATGACTACGTTAGCGGCCAACCAGCTCAGAGTTCACATCATCATCTTTCCCACAATCCGCTTCGGATCGTACGACGGTACGAGTGTGGTTACTGGCGATGTTATAATCAGTGCCGTAATTAGCCTTTTATGCGCCCGGTGCGAGCTGCTATAACCGCGCCCTTTCTTTTTTTTTTGCGGATGGGAAATCATCAAATGACCCCTTCCGCTCTGGGTGGAGCGGAAGGGAGTGTCAGACTCTTACTGACTAAAACCCACCCGTGTTCCTTCCTTAGCCCTTTATGTTCCGGGCCAGCGGTCCAGCTTTGGTTCTAAGGGGCCTCTTCCTCGATGCTGACATCTCTTTGAGGCGCGCGTGGAACACGTAAGCGCCGTCCGGCACGGGCCTGGTCCTGATCGGACGGTGAGCTACCCATTACTCTCCGCCCGCAGGCCCACGCCTACGGAGGCCAGGAGTCGTCAAGCGGCTCCCGACGCCTGGAGCGTCTCCCGCGGCGGCTCTCTCCCTGAGCCGTCCCGCCACCTCCTTTGCTAGCATGACTGCTTCGCAGAAGGAGGTGACTGCCTCCCACTCCTCTCGCCCTGGACCATGGCTTGCACCAGGGCCGGACGCGAGAGGTCGCCGCCGCTACCGATTGCCTTTACGAGGACACGGCGGTGCTCTGCCCAAGCGGGGCAGACCTCCACCGTGTTCTCTGGGCGATCGTGGCAATGGTGTCACCCGGGCGTTTCCTCCCGCCTGATGATGTGCAGGAACCTCCCGAAACTTCCGTGTCCGGTGAGGACCGTCAGGCGGTAGGTGAGGGCGCCGTGGCCCCTCTCTAGTCACTCCTCAAAGAGGGGTCTTATCGCCGCTATCGTGGCGTGCCCTGCGCTGGGTTGCGACAGTCGCTCTTTCCATGTCGCCATGAGATCACGCCGGAGATCCGTCCGCTCCGCCGCTGAAGCGGATTTTACCCCCGGCGTAGTGCCTGCGCGCGCCACTCATATAGGCGCGAGAGGACTATCGCCTCCAGATTCCATGGCGGCAGTCCGGCAAGGAGGCTTGCTGCCTCGCCCGAGATCGTGCGGTAGCCCCGGATGAGCCTTACGGCTACCACTTTCTGGGACGCGTTCAGGTAGTGGGCGGCTCGCCGCCGCAGTGAACGCGCCCACACCGGGGCCCCGTATAGGGCCATGGACTGCACGACCCCCGCGTAAAGCCTCCGGCAGGAGGCGTTTAGCCCCTCAGCCCCTTGAGCAAGAGCCGCTTGAAGGCGGCTCCGGCCCATTCCAGTTTGGGGGCCAAACGTCGGAAGTGCTCGACGAAGTTCCACCGGCTGTCGAGGACGAGACCCAGGCATTTCATCGTCGTCTCGACGCCGATGTGAACCCCTCCTACCGTTATTTGGGAACCCGATGGTGGCGCGTTCCGGGGCCCATGAAACGACATGGCCTCGGACTTGTGCAATGCCACCTCGAGACCCAACTGCCTGATCCTCTCCACGACTATCGCAACCCTGCGTGTCATCGCGTCGGCCGCCGCCTAAAGCGAACTCCCCTGCGCCAGCACCAGCGTGTCGTCAGCGTAGCAAACCACGCTGACGCCATCAGGGAGGTCGGCCCGCAGTACCCAGTCGTAGCCGATGTCCCACAGGAACGGCCCCAGAACCGATCCCTGCGGGACACCGCACGACATCTCTCGCTGGTTCCACGCCCCGTCGCGACCGGCGTAGATGACGGCTCTGTCCGTCAAATACGCCTCGACTATTCGACGGAGGTAGTTCGGCACCCGGTGATACCGGAGTGCCTCTACAATGCAGCTCCAGGGCAGGGTGTTAAACGCGTTGGCGATGTCGAGTGACACCGCCACGACGACCCCACCCCGGGACACCGCGTCCCCCGTCGTGAGGGCTCACACGCGCATGATGGCGTCCACTGTCGAGCGCCCCTTGCGGAAGCCAAACTGGCTGTCCGCAAGAACCGGCCCCGTCCTCACCAGGTGCCCGACAAGGTGGCCCGCAATCACTCTCTCAAAGAGCTTGCCGACCTCGTCGAGCAGCACGATGAGCCGGTATGCTGACGGAAAGTCCGCAGGGCGCCCTGGCTTCCGAATGAGGACCAGCTTCCCCGTCTACCAACGGAGTGGAAACTGGCCTCTCCAAATATGCGCTTAAGAGCGCCTCCAGTCGACGCCAGAGAGCCCTCGAGGCCAGGACCCAGGCATTACCTGGCAAGCTAGAGTCTGTCAAGCGAGTCGAGTCCACAACCCTTTTACTGATTTCTTATAATGGCAATACTATGATCTGTCAAACAGATTGTCACAAATACTGTTGTAACCTCTTAATAATCCGGTTTTTGTTGAGTTTTTTAATGTTATAATGCCGAAACCTATTAAAAGTAGTGTCAGGAGCTTGTTGTTTACAATGATTAATAAATATAATCATGTACAGAGTGAATCTGACGACGTGTTATCGCAAAAACGACGACTTTTGGATGAAATCGTTTCAACATCAGGTAGGTTGGCAACAACGTGTTGATACTTTTAGCACAATTGTCTAACTTTTTTTATTTTACTGTGATGTGATCACGATTTCCGTTTTGGTTTAGATCCAGACGTCGTGTTCATGACCTTGAAACTTACTTATATCAGTGTTGACACCTGAAAGATTTTTGAATTTGCCGCCTTTTTCGTGGGACTAGACTCGCTTGACAGACTTTAGTCATTACCTAGCAAGTCGGGTCCTGGGGTAACCGCGCCCTTGAAATATTTTCTAATCATAACCGGTTCTGACAATAAAATGGATTGTCTATAAAAATAAATAGTTTTTTTATCAATTACTTCATTTATATGAATTTTAAAGTTTTGTGTGGGGTAAGATCATAGCCGGCGTCTGAACTTTCTCTCAAGTCATGTCTCTTTACTCCCTTTTTACGCTTTTCAGGAAAATCGTTTTCGATACCACATTCTTCACAAACTTTTACGATTATTATTACGATCTCATCTTTAATATTGATATTATTTATTTGTAAGAAGAATATACGCGGACGACGCGAATCCACACGTATAAATAAATAAAGGTATTGTTAGTGGCCCAGGTCTGGTCATTTCTGCGCCCCTCCAGGGTCTGCGCCCTGTGCCTGGGCACCGCTGGCACTGCCCTAGTTACGGCACTGGTTATAATAGATGAAATTGTGTATGTCAGAGTACGGGCGCTCACGCGACAGCGACTCGGAGTCCAGCGGGTCGCCGTGCGCTGCGTGCGCCGCCGAGCTGTACCGCCTGCCCGCCGCGCACCTGTCCGGTGAGCCGCCGCCGCGCGCCTTCTGTGTACTGTTGTGTGAGTAGTGTGTGCTGACGCGCGCGTGTGTGCAGACACGCTGCCGGCGGTGGAGTCGAGCGCGGAGGACACGGTGTACGGCTCGCAGGGCAGCCGGGCGGCGCGCGGCCGGCAAGCGGCGCGCGCGCGCCGGCGCCGCGACCACGCGCGCCATGCCAGCCAGCCCACCGTCAGGTGAGTCGCCCCGCGCCCGGGCCCCCACGCCATCACACACCACTGTTAAAGTGTCTCACATGTTTGCCATATTTTAAAAAACTATGTAAAATTCCTAGGTTTTTCTGTACACTTTTGATGATCTTTAGACTCGTAAAAATGTATAGCACTCGTACATTGTGTATCGTACCAACACGTTACCAGAACAGTAAACTAGCATTTTCTTTTCCGATAAAGCCACCGTTTCTAAGAAGAAGACGATATAGAGGACCGTTAGACTCGGTAATATACATAATAGAGTGACCTCGACTAAAGCCCCGGCTCCCGACACCCAGCATGGCTTGTGCGCTTCTAGTGACTAGGCACTCCGATGCAGTGCGGACCGTGCATGCTAGCTAGCTGCATGAGTGCGGGTCCGCACCGCCCCGCACGGACCCCCGGCCGGTAGTGCCAGCGCGCAGCGCGTAGATACCCGTAGGATCTTAGTGGCACAGTTCTAATAGGCGCTACGGTCTGTATCCGTCGCCCGACGCGCGTCTGTACACTTGGGAAACCGAGGAAAGTATGCATTCAACCTAGGAGGTCACTTGGTTGGTGGATACTTATCTCGGATCTATGTGAAAATAAAAACGATTAAGGCATGATTATTAACCACCTACATAAATGATGGTTGCTTAGTGAAGTGTTCGGGCGATTGTAGCGATCTGTGCTGTTCCAATATAATCTAGTCCCAGTCCAATAGCTGCGAGTTAGGCTAGTCCGCATGCGCGCAGTTCACCTCCCCCGCCGCGCCTCCGCTCACGGCGCCGTGTGTTGCAGGTACCAGGCAGCGGCGCGCGCGCGCGACGGCCCGCGGTGAGCGAGCGCCGCTCTCCACTGTACATACTGTTGTGATAACTGTAAGCGTTCCCCTTGTCTTACCAATCATCTGAAAATGTTTATTAAACAAACTGAGTTTTATACCATTGTTTCATTTCACAATACATGACGACTCAACCTCGCAGACAGCTAAAATGTCGTACAAAAAATTCAATACAGGCCTCTTTTTGCAGGCGCTTGTTGTGTCGCGGGTTGAAAATCACAATAATATTATAAAGGCGAAAGTTTGTGAGTGTGTGTGTGTGAGTGTGTGTGAGGGTGTGTTTATATGCTTGTTACTTCTTCACGCTCAAACGGCTGAACCAATTTTGATAAAAAATTGTATGGAGGTAGCTGACACCCTGGACTGCTCCGCAATCGCGGCTCGCGGCGCGCATAGAGTCGTATGGAGTGGGAAGTAAACTGGTTCCTAAGATCGTGAGCGAGTGAGACAAAACAAAGGCGGATTACTAATTACAGGCCTATATCCAAGCTGTGCATTATAGCTAAAATATTTGAGAGGATTGTCTATAACCAGTTATATTCCGCCCTTGCTAACTCGTTCAGCTCCTTTCAGCACGGATTTTTGAAAGGACGGTCTACCACTTCTAATCTGATTTTATTTAATGATTTCATTACGGATGCTATGGATAATGGTAAGCAGGTCGATGTGGTTTACACAGATTATAGCTAGGCATTTGATCGGATCGACCACGATACCTTGATAATGAAGCTAAACTACATGGGCATCCGTGGGGACCTCTTGAGGTGGTTCTCTTCTTACATTGATAACCGGTCACAAGCAGTAGTACTCAATAATTATATGTCCAGTTGGGTAAATGTGCCCAGCGGAGTGCCTCAGGGTTCATTGCTCGGTCCTTTTTTATTTGTAGTCTATGTGAACGACATCGATCAGTGTCTCCGTTCATCCAAACTATTATGCTTTGCCGATGACATGAAAATCTTTGCCACTATTTCAACGCTCGAAGATAGAGTAGCACTACAGGCTGACTTGTATCGGCTTGAAGAGTATTGTCGGGCTAATAAACTTGATCTCAACCCATCCAAGTGTTCGGTGATCACTTACACTAGAAAACGTGCAGTCCTAGCAACTACTTATACTTTGGCGGGCCAGATTTTGCCAAGGTGCAACACCATTCGTGATTTGGGCGTCCATCAAGACAGTAAGTTACTTTTTGACACACACATTGATGCAATTGTTAAAAAAGCTTCTAAACTGCTTGGGTTTATAATACGTCTTTCTAAGTGTTTTACTGACGCTAAAACACTAAAAATATTGTATTGCACTTTTGTAAGAAGTCAGCTTGAGTACGCGTCTCAGATTTGGAATCCACGTTATCATAAATACATTGACCGCATGGAAAACATCCAAAGACGGTTCATAAAATATCTTTGCTTTCATCAAAAGATTCCATATCAGTCAGCCGATTATCTTGAACTTTGTAAGAAGTATCATCTGCTAGTCCTACGTGTGTTTCACTACAACATGTTTCAGGATTTTTAGAAAAGAACCCACCAAAAAAAAATATTTCATAAGCAACTTTCAAAAAAATGTGAAATCCACCAAAAACATTTTCATGTAAAATGTTGCCAAACGAGACCACATATTATGGCTCGCACTGCCAAAAAGTTATCAGATCTCATGTAGAGCCAAGCTTCTAACTCTACACGCCCTAACTTCACAAACTCTACACCTTAGTCAAAATATGAGGCTTGGCCGTTTCGTTACTATTGTATAACAGAAAAGTAATGAACAGTGAATACATTTTTCACCTTACGCCCATGTGATGGTAGCGAAACGGCCAAGCCACATATTCTGACTAAGGTGTAGAGTTTGTGAATTTAGGGCGTGTAGAGTTAGAAGCTTGGCTCTACATGAGATCTGATAAGTTTTTGGCAGTGCGAGCCATATGTGGTCTCGTCTTGGCAACATTTTACATGAAAATGTTTTTGGTGGGATTATACTTTCTTTTTATTTTTTTATATCAATGTTACTAACACTAGAATATAAGATGTTTGTAATACTAGTACTAACAAAATATGGATCGCTGTTGTCCGAAATAAATGAATTTTAATTTATTTTTATTAAGATGTCTATCGCTCTCCCGCGTGATTTCGCCGATCTGCTGGGAAGCAAGTTCCAGTTCCAGTTCGCGCTCAGCCCGCGTTTTTGTTGCGGTGATTATTAAGATGTCTATCGCTCTCCCGCGTGATTTCGCCGATCTGCTGGGAAGCCAGTTCCAGTTCCAGTTCGCGCTCAGCCCGCGTTTTTGTTGCGGTGATTATTAAGATGTCTATCGCTCTCCCGCGTGATTTCGCCGATCTGCTGGGAAGCCAGTTCCAGTTCCAGTTCGCGCTCAGCCCGCGTTTTTGTTGCGGTGATTATTAAAATGTCTATCGCTCTCCCGCGTGATTTCGCCGATCTGCTGGGAAGCCAGTTCCACCTCCGCGCTCAGCCCGCGTTTTTGTTGCGGTGATTATTAAGATGTCTATCGCTCTCCCGCGTGATTTCGCCGATCTGCTGGGAAGCCAGTTCCAGTTCGCGCTCAGCCCGCGTTTTTGTTGCGGTGATTATTAAGATGTCTATCGCTCTCCCGCGTGATGTCGCCGATCTGCTGGGAAGCCAGTTCCACCTCCACGCTCAGCCCGCGTTTTTGTTGCGGTGAAAGAAAGAAAGAAAATACGTTTATTTGCGGCAAACATGACTAAATAAAAAACGGTAGCGCGTTTGTTTCGTACGTATTTGTGGGAGTCAAAAAATGGATGTTGATTTTACGGAAGACCTATGTCTTATCCGGTCATGAGGAAGGTAGAATATGTAGTACGTTTTTACCGACTTCACAAAAAGGAGGAGGTACTATGTTCGGATGTTTGTATGTTTTTTTTTTTTTGTATGTTTGTTCATCGAATACTCCGCCAATTGTCGACGGATTTTCAAAATTCTTTTTTTGTTCGAAAGTAGATAGTTCTGAGGTGGTCCCACTGTCACCAAGTTAGGATCTGATGATGGGATCTTAGAGAAATCGAGGGCAACCCTCAAATTTTATAGGCTCACTTATTGTTTTTCGCATATTTTATGAAGTATCTTGTGTATTTGCGTATGGTTGTCACCATCTCAGGTAGCTGGGCTGATGATGGAAGGTACAACTCCTTAACAGTAAGAAGTTACTCGAACAGGCATGGACTGTTTTAGTAAATTGTTTTGATGTTTGATAGGGCAAAAAGTACAAACCTTGAAATTACAGCACCGTAGTCGTGTTTGGGCTCATTTTAAACAGGACTAAATTTTAAGTTAAAAGAATGTTGACATAAGTCTGGCCTGATTCTGCAGCCAGGATTATCAGCTAGGAGAGTGGAATACTAGGAGAACTCCTCAACAATTAACGTCCCTGCATCGGGAAAAGCAATATTTTGTAAAAGGTGATCAGCAGTTGACATTAGGCTATTGTAACTTAGATAAATTACAAACTGACCCACTAAAAAAAATAAAAAAAAACTTTTTTACAAAAAAAAACAACCGACTTCCAAAAAACACTATAAAGTGAAAAATAACTTTAATTTCGGAAGTCGGTGGCAAAAAACAAAAACACAAATCCAAAGACACCGACTTCCGAAATTAAAGTTATTTTTCACTTTATAGTGTTTTTTGGAAGTCGGTTGTTTTTTTTTCCTCAAATTAACGCGGGTGAAACCGCGGGGCACAGCTAGTATTAGTATAGATTTGATACAGGTACCCTCTACCTAACCTATTATATTTTTAGTTTTTAAACAAGGGTTTAAATTACACGAATTTTATGTAGGTATATTGTATATATTTTGATTTAATTCCTGAACAGCATCGTGTGCCCATGACATCTCTGATGCATGTAAAGTAGGCGACCAAGCTTTATGTATAAAGGCGGCCTAAAGCCTCGTAATCTTAGTGCATTCATCCAAAGTTCTACTTTGTCTGGCGAAGCACCGCGTAGAAAGTGTATGATGACTTTATTATCTGAAAAAGGTAAAAAAAATATAAAAATTACAGAAGTGCTTCGCTAGCTGCTGTGAGCCTTGGTGTGGTAGGTGTGTATGTACCTTGACGAAGGTGTCGAGTGAGAGTGGGACGACGAGCCCCGCGGCGGGGCGCAGCGGTCGCTTGGCGCGCTCCATCACCAGCACGAGCGAGCGCCGGAACGACAGCCGCTCGCGCCGCCACTCCATGCTGTAGATCGACTGCGCCACGCACGCGCTCTGTCGACACACGGCATACGAGTCATGACGAGTCACACAAGCGACCCTCTCTCGAACAAACGCGTTCTATCGTGGCGAAGTTACCTCGTCGGTGACCTCGTTGCCGTAGTAGCAGTACAGGAACAACTCCGTTAGGATGCAGCTGATGAACAGAGTCATCGATGCAAACTCTACGCTTAGCACGTTCAACTAATTACAAATAACAAACATTCAAATTAATAACAATCGCAATCATCAAATCAAACCTGCCTGAATAAGGGCACTCACACTGACTATCTTATAGGCAGCCATACACAAGATCCAACCACCGATCCCGAACTGGATCAAGATCGCCGTGCCGAAAATGTCTTGCAGCATCTTCGCAGTCCTGAACAACGGTTAGAGTTAACAATGTGCTCCACTTGCATGATATTACACACGAACGCTTACGAGTCATACCCGTGAGTCATACTTAGTAATCTTCTCGTAGTGCACCAGACACTCCTTGAACAGCTGCAGGAGCACCGCATCGTACTCATGCCCCCGACTCGACCGCGTGACCTCCGCCGCGCGTTGTGGGAGACATTCAAAGTTCATTCTGTAACGTTAGGCGACTCTTACATCAACATTCAAGAAGCAATGCGGGAACAGAGCTTGTTAACGCAATTAACTTTTCTGTAATTGTTGTTATTCGATAAAAGCAAAATTAGCTACCGAGATTATGTTATACTTCCAACATAAGTTTCTGTGACTGCAACATAAGTCTCCCAATAGAGTGCTCTTTTACAGTTTATTTTAGCAGGTATCTAACATGTGCATACTCACCGCAGTATTCTGAGCTGGGTCTTGCACTGGTTGAGCACGGTGGCCATGAACGCGTCCATCGTCGTGTTGGCGATGCCCACCAGCGTGGTTACATAGTATGAGTACGCTAGCACCACGGTGAACCTGCAACCAGCCACGGTTACTACAGCGGCAATACCTGACGGTCATGCCTGGCCATGCATTGTCAGGCTTACATTCTCGGTCCATTATAGTCGACGTTGATCCAAAAGGGGAACTCGACGGGATGCCCCTGCAGACGGTACATGACGGGGAAGGTGATCCACAGCGTGCAGGTTACTACAGCGCAGCCGGAGTACGCGCGCACGAACCGAGCCGCGCGTGCCGCCGTCACGCGTAGCAGCCGCCCGTGCGCCTCCATGCCCTGGTTGTACAGCGGATCTGCAAGCAACCCTCCGCTTGGAGCCTTCGATCAGAGAACGTCCCCGCACCCTGCACCCCGCACCTACCGTCCAGCCCGCAGAGCATCTCATCGATCCGCTCCGCTCTAATGTGGAACATGAGCTGCTTCGCGATGGACGTGATGTGGCACAGGAGCAGGAACATGACTCGCGCCAACTTATCCATATCTTGCCGCACCTAGCAACAACAGATAATACGTTGTTAAAGCGCTTGAGGGTTAGCAAGCTGTGTCGTATAAACTGTAGCTGCATACCTGGTAGGCGTAGACGCATTCCTGCAGCAGGTAGAGCGATGTGAGCGCGAGCGTGAAGGCGCGGTAGAGCGCGTGCAGCGAGCCGCGTGCAGAGCCGCGCACCCCGCCCGCCAGCTGGCAGTAGCCGCAACTGCGCAGGATGTGCAGGTGGGTGGACACGCTGCGCGACGACAGAGACCTGCGCAACATACATACTTTCACTGACACGCGCCGAGGCGCTAACTGCTGCTCCTATAGTCCTAAGAGGAACAACCCTTAGCGAAAAGCGTTGACAACTTGCAGAAGACGACTTGTCACGGTACAAAGATCGCGCGACATCACCAGCGCTTCAAGTGCTGAGAAATAAATTTATTATAATTATATTGCTTGATAAGACGCTGCGCTCTCGCGCGCTGGAGCGGCTGGACCTCAGCGCGTGACAGTGCAGCGTCTTATACCCTAGAACTACTGTATTTTTTTGTAGGTAAAATAAATATTAATAACTTAAACAAATTTATTTAAAATGAGTAAGAATGCGAACATTGTGGGATACGTGTGAAGGCGGTGCTGCACTGGGAGTCCGGTTACAAATCTGACAGTATTCTGTTTCAGTAATGAGGTAATTATAGTGGGGCTGTAATTATAACGTCGGCCACGCGAACAGATTAATAACAGGGCATCGGCCGGCCGGCGGCGAGCGGCGCCGCCCCTCGCGTGTCCGTCACTCCCAGTCACTCCGCACTGATTCACTCGCATATCTTGTTCATCGTAATACTACATTGTGGCTTTCAATAGTCATACAATTAACCGGTAATTATTCATTTAAAAAACGAATCAAAATACTTCGATATACTTACTAAAAGTGTGCCTCTTTAGCTGGTTTTAAAATGATCTAAGAAAGAATTCCTTTCTTTTAAGAGGATCTGGGGGCACGGTAGTGCCCCCACCAAGACGAGCCAAGCGAAGCGCAAGGGCACTACCTACCTTTTCTCGAAGCACTTCGTCGTATTTTTGAACCTTCATAACTTGGGTTTGGATTATACCAGATAAACAAAATTTTCGGGATATGATGTCAGTGGTTGACTTATTAAACCTATAAAGTTTCAATTGTATAGCTCTTATACTTTAGATTTTATTGATATCTAAAATACCCCGATTTCGTCACTGACTCACTTGTGATCATCAATATTCTTAAGGTTCTTTCTGAAGTCCTAGAAAGCTGAAATTTGGTATGTAAGCTAGTAATAGTACACAAACAACAAAACCATTCTAAAATTTGGAACTTTTACCCTCCAACCCCTTAAACTAGGGCATGGAACTTTGTACGAGACTTCCGCAAATAAAAAAATTGATGCTAGAGTTCTGAAAATTGATATAGGGACTCCTTGTTTTATATAATAAATACGTATTTCAGGATTTTCCGTAAATAACCCCCCAAAATTTTTTTTTTATTTCATAAGCAACTTTCAAAAAGATGTGAAATCCCACCAAAAACATTTTCATCTAAAATGTTGCCAAGACGAGACCACATATGGCTCGCACTGTCAACAAGTTATCAGATCTCATGTAGAGCCAAGCTTCTAACTCTACATGCCCTAACTTCACAAACTCTACACCTTAGTCAAAATATGTGGCTTGGCCGTTTCGCTACCATCACATGGGCGTAAGGCGAAAAATGTATTCACTGTTCATTACTTTTCTGTTATACAATAGTAACGAAACGGCCAAGCCAAATAAATTGAAAATGTTTAATAATAATGTTCTTAGCAATCTTCAACAGCAAGTTTTGATTCACAAGACCCCAACATAAACTATGCTACATTATTTTCTACAGTATGCCAAGAATTCAATAAAGCATGACCTGTAAAAAAAGTTACTATCAATACTAAACCAAAATTTAGTGAATGGGCCACTGCTGGCATTAGAAAAAGCAGAGATATTTTATATAATCTGTATCACGAGAAATCATTAACTTCTGATCAAGCCCTTCATAATTATGTAAGAAATTATTCTAAAATATTCAAAAGAGTCTGCGCTGTGGCTAAATCTAAATTAATAAGTAACAAAATTAGTATGTCTAATAATAAAATAAAAGCTGTGTGGCAGGTAATTAACAAAGAAACTGGAAACACAAAACAGCGAGATCAGAATGAGTTGTCCCTAAAAATGGATAATGAAACCATTTCAGATAAGTTTAAAGTTGCTGACACACTAGAAAATTTCTTTACCAACATCCCAGTAGAGGTTACAAAGTCTCTCCCCTCATCACCTATATTAGCTGAAGCTCTTCTTAAAGAAAACTTTACTAAGGATATTCCAAGCTTTGAATTCCAGCCCATTTCTGTTACCACAATTAAAAAAGCATTTAAAAGTCTTAACATAAAAAACACTGAAGACTTATGGGGGATTTCTGTTAAGGTTCTTGGAGATATTATTGACACAATTGCCCCTGCCCTAACAGGCATATTTAATCAATGTTTAGACAGCGGTACGTTTCCTGACTTAATGAAACATAGTAAAGTAGTACCAATTTTCAAATCGGGTAGTAAGTCTGATCCCTCTAATTATAGACCTATATCTGTGCTACCAGCTATGAGCAAAATCTATGAAAAAATCATCCTGGACCTGATGTTGTCACATTTTAATTCAAATGGGATTTTACATAGTCGCCAGTTTGGTTTCACGAAAGGTAGGTCGACGACGGACGCGGGAGTAAAACTCATCAGTCACATTTTGGAATCCTGGGAGAAGTCCCAGGATGCAATTGGCGTTTTCTGTGACCTCTCTAAAGCGTTTGACTGCGTTGACCATAATACACTGATCTGTAAATTATACCATTACGGAATTCGTGGACAAGCTGCTGATCTTGTTCTTTCCTATCTGTCAAAGCGGCAGCAAAAAGTAAACGTTAATGGGGCGACGTCATCGGGGTCTTTAGTTAAGATGGGCGTGCCTCAAGGCTCAATTCTTGGCCCTTTCCTATTTCTAGTTTATATTAATGACCTTCCTTACATGATGGCTAACTTGTCGGATATAATTTTATTCGCGGATGACACTTCCCTTATTTTTCAAATAGATAGAAAAGATACGGATGTCTTACATGTTAACGAGAGTCTGGCTGTTCTTTCGAAATGGTTTGCAGCTAATAATCTTTTACTTAATGCGAACAAAACTAAATGTCTTAAGTTCTCATTACCAAATGTACCTCAAGTGGGTCTGAATTTAGAACTTGATGGCAAAAAACTAGACGCTGTTACGGAAACTGTATTTCTAGGAATTACTTTAGATTCAAAATTACAATGGGGCGCACACATTAGAGCTCTCTCAGGTAGATTAAGTTCAGCTGCATATGCAGTAAGAAAAATAAGGCAGTAGACAGATATAGCCACAGCTAGGTTAGTATACTTTGCTTATTTCCACAGCATTATGTCTTATGGTGTTCTGCTGTGGGGATCGGCAGCTGACATAGATTCAATTTTCATTTTACAAAAGAGGGCAATCCGCGCAATCTATCAAATGGGTCCTCGCGAGTCTCTTAGAAACAAATTCAAAGAAATTGATATACTAACTCTGCCTTCTCTTTATATTTTATAAAGTATTTTGTATGACTCTTCAAAATAAGAAGCGATTTCCACAATATAAATACACGTAGTAAAAATGAAATTGTGTTACCTAAATTTAGATTAACTAAAACTAGCAAGTCATTTCTTGTAAACGGCGTCCGTTTTTATAACAAGTTGCCAAAGCCGGTTACAGAACTTAGCGATGGAAAATTCAAAACCTTCATCAAACGTGTCCTTATCAAAAAAGCATATCCCACCAAAAACATTTTCATGTAAAATGTTGCCAAGACGACACCACATATGGCTCAAAAAGTTATCAGATCTCATGTAGAGCCAAGCTTCTAACTCTACACGCCCTAACTTCACAAACTCTACACCTTAGTCGAAATATGAGGCTTGGCCGTTTCGTTACTACAAAAACTATTGTATAACAGAAAAGTAATGAACAGTGAATAAATTTTTCACCTTACGCCCATGTGATGGTAGCGAAACGGCCAAGCCACATATTTTGACTAAGGTGTAGAGTTTGTGAAGTTAGGGCGTGTAGAGTTAGAAGCTTGGCTCTACATGAGATCTGATAACTTTTTGAGCCATATGTGGTGTCGTCTTGGCAACATTTTACATGAAAATGTTTTTGGTGGGATTTCACATCTTTTTGAAAGTTGCTTATGAAATAATTTTTTTTTTGGGGGTTTCTTTACTAAAAATCCTGAAATATGTATTTTATTATTTATAACAAGGAGTCCCTATAACAATTTTCAGAACTCTAGCATCAAAATTTGCGGAAGTCTCATACAAACTCCCATCCCCTAGTTTAAGGGGTTGGAGGGTAAAAGTTCCAAGTCTTAGAATTGTTTGTGTACTATTACTAGCTTACATACCAAATTACAGCTTTCTAGGACTTCAGGAAGAACCTTAGAATATTGATGCTAATGAAATAAAAAAAAAATGTTGGGTGGGTTGGGGCGTTATTTACTGAAAATCCTGAAATACGTATTTTATTATTTGTAACAAGGAGTCCCTGTACAAACTTCCATCCCCTAGTTTAAGGGGTTGGAGGGTAAAAGTTCCAAGTCTTAGAATTGTTTGTGTACTATTACTAGCTTACATACCAAATTACAGCTTTCTAGGACTTCAGGAAGAACCTTAGAATATTGATGCTTATGAAATAAAAAAATATTTTTTTGGGGGGTTGGGGGGTTATTTACTGAAAATCCTGAAATACGTATTTTATTATTTATAACAAGGAGTCCCTATATCAATTTTCAGAACTCTAGCAACAAAATTTGCGGAAGTCTCGTACAAACTTCCATCCCCTATTTTAAGGGGTTGGAGGGTAAAAGTTCCAAGTTTTAGAGTTTTTTTTGTTGTTTTTGTACTATTACTAGCTTACATACCAAATTTCAGCTTTCTAGGACTTCAGGAAGAACCTTAGAATATTGATGCTTATGAAATAAAAAAAAAAAATTTGGGTAGGTTGGGGGGTTATTTACTGAAAATCCTGAAATACGTATTTTATTATTTGTAACAAGGAGTCCCTGTATCAATTTTCAGAACTCTAGCATCAAAATTTGCGGAAGTCTCATACAAACTCCCATCCCCTAGTTTAAGGGGTTGGAGGGTAAAAGTTCCAAGTCTTAGAATTGTTTGTGTACTATTACTAGCTTACATACCAAATTTCAGCTTTCTAGGACTTCAGGAAGAACCTTAGAATATTGATGCTTATGAAATAAAAAAATTTTTTTTGGGGGGTTGGGGGGTTATTTACTGAAAATCCTGAAATACGTATTTTATTATTTATAACAAGGAGTCCCTATATCAATTTTCAGAACTCTAGCATAAAAATCTGCGGAAGTCTCGTACAAACTTCCATCCCCTATTTTAAGGGGTTGAAGGGTAAAAGTTCCAAGTTTTAGAGTTTTTTTGTTGTTTGTGTACTATTACTAGCTTACATACCAAATTTCAGCTTTCTAGGACTTCAGGAAGACCCTTAGAATATTGATGATCATCAGTGAGTCAGTGAGTCAGTGAATCAGTGAGTCAGTGACGAAATCGGGGTATTTTAGATATCAATAAAATCTAAAGTATAAGAGCTATGCAATTGAAACTTTATAGGTTTAATAAGTCAACCACTGACATCATATCCCGAAAATTTTGTTTATCTGGTATAATCCAAACCCAAGTTATGAAGGTTCAAAAATACGACGAAGTGCTTCGAGAAAAGGTAGGTAGTGCCCTTGCGCTTCGCTTGGCTCGTCTTGGCGGGGGCACTCCCGTGCCCCCAGATTATAAGATTAAAGACTATGTTGAAGTGATCTGTCAGCTACCGAATAAAACCACCGTTGCTATTGGATGCTAGTTTATTACTGAATGTGACACAACATAATAGTAATGGTGCAGGCACGCACACATACATACACATGTACACATCACTCCTCCGATACTATTTTCAAAAAGTAAAGAACTAAACATTAGGTAGGAATAACAATTTGACTTATATAACTACAAACAACAAGACGCCGCCACACTCGGCCGGTCGCACACTACATCATTTGTTATGATCTATCTATAGATACATTTAAGCGTGGTGTGCGATACAACTACAATTTAAACCTTATAATTAATCTTACGTCCACAACTACGAGTCGGTCTTGTAGGCTGTGGTTCAAAAGAGCGATTGCCTCGATCTTCGGCTACTTCTTGATTGGTCTCCTCATTATTATGATCGTTGGCATCGATATCACTTTGAGCCTCAGCCCACTCATCCTCTTCCCCTATATTATTATCAGTTATATTGTCACCTTCTATAGCCTGCAATTCATTAGCAGTACTTAATGTTTGTGGCGGCTGCGCCTCCGCCGCCGCCGCCGGCGGGGAGCGCGGGCGCGGCGGCGCTGTCTGCGTGGGGGTGGGGCTCACGACATCAGCACATGCGCCGTTCGTCGCCCTAACGGTTGCACCTGTATATTTCCTTATCTGGTCAATATGCCTTCTACAGTTTACATTATAATCCTTTACTAATATTTCGAACATGCGGTTACCTATTATTTTTCCTAAAATCCATATCTCTTTCCTAGCTATGTACCACTTTAACCATACCCTGTCGCCTATGATTAATGTTCTTTTTGTTTTTAAATTATCATTATTAGTTTCATTGTTATGACTATCTTCTAGTAACAGATCCAGCCTTGATGTTATATTTCGGCCAAACATAAGTTTTGCTGGGCATTCGCCCGTTGCACAATGTGGTGTGTTGCGGTAATCGAACAAAAATCCTAGTAGTTTTTCGTTAATCACATTTTGCTGACTGTTTTCGCTAATAATACTTTTTATCATTTTCTTGCATGTTTTCACAGAATTTTCGGCCTGTCCGTTACTGGATGGGTGATAAATTGGGGACGTTATATATCGGATACCGTTCATTTCGCAAAAATGTTTAAATTCATTCGACTTAATTTTGACATAATTATCGGAAACTATGACACTCGGTATACCGAACCTAGAAAATAATTCCTTTAATTTTGTTATAAGCGCCCGACTTGAAATACCGCAACTCATATGTAAACACTCCAACCATTTGCTATATGAATCTACGACGATCAAGTATACATATTGGTTTATAGTCATGTAGTCAATGTGCAAGCGTCGCCACGGATACCACGGGTCGCCGCGGCGCGAGTGCCGGCGCACGTGTGGCATGCGCCCACCCATTCCTCTATGTCCTTATCGATTGATGGCCACCAAAATCTATTACGAGCTGCACTCTTTGTTTTTACTACCCCGAAATGACCCGAATGTAGTTCTTTTAATAACCTATTTCGGTACACTACTGGTATTACAACTCGGTGGCCTCGAAAAATACAACCATTTTCTACCTCTAAATCCGTTTTACAGTTAAAATAGGGCTGAACCTGATTACAATTAATTTTATGCGGCCAGCCGTTCTGCACGTATTTAATTAAATATCATCCTTGCTTGTTTCTGCTTTTATATCCTTGAAGGTTAGCGGGGCGACGTTAGCATCTAAGAAATTTAGGAAAGACAGATCGTTTTGTTCTTCTGTTTTACAGTTAGGTTCTGGTAATGGCGAGCGCGACAAATAATCCGCCGCGACATTATTTTCACTTTTAATATACTCGACGTTGTAATTGTATGCAGATAATATTATCGCATAACGCTGTAACCTCGATGCTGCCATGACTGAAATACCTGTTTTCTTCCCGAATATCGAAAGTAATGGACGATGATCAGTCTTAAGGACAAACGGTTCTTGACGTCCATACAGATATTGGTGAAAATATTTGACAGCAAAAATAATGGCCGTCGCCTCCTTCTGAATCTGACTGTAGTTTCTTTCACTTGTGGACAATGACCTTGACGCGAACGCCAGCGGTCGCTCGAGTTGCGCTCGGTCATTGTCGCGCTGCGCTAGCACAGCGCCCAGGCCGGCAGGCCCCGCGTCCACCGTCAACACTAACTGTGCTGCGGGATCGAAATGGGCTAGCACCCTTTCTGATGATAACTCAACCTTAACACTGTTGAATGCACGCTCGTGACGTTCGCCCCACTCCCACTGCGCTCCTTTACGCAATAAGTCATGTAGCGGGTGCAACCTAGCTGATGCATTCGGTATAAAGTTACGGTAATAGTTAATTAACCCTATAAATCGTTTAACTTCTGTGACATTTGTTGGCCGGGGCGCATTTGTAATTGCTTCGGTTTTTTTAGGACAAGTTCGTAATCCATGTCTATCTATAATGTAGCCTAGATAGGTGACACTATCCTGCAGAAGACAACATTTTTCTTTATGTAATTTTAAACCGGCTTCTTTCAATCTGTTTAGTACTTCGTGTAGCCTGCTGAAATGTAATTGTCTAGTCGGCGCTGCAATATCTTAATGTCATGAGTATTATTTAAGTACGTAATTTGACCTTGAAAGTATCCCAAGGGCGACATTTTGTGACCATTGTAAAGGCACATTTTTTGGTTAGATTTTATCAGAATACGATCAGTAAAATATTTATTGTAAACCGTTTCGGAAATTACACTAGCCCCCGACCCCGAATCCAACTCCATATCTAATCCTACAGCATCAATAAACACCTTTATTATTATAGGCGAGTTACTAACATACCTTACGTTAAATAGCTCACATTCCTCGCAGTCACTTTGCTGCGAACTTATTTCCTCCGTGTTCAAACAATGTAACCGTGATTCACCATTTTTAGCACTACATATTTTCTTTAGATGGCCTTTCACACCACACACTTGGCACCGATAGTTTTTAAAACGACACTTTTCAGCGTCGTGGTTTCTGAGACCGCACACTGTACACCGACGATTTTCCTCGGAACTATTTTTCGAGCTGCGGGTGGCCGCGGCAGGCTCGTCGCGCGCGCGCTGCCCGCGCTGCCCGCTCAGCCGGTACACTGGTTCCTCCTTGATCTGCGTGGCCTTGACGGTTGTCGCCGCGGTGTCAACTACTGCTGCGGCCTTGGATCGAGCCAATCGCGCATACGCAGCCTGTTGAGCTACCTCCAACGCCTTAGCAAAAGTTAGTTTGCTGGCATCCTCTTCAAACAACCGGTCACGTTCCCGACACGGTGCTAGTCCGAGTATGAAACGGTCTCGCAGCAGTATATCCAATGCCTCGCCAAACTCACAGTTAACGGCCAAACCTCTCACACGAGCCGCCCATTCTTCGACGCTCTCGCCATCAGATCTCCTCGCCTCGTAAAACTTCTCTCTATCAGCAAAAGCGCAACGCTTCGGCGTGAAATGCTTATCTAATTTTCCAACTAGATCCTCGAACTTAACTTCCTCGAGTACATCAGGGTGTAGTAAGTTCCGTGCAAGGCGGTAGCTGTTGTCCGAAAGATGCGTCAGTAATAAGGCACTTTTATTTTCGGTTTTAACACTGTTCAATTTGATGTACTGTTGTAGCCGACCTTTAAATATAGGCCACTCTTGGGCGTCGTGATCGAAAATTGATAGATTTCCGATGATATTAGTCATTTTCCACGAACTTTATTTTTTTATTTTTGTACACGTGGGTAACTCGTCGCCAGTGATCTGTCAGCTACCGAATAAAACCACCGTTGCTATTGGATGCTAGTTTATTACTGAATGTGACACAACATAATAGTAATGGTGCAGGCACGCACACATACATACACATGTACACATCATGAAGACAAGGTAGTTTGGCAATAATTCCTTCTGCACATGTGGCTTCCCTGGCTCCTCATTAACGGCTTAACTATTTAAATGTCTATTAACTGCTCTCAAATTACGATGTTCATTTTTTATTTACTTTACTTTTTTTACATACTTTTCTGACATAATCTCTTTATTACTTGAAATTATGTACGGACAATTCAAATTTTTCATCTCTTTATTAGTGGTTGTAATGGGAATCGTATCACTAGGTTTTATTAGGTTTTTATTTTTTATTTTATCCTTTTGATAGATTCTTATTTTGTATCTGTAGACCATTTTTTATCTTATCAAGTACCTGATACTTGTTGACAGGCCTACGCTATCCTCCCATACCTACTGTAATTTGAAAATATTGTAAAAGCCAATTATTTTTTAAAAGAGTAACCGTGGAGTTTCTTGCCGGTTCTTCTCCATAGGAAACGACCAATTGGAACCGTGCACCTAGCTTCTGACGTTTCATAAGTGCCCATGTAGGCTTATGTGAAATAAAATATTTTGATTTTGATTTTGCAGTGGGATTATGCAGGCTTAACAGTAACAGTTTGTGCTAAGAATATAGCGGTCATCGTTTTTTAGGGTTCCGTAGTACCTACCTACAAGGAACCCTTATAGTTTCGTCATGTCCGTCTGTCTGTCCGAGGTTTTGCTAAGAGACCGTTAGTACTAGAAAGCTGTAATTTTGTAAGAGGATGTATATCAATTACGTCGACAAAGTGGTAAAATAAAATTTTGGAAAAAAAATTTTTCAGGGTAGCTCCCCTACATGTGAAGTGGGGATGAAATTGGATCATTAGTTCCAGAGATTACCCCCTACATACAAACTTACAAACTTACCTTTACCTCTTTATAATACAGTGTGAGTCTTCATAATGTGCACATAACGAAATGAGGGAAACATGGCTTAATTTTATCGACGGAAAAAATATTTGAGAAAATAAAAAAATATTTAAAAGGATCTTTACCTGCTAAAGTATGGTGATTGCAAGGCCTTTCTTTAACAGTTGATAGGAAATGTTGTGATTGAGTTATAGACATGGTATTTTACGTTTAGAAATCTGACACGATGGAGAATAATTTAAAATAATAAAAAAGAGTAGGTAATCGGGGCTTTTATTGAGTAATTTTACAATTATTATAAAAATTGATGAAAAAATATCAGATTTTTGTTAGAAAAAAACTATAATTCTCAATTGAGGGCGATTGTTTACACAGGGGTCACAGCAGCGAACAAGAATTTAGATAAAAATTCTAAATTTTTTTTTTTTAGATTTTTAAAATATTTTTTCCGTCGATAAAATTAAGCTTAGTTACCCTCATTTCGATATGTGCACATTATGAAGACTCACACTGTATAATAATTTATAGCCTATAGCACTCAGGAATAATGTAGCTTTCTACCAGTGTAAAAATTAGAATTGGATCATTTGTTCCAGAGATTACCCCCTACATACAAACTTACAAACTTTACCTCTTTATAATATTATTAGTATAGACTAGCACTTTGCCTGCGACATCGTCCGCGTGGGTTTCGTAGTTTCCTCAAAAAAATTTAACACCCGTCTCCACCTCCACTTGAAAGGTAGTTTTCGAATACGATATTTATAATTTATAGTTTCTGCCCGCGACTTAGTACGCGTGAAATTTTTTGTTTCCCCGACCCACCCCATCGCATTGCATCGCCTGCCTGCGCTATTACTTCGTTTTTGCATAGCGATAACTTCTGCTTTTTTCTTTTTTCTCAACTCCTAAGGGTCCTCAGCCTTCCTCAAGAATTGGGCTATTAAATGCAATACAATGAAAATAAAAAAAGTTTGTAAAAACAAGCTTTTATTTAAAAAAAAAACGTAGGTAACCTAAAAAAGAAAGAATAACGCGAACAAAAAGAAAAAAATAAATTTAAGTGACACTGTCATTTTAAAATATATATAAATTTTAAAAGCTTGAAGTCAAATCATTTATTTCAAATTTCAAACTAGCTTCTGCCCGCGACAACGGGGTCGTCAAAATCGAAGATCTGAATCGTCTGATGTCGAATTCTAACAGCCCGGGAACTGGAAAACAACGGGATGCGCGAGACGATTCGAGCGAGACGTCCTTTTCAGGCAATAATGAACCAATAAGGTGGTAAACTTGGCCTTGCACTTTGAATGTTGGCATAAATGGGCCTTCTGAAATCGGTTTCGCAACAAAAGATGTCATTTGAAAGGTATTATTGTACGAACGAAAGACTGCAGGCAGATGCTGGATGCGTCAAGCTGAAGACAGGGCGCTATGGCGCTCATTAGGGGCCTATCTCCAGCAGTGGACTGCTATAGGCTGATGATGATGATGAAGAAATGTTTTGACTGTGGATGGTCACCGATTAGTAGTGATCTTATTATTTCTGGAGGATTTTGTAATATTTCAATATGTACTTTCCCACCTGAGCAACACATACCGTTGGTTTCTTTTTGCCATTTAGCAGCTTCACAAAAAGTACAATTTTTAACCACACCTCCGATGGCGGAATATGTGGCGTAGTCAATCATAGAAGTATACGTAAATGCACTCCGTTCCTTATCAACCCAAGGAAGGTCGCTATGCCCTACGGCTATATCTTGAGACACATCCGATTCTTCAGATGATATCGACATTCTGTTCAGAGAATGTCGAAGTCGATCAGAATTCAAACGTTCGTTGCGCTCTTCTTAATCTGTCTCTTCATGCCGTACTCCAGCAATTCTTTCTTTCTCACTTTCTAACTGATTATGAATATTTTGTTGTGTGTGTGTTCGGGACAATGTATGATAATCTCACGTTCATCACTCGTTTCAAAAGACCTGTTAGTAGATGTGCGAATACGCTGAGAACTCAAGCGTGATTCTGTATCGATAAACGTTTCCGATTCGCGAGACAATGCATGTCGCTCACGATCAGCTGACAGTCGCGCATCACGTTCCGCACTTGTCTCTAGAGACCTAGAAGCAAATGCGTAGATACGCTTGGAACTCAAGCGCAATTCTCTATCCGTGAACGTCTCCGACTCGCGAGACAATGCATGACGTTCACGATCAGCGCTCAGTCGCGCATCATATTCTTCACTGTGGTCTCTAGAGATCTGGATGTAGATGCGTAAATGCGCTGAGAACGCAGGCGTGCTTCGCGATCCGAAGAGGTTTCCACGGAGCGAGTTGCAGCCTGATGTTCTCGAACAGCATCATGTCTCTCCTGACGCTTTTCGGTAGATTCTTGGGAAAGATTTGATGGGGAGTACTCCCCAGAGGAGGGTCCGGTGACGGACAGCCGCGGAGGGTTCACGGATGAGTGCTAACGCGTGCCCATGTTCCTGCCGTAAGCGGCAGAGGAGGACACCGTGGAGTTTTAGTGGGTTAGAGTCCCACATAACTGCACTATCTACCCGTGGTAGTGCAGAATACATGAGCATTAAAAAAATAAATGGGAGATTTGGCCAGTAGAGTCAAATTTTCAGTGATATACTCGTACCATCGTCATCGAAAAGCAGTCCTAAAGTGTTACCGCATTCACCGCGTGGAGGTGTAATTAGTGATAGCTTTAATTTCCACATCAGATGTTTCTGATCTTCGATTTATATAAGTCAACAGGAATTGCCCATCAGACCGAATAACTTTTACTAAGACGTCATTCCTATATGTGTTATGGTATAGCTGGGCTCTTGGAGTTCCCCATCAGGTGTTCCAGATCTTCAAATTTATTCTTTCAGCAGAAAATGCTCATCACGTGGAACAATTTTTGTTATGGTACCATTTTATTTATAACTACAGGCCAATTTCAGTTTTAACAGGCCTCTCAAAGATTTTAGAAAAAATTATAAATAGTAGATTAGTAAACTATCTTGAAAGTAATAAATCACTATCTGATCATCAATTTGGTTTTAGGCCAAAAAGATCAACAAGCCAAGCTGTTCACCGACTGACAAATTTTATAAGCACAAACCTGGATAACGGCATGTACACCATAGGGATATTTTTAGACCTTGCCAAGGCTTTTGACACAATTTCTTGTACTCTGCTTTTGAACAAGCTGGAAATGCTGGGAATACGAGGGGTACAATTGCAACTATTATCTGATTACCTTACCGACCGCCATCAGTGTGTAAAAATAGGTCAGTACATGAGTTCTGAACTTAAGAATAGTTGTTATGGAATCCCAAAGGGCAGTATTTTGGGCCCTACTTTGTTCCTAATCTATATAAATGACCTGTGCAATTTGACCCTCCAAAAAGGTGTAATTATCTCATATGCGGATGACACAGCTCTACTGTTCGCAGCTAAATCAAAGGCCGAAGTCTATGAGGTAGCACAGAATGGTTTTAATACTGTGTCCAATTGGCTTAATAAAAATCTCTTGACATTAAATACAGATAAAACCAAGTACCTATTATTTACAATGAGAAACACTAATCAAACGCTTACTAACCTAATCATTCAAGCACATAACAATTGCAATTTACATTATGCTGACATTACGTGCACTTGTCCCACTTTAGCTAAAGTCGACCATATTAAATATCTAGGCGTCACCATTGACACAAATCTGAACGTCCGCATACACATCGATTTATTATGCACCAGAGTACGCAAACTAATATACATTTTTAAAAATTTACGTAACATTGCCGACTTTAAATTAATTAGACAGGTTTATTTGATTTTGTGTCAATCTATTATTACATACTGTATAACGTCCTGGGGTGGTGCCGCTAAATCAATTTTACTGCACCTAGAACGCGCCCAAAGAGCAGTTTTAAAGGTTGCTACTTTTCGTCCATTCAGATTTCCTACACACCAGCTTTATTTGGCATGTAAGGTGCTAACAGTACGTCAATTATTTATTTTGAACGTAGTTTTATTCCAACACACTGAACTTTATTTTAACCTAGTACCTTCAGATAAGAGAAGAAAAGATTTGGTTTGTGCTAGCTCGCAGACTAAACATGCTTTTGCTAACCGATTTTATATATTTTTAGGACCCTACCTGTATAACCAGTTTAACAGAGTGTTAAAGATTTATAGTTTAAGTTATCCCACCAAAAACATTTTCATGTAAAATGTTGCCAAGACGACACCACATATGGCTCAAAAAGTTATCAGATCTCATGTAGAGCCAAGCTTCTAACTCTACACGCCCTAACTTCACAAACTCTACACCTTAGTCGAAATATGAGGCTTGGCCGTTTCGTTACTACAAAAACTATTGTATAACAGAAAAGTAATGAACAGTGAATAAATTTTTCACCTTACGCCCATGTATGGTAGCGAAACGGCCAAGCCACATATTTTGACTAAGGTGTAGAGTTTGTGAAGTTAGGGCGTGTAGAGTTAGAAGCTTGGCTCTACATGAGATCTGATAACTTTTTGAGCCATATGTGGTGTCGTCTTGGCAACATTTTACATGAAAATGTTTTTGGTGGGATTTCACATCTTTTTGAAAGTTGCTTATGAAATAATTTTTTTTTTGGGGGTTTCTTTACTAAAAATCCTGAAATATGTATTTTATTATTTATAACAAGGAGTCCCTATAACAATTTTCAGAACTCTAGCATCAAAATTTGCGGAAGTCTCATACAAACTCCCATCCCCTAGTTTAAGGGGTTGGAGGGTAAAAGTTCCAAGTCTTAGAATTGTTTGTGTACTATTACTAGCTTACATACCAAATTACAGCTTTCTAGGACTTCAGGAAGAACCTTAGAATATTGATGCTTATGAAATAAAAAAATATTTTTTTGGGGGGTTGGGGGGTTATTTACTGAAAATCCTGAAATACGTATTTTATTATTTATAACAAGGAGTCCCTATATCAATTTTCAGAACTCTAGCAACAAAATTTGCGGAAGTCTCGTACAAACTTCCATCCCCTATTTTAAGGGGTTGGAGGGTAAAAGTTCCAAGTTTTAGAGTTTTTTTTGTTGTTTTTGTACTATTACTAGCTTACATACCAAATTTCAGCTTTCTAGGACTTCAGGAAGAACCTTAGAATATTGATGCTTATGAAATAAAAAAAAAAATTTTGGGTAGGTTGGGGGTTATTTACTGAAAATCCTGAAATACGTATTTTATTATTTGTAACAAGAAGTCCCTGTATCAATTTTCAGAACTCTAGCATTAAAATTTGCGGAAGTCTCATACAAACTCCCATCCCCTAGTTTAAGGGGTTGGAGGGTAAAAGTTCCAAGTCTTAGAATTGTTTGTGTACTATTACTAGCTTACATACCAAATTTCAGCTTTCTAGGACTTCAGGAAGAACCTTAGAATATTGATGCTTATGAAATAAAAAAATTTTTTTTTGGGGGGTTGGGGGGTTATTTACTGAAAATCCTGAAATACGTATTTTATTATTTATAACAAGGAGTCCCTATATCAATTTTCAGAACTCTAGCATTAAAATCTGCTGAAGTCTCGTACAAACTTCCATCCCCTATTTTAAGGGGTTGAAGGGTAAAAGTTCCAAGTTTTAGAGTTTTTTTGTTGTTTGTGTACTATTACTAGCTTACATACCAAATTTCAGCTTTCTAGGACTTCAGGAAGACCCTTAGAATATTGATGATCATCAGTGAGTCAGTGAGTCAGTGAATCAGTGAGTCAGTGAATCAGTGAGTCAGTGACGAAATCGGGGTATTTTAGATATCAATAAAATCTAAAGTATAAGAGCTATGCAATTGAAACTTTATAGGTTTAATAAGTCAACCACTGACATCATATCCCGCAAATTTTGTTTATCTGGTATAATCCAAACCCAAGTTATGAAGGTTCAAAAATACGACGAAGTGCTTCGAGAAAAGGTAGGTAGTGCCCTTGCGCTTCGCTTGGCTCGTCTTGGCGGGGGCACTCCCGTGCCCCCAGATTTTATTATTTGTAACAAGGAGTCCCTGTATCAATTTTCAGAACTCTAGCATCAAAATTTGCGGAAGTCTCATACAAACTCCCATCCCCTAGTTTAAGGGGTTGGAGGGTAAAAGTTCCAAGTCTTAGAATTGTTTGTGTACTATTACTAGCTTACATACCAAATTTCAGCTTTCTAGGACTTCAGGAAGAACCTTAGAATATTGTTGCTTATGAAATAAAAAAATTTTTTTTGGGGGGTTGGGGGGTTATTTACTGAAAATCCTGAAATACGTATTTTATTATTTATAACAAGGAGTCCCTATATCAATTTTCAGAACTCTAGCATAAAAATCTGCGGAAGTCTCGTACAAACTTCCATCCCCTATTTTAAGGGGTTGAAGGGTAAAAGTTCCAAGTTTTAGAAATTTTTTGTTGTTTGTGTACTATTACTAGCTTACATACCAAATTTCAGCTTTCTAGGACTTCAGGAAGACCCTTAGAATATTGATGATCATCAGTGAGTCAGTGAGTCAGTGAATCAGTGAGTCAGTGACGAAATCGGGGTATTTTAGATATCAATAAAATCTAAAGTATAAGAGCTATGCAATTGAAACTTTATAGGTTTAATAAGTCAACCACTGACATCATATCCCGAAAATTTTGTTTATCTGGTATAATCCAAACCCAAGTTATGAAGGTTCAAAAATACGACGAAGTGCTTCGAGAAAAGGTAGGTAGTGCCCTTGCGCTTCGCTTGGCTCGTCTTGGCGGGGGCACTCCCGTGCCCCCAGATAATAGGTGTAATTTACTAGCACAGGATTATTTGGCAAAACTCAATTATGCAGACACGGAAAAACTACTAGAAATTTTAAAATAAAATCTATCTACCTAATCTAATATAAGTCTCTTCATTTACCTAATAAATAATAGTCTCCACTCTATCTACTTTAATATTATTCGTTAATTTATTTAAACATAAACATACAGATCGGCCCGTAAACCCATCTTCCCAGAGACAGTGGGATGAGCCGCTCTGCAGGTTGGTACGGAATAATCTTATTAATACGTCCACCAATTCTGCTGAGCGTGCTCGCCTGCTGGCTGTGGGTGAGTGGGAGTCGGGTCTCTGGCTTCAAGCACTCCCGTCACCCAACATAGGCACTATGCTGGGTGACACCACCTTCCGGCTCGCTACCTGTCTGCGTTTGGGCGCTCCTTGCGGGGCTCCGCATCGCTGTCAGTGCGGTGAAGCTGTCGACTGCCTCGGGCACCATGGCCTATCTTGTAGTAGGAGCGCAGGCCGGATAGCACGGCACGCCAGCATTAATGACATCATCCGCCGTGCTCTTGTCACCGCCGGGGTGCCAGCTGTTTTAGAACCCAACGGCCTGGCACGCGACGATGGGAAGAGACCAGACGGAATGACCATAATGCCCTGGAAGTTAGGCAGACCTTTGGTGTGGGATGCAACATGTGTCGACACCCTTGCGCCATCCCATCTTCCTAGCACGGTGGGCTGTGCTGGGGCGGCTGCTGCAGGTGCAGAAAACCTCAAACGGCGAAAATATTCCAACCTGATTGGGAGTTATATGTTCGAGCCGTTTGGGGTTGAAACACTAGGGCCATGGGGTCCGAGTGCCCACTTGGTTTTTCGAGATATCGCCAAGCGGTTAGTCGACTCTTCACGTGACCAGAGGGCTGGCCTATTTCTTGGCCAAAGAATTAGCATTGCCATACAACGTGGCAATGCTGCCAGCCTTTTGGGCACTGTTCCTGTTGACAGCGATGCGGACGAATTTTTTGATGCCCTATGATCATTTTGCTAATTTTTTTTTCATATAAATGTACATATTATTATTATTTTAAATAGGTATTAGCATAAATTATGTAAATATTAAATAGATTTTTACTTATTAAATGAGCAAATTTATAATAATAATTAAATAAATTTAAACATAATATTATCATACATAATCTAGTTTTAAAATAATATACCTACCCAAATAGTAACTCTTTAGGACATTAAATATATTTTACTTTCTTTTTTATTTAGCTTCTAAGACATTTATTGTGTCTTCTTTTGTTAAATGTTTGGTGTAAATTGATGGCCTGAAACACAGGTTTTCCATAAACCTAGATCAGGCAGGTCTACATTACAGTTAGAATTTAATTTTTCCTAGATTGTAATTACTGTAAATCCTATTTGTACCTACTTTGTTTTATACTTGAATTTTTTTTTTTTTTTTTTTTTTTTGTATCTCTTATAGTTAAGCTGATCTGTTTCGGTTCTGCATCAGGTGTTCAAGTTTCAAAGATAAATTATAGCCTATTTGTTGCGAGGCGTGTACGTACTCTGATAGAATAGAATAATACCGTAACAAATGTTCGCCGTGATTCTTTAAATTGACATAACTTTTTTATTTATGAACCGATTGACATGAAATAAACACTAAATGTTAAGTAAAGCTTACTACAATATATTAGTGACTGCAAACTGCAAAACTGCATCTAAATCGAATAAGCCGTTTCTGATATTAGCGTGCACAAACACACAGACAAACAGACAAAAAAAAAATTAATTACAGTTTCGGGTTCGGCATCGATATAATAACAACCCCTGCTACTTTTTTTTTGTATATTTCCATTGTACAGACACCACTTTTCTACAATTTTATTATATGTATAGATAGGCACATTAAAGGCACTTTTGAACGTCAAAAAAAACTAAATAGAAATGATTCTAGTCGCCCATTCCAAAAGGTGGTTTTCGTATGGAGAAGAATGGGCACGAAACTCCACCGTTACTCTTTTAAAATGTTTTACAAGTTCTTGTATACATAATATAATTATATGTGAACACGATGCACCCATAATAAAATTAGTCTACCACAAAAGGTAAAAAGAATTAAAAATTAAGCAATGACAGGTAAATCAAATTAGTGATAGATACATGGTGCTCACATAATTACAAATTATTTAAAAAAAAATGCAAAATTAGTTGATTTTTCTAGAATTTTAACAAGTGTGTGAGCCACTAGTCGCAGATTGTAAAAATGAAATAAAATAAGATGTCACAATTAAATAAAAAAATAGAAATTGAGGCACTGTTATTGTGTAGTAGGTACACCTGTATAACGGATACCGTACATCAGTGCGTCAAGCTTTTAAAATTTATATTTTTTTAAAGTGGAAGCGTGGAGTCTCCTAAGACAAGCAATTCCTTGCTTATAAGGTGATCTCCAATAACATGTATCGAAATGCCCTTTGAAATTGAAATAAACATTTTTTTTTATTGAATAATTATTTTTTTTATCTGATTATTTTGCATATATAGTATCTATATGTAAAATAATATTTTCTCAATGTTATAACTTGTGAGCTAATTATGAAGAACGAACGAAATTCCAGAGCAATGCAAGGTATCTTAGCAACCGTCTTCATCAGTTACGTAAAGTGGCCATCCTCGTCGTTTAAATAAAAATAAACCACATATATCTTGTACCTAATTATTTAATTCAAATTATTTCATAATTTATAATTCTGTACTATTTTCTAACAATGTACACTCTGTTTAAGATCTAGAACCACGTTTCACATTACTTCTTCTTCCTTAATTCCTGCTTCACTTATTTAGTTTGTCGCAGCATTGCGTAGAAGCTGTAGGATGACTTTAAAATCTGGAAACAAAGAAAGAGTACTTACGTAAAAAACATAACCTTGTATTTGCTATCGGATAATAAGTAGATTTCCTTAAATTTGTGTAAACGAAATTACTATTATTGTATCTGAATTATTAGTTAGTAGTTAGCCTTGCCCAGACCGACCGTGCACGCAGCCCGAGCCGCGCTCGGACTTCTCTAATGAGTCTTATAACATTTTACACACAAAAAGCAATGTAATTGTATCAAACGAACAATGTCTTCCTTAACTAATTTACTTGGGTTAGGCAAACCAAGCCACGGTTGTCGGCCCAGGCGTTAGCCCCAAGCGCGGCTTATGGGGTATGCTCGGTCTGTCGGGATATCCGGAGCCGCCTATTACCGTAACATAAGTGTCGAGTGAGAGCGGGATCACACGGCCGGCGGCGGGGCGCAGCGGTCGCTTGGCGCGCTCCATCACCAGCACCAGCGAGCGCCGGAACAACAGCTGCTCGCGCCGCCACTCCATGCTGTAGATCGACTGCGACACGCGCTCGCTCTGACAAAAAATCCCGGCAACATTCGCTTGTTATTAAAATCCACTGCGACAACTTGCAGTCCAATCAAAAGCTGCGCCTCATACCTCCACAGTGACTTCATTTCCGTAATAACAAAATATTAATAGCTCGGTCAGAACACAAATGATAAACAATGTGGTGGATGCAAATTCGAAGCTCAACACGTTCAGCTGCAAACAGACAATAAAGGTGTGATGAGCGTGACGACCGTTTGACGTCACTGACTGCGACAGTCGCACACAACACACACACTCACGCTGACTATCTTGTAGGCGGCCATGCACAAGATCCAACCGGCCACGGTGAACAGCAGTAGCAGCGGCAGCGCGAAAACGTCGAGCAGCACCGTGCACATCCTGCACATACACCGCTCGTCACACCGGAACTACATATCATTTAATAAAGGGACATAACACAATTTTTGCTGGTTTTATTTATATAATTAATTATCCTAAAAAAGGTTCTTAAAAGGATTTTGGGGAGGCCTTTGCCCAGCTCCTTACTGTGTAACCAGTACCCTAGTTCCACAGTAAGGAGGTTCAAAATGCCTTCAAAACATAATTAGATATTGTAGGGATTCTAGTCATAGTAGCTTTATAGATGACATGTATAGGGACATTGTTAATATTTAATGTAATAATGCGAGTTATACGTATGTGTGTAAGTCAAATAAGCAGAAGAAACCATTGGCGAGGTGGAACAAATTTGTATATAGAAATATTTGTATACCTATACAAAGGAGGCGTTTTTTTTTCGGCCAAACTTGTACCGAGGTACAAATTAAAAGTCCCTGGGTCCATTCCTCTTTTTAGTTTACATTAATGATTTACCCCAATTACTTCAAAATCAACCGAAGATGGTGTTATTTGCAGGTGACACATCATTGATCTTTAAAATAGACCGACGGTCACAAAATCTTGACGACGTGAATAACTCTATTCTTCAGGTCCAAGATTGGTTTACGGTAAATAATTTAGTACTTATTGAAAAAAAAAAAACGAAATGCATTAGATTTAAAAAACTTTTTAACAAAAAAAAACCGACTTCCAAAAAAAAACACTACAAACTGAAAAATAACTTTAATTTCGGAAGTCGGTGTCTTAGGGATCAGTATTTTAGTTTTTGCCACCGACTTCTGAAATTAAAGTTATTTTTCAGTTTGTATTGTTTTTTTTGGAAGTCGGTTTTTTTTTTGTTAAAAAGTTTTTATTTCTCGCTTTTTAGTGGGTCTATTTATAATTTATCTAAGTAACAATAGCCTAATGTCAACTTGCCCATCGCCTTTTTATAAAATATAACGTTAATTGTTGAGGAGTTCTCCTTTTATTAGTTTTTAGATTAGATGCTGATAATCCTGGCTGCAGCATCAGGCCAGACTTATGTCAACATTGCATTGAACTTAAAATTAGTCCTGTTTAAAATGAGCCCAAACACGACTACGGTGCTGTAATTTCAAGGTTTGTACTTTTTCTGATGCTCCTGGCTTCAGCATCTGGTCTTCGGTGTTCCTACTGAGGAACACCGAAGACAGTACGTTTATCCACACATCGAGCCCTTTTCAATGAGCCTAAACACGATATATCTGCTGTTAGTTGTCGAGGAGTTAGGTACTCTGCAGACTATCCTGACTGCAGCATCAGGTCATTACTTGATGATCATGAGACCAAATGTGGCAAATGCCCTATCAAACATCAAAACAATTTACTAAAACAGTCCTTGCCTGTTCGAGTAACTTCTAACTGTTAAGGAGTTGTACCTTCCATCATCAGCCCAGCTACCTGAGATGGTGACAACCATACACAAATACACAAGATACTTCATAAAATATGCGAAAAACAATAAGTAAGCCTATAAAATTTGAGGGTTGCCCTCGATTTCTCTAAGATCCCATCATCAGATCCTAACTTGGTGACAATGGGACCACCTCAGAACTATCTACTTTCGAACAAAAAAAGAATTTTGAAAATCCGTCGACAATTGGCGGAGTATTCGATGAACAAACATACAAAAAAAAAAAAAACATACAAACACCCGAACATAGTACCTCCTCCTTTTTTTGTGAAGTCGGTAATTACCGAATGTTAGAAGTAGCGAATGTGAAATCATATTGAATGGCCAAAAACTAGAATTTATTGATCAGACAGTTTTCCTAGGAATCACGCTAGACGAGAAATTACAATGGGGACCTCATACATGGGGCACACTAAAAGTTTTGCACTTCTAGCTAATCGGAACTATTTGAATTTCGATTGTTATATTTTTTTAGACGTTGCAACCTTCTTAGTAATAAAAAAAACAATTGGCGGGAAATCATTTGTCAATTTTGTTTTTTATCACACATCAAAGTTCTATGTACGCAACGAAAATGGAATTAAGTCGAAAAGATTTTAGAGCGATGATTTTTTATGATTTTAAAAGTTCTCTCTCTCCGCAAGACTGTGCCGCTCGTCTTCAAAATGCTTTTGGGAGAGAAGAACCTTGTTTGAGCACCGTGAGGCGATGGTTTGCTGAATTTGAGAGAGGTCGAGTTTCTTTACATGACGAATTTCGTGAAGGGCGGCCTTCAACTGCCGTCAACGAAAATAATGTGGCTACTGTTAAGCGGCTAATTTAAGAAAACCCACGGATTACCTATGAGACAATTCGAGGACTATTGGGGATTGGTATGAGCCAAATTCAGAAAATTTTACACGAAGAATTGAAAGCTCGGAAACTTTATTGTCGTTGGATCCCTCATGAACTGACAGCGGAGCAGAAGCGGGCTCGCGTGGAATGGTGCTCACAGATGCTACTGAAGTACGACCACGGACATTCTAATGCTGTTTATGACATTGTCACAGGAGACGAAACGTGGATTTATTGTTTTAACCCGAAAAAAAACAGCAATCTTGTGAATGGGTGTTTGAAAATGAGAACAGGCCAACAAAAGTAAGGCAGGCGAGAAACGTTGGTAAAAAAATGATCGCGTTTTTTTTCTCCGCTACGGGTCCCATCTGTACAATTCCACTTGATGATCAAAAGAGTGTTAATGCCGAGTGGTATTCTACCATTTGTTTACCCAGGGTGTTAGAAAAAGTTCGCGAAAGACGACCCAAAAGCCGCGTTCTCCTACATCATGACAACGCTTCTTCACACACGGCCAACAAAACAAAGTCATTTTTAACTTCCGAAAAAGTACAACTCGTCACCCATCCTGCGCATAGCCCCGACCTAGCACCCTGTGATTTTTGTATTTTCCCCAAAATCAAAGATTTGATGAGAGGTTTCACTTTTACCAACTCCGAAGAGGCAGTGATAGCGTTCAATCAACACGTAGAAAACATGCCTTCAGATCTGTGGTCCTCCTGTTTTAAAAAATGGTTCGATCGCATGAAAAAATGTTTAAAATGTAAAGGAGAGTATTTTGAAAAGCAATAAACATAAAATTTTGGTTATAACATGTTGTTTTTTTAAGTTACGCAAAACTTATAGTGTGACCTACTTATAACATCTATTGCGGGGCGGCTAAGCTCCGCCGCTTATGCTGTTAGAAAGATAAGACAGTTAACAGATGTAGAAACCGCGCGTTTGGTCTATTTTAGTTACTTCCACAGTATTATGTCATATGGCATTTTACTATGGGGTCGGGCTGCTGACATTGAATCCATTTTTAACCGACTTCAAAAAAGGAGGAGGTTCTCAATTCGACGGTATGTTTTTTTTTTTGTGTGTTTTTTACGCGATTACTCCGCCAATTGCGGACCGATTTTCAAAATTCTTTTTTTGTTTGAAAGGGTATGGTCTCGAGGTGGTCCCATTGTCACCAACTCGGAATCGGATGAGGGAATCCCATGGAAATCGAGGGAAACCCTCAAATTTTATAGGCACACCTATAGCGATTTGGGTATTTTTTATAGTAACTCGTGCATTGTCCCAATATAATACCTTAGATTCAAGTAAATTTTTTGAACATATGTTAGTCACCATTCCCAGTTCTAATAATACGAAGCAAAACCTGATTAGTGCCGCCTATATTCCTAGCAGTTCACCGAGTGCTGCCGAGTGCGATATTAAATAATGTAATCAATTCTTTATGCATTGACAACTTACTACTACTAGGTGATTACAACTTACCGGTTGCCAACTGGTTAAAACTAAACACTTCTCATAGTTACCTGACTTGCTCTGGTCTGACACCTACTTGTAACCTACTACGGGAATTTATGACCATACATGATGTCAAGCAATTTAACCACCTCAATAATGTTAATAATCGTATACTTGACCTTCTCATTTCCAACACTGTTTGCTATGTTTATCCACCTCATCAGAACTTACTACAAGTGGACACCCACCACCCTCCATTTTACGCTATCGTGTCGATAGCGATAAGATATACCCAAATGAGATCTTTAGACACACCAAGATATAGTTATCATAACGCGGATTACAATTTAATTAATAAAGTTAAAGAAGAGGTTGACTGAAAGTTAACTTTGGATAATGAAAAAACTGAAATCTCCATTGAAAAATTCTACAATATCATATATGGCATAATCAAAAACCGTATACCACTTACAAAACCTAAAAACGCAAAATTCCCTATTTGGTTTTCACCTGCCCTTATACACATATTTAAATATAAAAAAAAACCTGGACCAAATTGAAAAAATATGGAAATATTTCAGATTACGAGGTATTTTCTTTATATCGCACACGTTTTAGCCTGGAGTGTAACAAATGTTATTGTAAGTATATAAAAACTGTTGAAGACAGCATCCCCAAAAATATTAAATATTTCTGGGCTTATATAGCTAATCGACAAGGCAAGTCTAGTATTCCATCCCAAATGTATTATAGTAGTCAGTCTTCTAACGATCCACATAAAATATGCAACTTTTTCTCATCATTCTTGCAATCAGTGTACGAAACCTCAACACTCACTGACCATTGGTGTCCTACAACTGATCAAATTTATGACAATAATGCTACCCTAGATAATATATATTTCAGCCTCTCATTAGTCCTCAACCAATTAAAATTACTGGATAGTACTAAAGGATCGGGTCCAGACGGTATACCTCCTAGCTTTCTGAAGAATACAGCTGAGACAATATGCGTGCCACTTCACTTACCCTGCGTTCCGAGATGGGAAATAATCGATGTGAGCGTGCTTAAACCCGTACCGAATTAGCGTGAGCGCGATAACGACGTTCCGTGAATCGTCATAGATGACGTCATGACATGCGCCATCTTGCGATAACGCCGACCATGCCCTAGAATAATATCACCGTGAGCGCTGTCAAAAATGACAGTGTGTGTGTGAGGATGTGTCAGTGTGTGTTTTGTTTTGATTTGCATCTTATCATAAAATTAAACTAACGTGGCATTTTCGAAATTGTGCTTCTGGCTGATAGTCGCCACCTAACCAAAGAAGAAGAAATGTGGTGTTTATACAAAGAAATACTGTAATAATATCGTTTTTACATTGAGTAAGCACTGTGAGCGCGCTCACGGGCGTTCCGAATTGTTGACAGCTCTCAGCTGTCGTAATCGTGATATCTAAATCGGAACACCATGTGAGATTATGTGAGCGCTGTGAGCGATTATAGCTAATTCGGAAAGCGCCCTTAATCTTCAACAAGAGTATTACAGCAGGTATGTTTCCCACAATCTGGAAGAAGGCTAACATAATACCAGTTTATAAGAACGGCTCCAGACAGAAAGTTGAGAACTATCGACCAATCTCAATACTATGTGCAATTGCTCAACTCTTTGAAAAACTTATTCATCTCAAGCTTTACCCTTTCATTCAACAAAATTTAATATCAGAACAACATGGTTTCGTTAAACGTAAATCAACCATAACGAATTTAATGATTTTTACTAACTTTTTATTTAATAACATGGATAAGCGGACACAAACGGATGCAATTTACACGGACTTTAAAAAGGCGTTTGATAGGGTGGACCATGAGATATCTTCTATACATATAATAAATCTGTAGACGAGGGGTTTCTGTACATTGAAAATATAAAAAAAAAAAATTGGTGGGGTGTTAAAGGATAACCAACAGATGCCATTTCATAATTTTTTGGAATTTTTGTCTGTTTGTCGGTTTGTCTGTTTGGATGTGACAGATTTTTCATTTGAACAGGTTCAACGTCAAAAGTACCAAACCAATATGGCTCATTTTTATACTCAAATATAGGGTAGAACTCGCAGTAGTGATTAGTCTTTGTTTCATCGCAATCGCTTCAGTCTATCAAAAGATATAATCAATTTAAAGCATTCTATAACAACTTTTTATTGCAATAAGTGGAAACACGTAACGACATCTATTGGGGCGATATTGTGATCTATAAACATTATCATGTGTATTATTAACTCTGATACTTATGTCTGTGTTATTTAAAAAAGTAATGATAATGATTATAATCTATAAATATAAAAGAAAGTCGTGTTAGTTACACTATCTATAACTCAAGAACGGCTAAACCGATTTGTCTGAAAATTGGTGGGGAGGTAACTTAGAACCAGGAGACGGACATAGGATCCGGCTTTTTATCCGGTTTTAGACAGACATAGTATTTAATACTTTTATTTACTTACTAGCTGACCCGGCAAACGTTGTTTTGCCGTATAAATTATTTCTAGCTGCCCGGCGCTATCGTTCGCGTGGTGTCCAACCCTATCCTACCCTATCCTACTCCTACCCTACTCCTACACTACTCCTACCCTCCTCCTACACTACTCCTACCCTACTCCTACACTACTCCTACACTACTCCTACCCTACTTCTAGCCTACTCCTAACCTACTCCTACCCTACTCCTACACTATTTCTACCCAACTCCTACCCTACTCCTACCCTACTCTCACACTACTCCTACCCTACTCCTATAAGTAAATAAAAGTATTAAATACTATGTCCGTCCAAAACCGGATAAAAAGCCGGATCCTATGTCCGTCTCCTGGTTCTAAGCTACCTCCCCACCAATTTTCAGACAAATCGGTTTAGCCGTTCTTGAGTTATAGATAGTGTAACTAACACGACTTTCTTTTATATTTATAGATTATAATCATTATCATTACTTTTTTAAATAACACAGACATAAGTATCAGAGTTAATAATACACATGATAATGTTTATAGATCACAATATCGTCCCAATAGATGTCGTTACGTGTTTCCACTTATTGCAATAAAAAGTTGTTATAGAATGCTTTAAATTGATTATATCTTTTGATAGACTGAAGCGATTGCGATGAAACAAAGACTAATCACTACTGCGAGTTCTACTCTATATTTGAGTATAAAAATGAGCCATATTGGTTTGGTACTTTTGACGTTGAACCTGTTCAAATGAAAAATCTGTCACATCCAAACAGACAAACAGACGAAAATTCCAAAAATTTATGAAATGGCATCTGTTGGTTATCCTTTAACACCCCACCAATTTTTTTTTTTATATTTTCAATGTACAGAAACGCCTCGTCTACAGATTTATTATATGTATAGATAGACTATGTCCGTCTAAAACCGGATCAAAAGCCGGATCCTATGTCCGTCTCCTGGTTCTAAGCTACCTCCCCACCAATTTTCAGACAAATCGGTTTAGCCGTTCTTGAGTTATAGATAGTGTAACTAACACGACTTTCTTTTATATTTATAGATTATAATCATTATCATTACTTTTTTAAATAACACAGACATAAGTATCAGAGTTAATAATACACATGATAATGTTTATAGATCACAATATCGTCCCAATAGATGTCGTTACGTGTTTCCACTTATTGCAATAAAAAGTTGTTATAGAATGCTTTAAATTGATTATATCTTTTGATAGACTGAAGCGATTGCGATGAAACAAAGACTAATCACTACTGCGAGTTCTACCCTATATTTGAGTATAAAAATGAGCCATATTGGTTTGGTACTTTTGACGTTGAACCTGTTCAAATGAAAAATCTGTCACATCCAAACAGACAAACCGACAAACAGACAAAAATTCCAAAAATTTATGAAATGGCATCTGTTGGTTATCCTTTAACACCCCACCAATTTTTTTTTTTTATATTTTCAATGTACAGAAACGCCTCGTCTACAGATTTATTATATGTATAGATAGGAGTAGGGTAGGAGTAGTGTAAGAGTAGGGTAGGAGTAGGGTAGGAGTTGGGTAGAAGTAGTGTAGGAGTAGGGTAGGAGTAGGTTAGGAGTAGGCTAGAAGTAGGGTAGGAGTAGTGTAGGAGTAGTGTAGGAGTAGGGTAGGAATAGTGTAGGAGGAGGGTAGGAGTAGTGTAGGAGTAGGGTAGGAGTAGGATAGGGTAAAGGGTTGGACACCACGCGAACGATAGCGCCGGGCAGCTAGAAATAATTTATATGGCAAAACAACGTTTGCCGGGTCAGCTAGTTATTGAATAAAATAGCTTTCAACGGGATTAGAGGTAATTTACTGCGCTGGTTCCATTCTTATATAAACAACCGTATTCAATCAGTGTCTCTGAAGATATAGCCGGCGTAGATTTGTCATTTTGTTTGTGAAAATAAAATGGGACATAATTGGTCTAGCTGAAGTACGTAAATTAGGCTTCACTATAGAAGACAGACGCACCTACCTATTCTGCTTCTATGGACAAAGTAAAGGTCATAAGGGAGTTGGCTTTCTAGTGAAGAAACAGGAACACATTGAGGTACAGGATTTTATACCCACATCAGAACGTATCTCTTTGTTACATGTAAAAATTCAAGGGATCCCTTACTCATTACTTCAAGCCTACGCCCCCACAGATATAGCCAGCGATACAGAAATACAAAAATTCTATACAGATCTGGAAATAACTATGAATAAATGCTCGAAACATACTATTTTTATGGGAGACATGAATGCAAAGATAGGCATACCTAAACCTGGAGAACAGCTGATAATGGGTAATTACGGCTATGGAGAGAGAAACGAACGAGGACAATTATTCTTAAACTTCTGCAATCAATATAATTTGAAGATAATAAACACAATGTTTAAAAAACCAAATAAACTTAGGTGGACTTGGATGTCGCCTAATGGAAAAACTAGGAACGAAATCGACTTCATTGCGACTAATGTACGAAACATAGAGAACTTCGAGGTATTGAGTAGCTTTAAACACTCTAGTGACCACAGGATGATCAGAATAACAATAAACTCGAAAACTACCAGGACATCACGAGTTCGCTACAAGAAGCGCCCACTAATGTACGTAGACTACGACAAATTTGAAGATGAATTCTCCAGCCTCGAAATACAAAACCAAAATAAGGTACAATCTTACTACGATAATTTAGAAATCACCTTACACAAATGTTCAGCTATTGAAACACCAAAGGAAGGGAAACGTCGAGCAATAATAAATAGAGAGATAATAGATCTTCAAAACCGCCGCCATGAACTCAAAAACAAAACCCAGAAATCACAACAGGAGAAGCTAGAACTATCTAGAATTTATAGAGAAATTAATAAAAAAATGAAAAATAATTTAAAAGAATACAGGAAAAATATTCTACACACATGTTTAGTAAAAACAGGAGGTGTCAAAAAGGCGTATAAAAAGTTAAATAACACAAAAACTCTTATGACTCACTTAACCAACAAATCAGGCTCAACAGTTACAAACAGAAATGACCTAATGAACCTGGCTACGAGTTTCTACAAAGATTTATACAAAATGTTCCTACACGACGAAGAAACAAGCTCCAGCTGGCCAGTAAACGATGAACCAGTCCCTTCCTTTCTCAAAAGTGAGATAGAGCTTTCAATAAGAAAATTGAAAACTGAGAAAAGCCCGGTTCCGGATGGAATGATTAATGAAATAATTTTAGCAGGTATAGACAGTCTAGTCACGCCACTTTGTACGCTTTTCAACTTTATCCTAAAGCAGAAACAAATTCCTACACAATGGGAATGCTCCGAAATTGTTCTTCTATACAAAAAAGGAGATCCTAAGTTGATTTCTAATTACAGACCTATTAGCTTAATGCCAGGCCTCTACAAAGTATTCACAGCAACGTTAGTGAGAAGACTATCAAAATTAATAGATGAACATCAACCAGTAGAGCAGGCAGGTTTTCGTAAGGGGTATTCAACTGTGGATCACATTCACACCTTAAAACAACTTATAGAGAAGTATATAGAGTATGATAAAACACTCTACATCGCCTTTATAGATTATACCAAGGCGTTCGACTCTATATCGCACCAATCTATCTGGAAATCCCTAACGGAACAAGGAATAAATAAGGACTACATTGATCTCATTAGGGTAATATATAACAAAAGCACAGCAAGAGTAAAACTGGACAAAACAGGTCCACCCTTCAAGATAGAGCGCGGAGTGAAGCAAGGGGACCCTATGTCACCAGCTCTCTTTATTTCGGTGCTGGAGATGGTCATCGCACAGACGAACTGGGATAGCATGGGACTAAAGCTGGACGGTAAATATCTTTCACACCTAAGATTCGCTGACGACTTGGTATTGCTATCCGAGGACCCTGTACAGCTGCAGTTAATGGTACAACAACTTAGCCAGCAAAGCAAAATCGTAGGATTGGAAATCAACCTAGACAAGACCAATGTAATGACAAATAAAGAAAAAACCACAATAAGCGTCGATTCCACACCGTTACAATATGTGGAAGACTACACATACCTAGGTCACATTATCTCATTTAAGGCTTGCTCAGAAAAAGAATTAAACAGGAGAATACAAAATAAGTGGAATAAGTACTGGGCAATGAAAGAGATTTTCAAGGGATCTTTCTCTCCAGAGTTGAAAACGAAAGCCATGAACATATGCTTATTGCGATGCCTAACATACGCATGTCAGACCTGGGCCCCCACCAAAAAACACTTGGATAAAATCAGAGTCTGTCAGAAAGGTATAGAACGCAGTTTCATGAATATTAAACGAAAAGATCGAGTGAAACACTGTCTAATAAGGAAAGAAACAAAGGCATATGACGTTATTAAACAGATCCTTAGACAAAAATGGCAATGGGCCGGTCACCTTCAGAGACTGGAGACACAAAGGTGGGCACAGATCACTACAAACTGGATCCCGATCAATGAGATACGCAAAAGAGGAAGACCATTCAAAAGGTGGAACGACGAAATAATAAAAACAGCTGGAAAAACTTAGTGCAGATTGGCAAAAGACAGAAGGTCATGGAAACATTTGGAGGAGGCTTTTACCGCCTACGGCGGTCCTTACTTAGAAAACTAACACTAACACTACAATTTAAGATTAGATAAGTATATACTAACATTTTATTATTATTAAAAAAAAAAATCTTTTTTTCATTTTCATTTGTTATGTAAGGAATCGAATAAAAGCTATTTTATTTTATTTATTCAATCAGTGGTAACCCATGGATATCACTCTGATACATTTATCGCCACCTCTGGCGTACCACAGGGATCAATTCTTGGACCTTTGCTATTTATTATCTATATTAAGGATATAGGTCACTGTTTCCTTAACAGTAATTTCTTGTTATATGCGGATGACCTTAAAATATTTAAATCTATTAAGACTTCTGATGATTGTGACTTGCTCCAAGAAGATTTGAATAGATTAACTAAATATTGTGATGATAATAAACTTGCGTTAAATATATCTAAATGTAAATATTTAAATTTTACGAAAAATAAAAAAGTAATTCGATTTAATTATAATCTATGTACAGAAAACCTTTCTAATGAAACTCAAATATGTGATTTAGGAATACTTTTGGACTGTAAACTTCATTTAAATCTACACACAGAGAAGATTATCTCTAAAGCATACCAAATGTACAGCCTTGTCATGAGAGCTTCTACTGATTTTAAACGCCCAGCCACGTACTTGCAATTGTTAAAGTCCTTGGTTCGCCCGCAGCTGGAATATGAATGTATAATATGGGACCCCTACTACGATAAATATGTTAAAGCGATTGAAAGTGTTCAACGTAAATACATACGAGCTATGCAGTATAAATGTCATCTCTTAACCCTGTCTTACTTTGAGTCACTGAGAAAGTTCAAATTGATCACTTTGCAGTCAAGACGCCTATTACTCCAAACCATGATGCTTCTCGGATTGGTTCATAATAAATTTAACTGTATCGAACTAATCTATACATATTTGTTTTTATAATTTTAATGAAATTCTTGTTTTTAATTATTTTAATTTATATTCCTATAGGTAATTAATTTAAAGAAGTATAAGATTTTTTATTAATTTTGATTTTATATAATTCAGTGATTTAATTTTAGTTATAATAGTATAATTGTGGCAAGTATTTTTAATCTTTGGTTACTAACATAATTTTTAAGTATACTAACATAAATATGGATCACTGTGTCTGAATTAAAATAAATAAATAATAAAAAAATAATAAATAATAAAATAATAAATCTGTAGACGAGGCGTTTCTGTACATTGAAAATATAAAAAAAAAATTGGTGGGGTGTTAAAGGATAACCAACAGATGCCATTTCATAAATTTTTGGAATTTTTGTCTGTTTGTCGGTTTGTCTGTTTGGATGTGACAGATTTTTCATTTGAACAGGTTCAACGTCAAAAGTACCAAACCAATATGGCTCATTTTTATACTCAAATATAGGGTAGAACTCGCAGTAGTGATTAGTCTTTGTTTCATCGCAATCGCTTTAGTCTATCAAAAGATATAATCAATTTAAAGCATTCTATAACAATTTTTTATTGCAATAAGTGGAAACACGTAACGACATCTATTGGGACGATATTGTGATCTATAAACATTATCATGTGTATTATTAACTCTGATACTTATGTCTGTGTTATTTAAAAAAGTAATGATAATGATTATAATCTATAAATATAAAAGAAAGTCGTGTTAGTTACACTATCTATAACTCAAGAACGGCTAAACCGATTTGTCTGAAAATTGGTGGGGAGGTAGCTTAGAACCAGGAGACGGACATAGGATCCGGCTTTTGATCCGGTTTTAGACGGACATAGTATTTAATACTTTTATTTACTTATAGGAGTAGGGTAGGAGTAGTGTGAGAGTAGGGTAGGAGTAGGGTAGGAGTTGGGTAGAAGTAGTGTAGGAGTAGGGTAGGAGTAGGTTAGGAGTAGGCTAGAAGTAGGGTAGGAGTAGTGTAGGAGGAGGGTAGGAGTAGGGTAGGAGTAGGATAGGGTAAAGGGTTGGACACCACGCGAACGATAGCGCCGGGCAGCTAGAAATAATTTATATGGCAAAACAACGTTTGCCGGGTCAGCTAGTTCTTAAATAAAAATTTATTAACCCAAAGATAGTATGTACATACTTAATGAAATTTTGCTTTAAGTTTTTACTATTTTTAACTAATTTCCCTATAAGTCTTAATCGTTTCGAAAGGGTTCAAAAAATGGGCCCTCAATCCAGATGCACATGAAACGTAGCGGTGTCAGCTACCTCCATACAATATGTACATATTATATATTTTTAATTACCCCATTTATAAACTCTAAGCGTGCTTGAATGTTCAAAAAACTGGCCAAGTGCGAGTCGGACTCGCACACGAAGGGTTCCGTACCACAAGACAAAAACGCCGAAAAAAACACGTTTGTATGGGGTTTGTTGTATGGGAGCCCCCTTAAATATATTTTTTTTTGTATTTGTTGTTATAGCGGCAACAGAAATACATAATTTGTGTAAATTTCAACTGTCTAGCTACCACGGTTCTTGAGATACAGCCTGGTGACAGACGGACGGACGGACGGACAGACAGCGAAGTCTTAGTAATAGGGTTCCGTTTTTACCCTTTGGGTACGGAACCCTAAAAACCGGGCAAGAGCGAGTCGGACTCGCGCACCGAGGGTTCCGTACCATCATATGTTGTTAAATTTTCACCGGCGCGCTACTTACTAGATCTCGTTCAAACCAATTTTCGATGGAAGTTTACATGATAATGTACCTACATCATATATTTTTTTTAGTTTTATCATTCTCTTATTTTAGAAGTTACAGGGGGGGGGACACACATTTTACCACTTTGGAAGTGGTCTCTCGTGCAAACTATTCGGTTTAGAAAAAAATGATATTAGAACACCAAGATACAGGCTGTGCCTAGTTTGGGGCCCACGGCTAGTTCTACATAAGCACTCTTTTAACAATCATGTTACTGTTTGTATGTTTATTAACTTGTGTGTGTCAATAAATTGATTATTATTATTATTATATAATTTTTGAAGACCTATCCATAGATACCCCACAAGTATGGGTTTAATGAAAAAAAAAAGTTGAGTTTCAGTTCTAAGTATGGGGAAACCCCATAATTTATTGTTTATTTTCTATTTTTTTGTGAAAATCTTAATGCGGTTCACAGAATACATCTACTTACCAAGTTTCAACAATGTAGTTCTTATAGTTTCGGAAAAAAGTGACTGTGACATACGGACGGACAGACAGACAGACATGACGAATCCATAAGGGTTCCGTTTTTGCCATTTGGCTACGGAACCCTAAAAATGAGTAAGGTATGAATTTTTTTTCTTTAGATATCGATATCCTGAAAGCGCCCTTCGTGGTTTTGGCCAGAATCTCCCTTACGTCAAGAATAGTTTGGGTATCGATGAGTTCGCACTCACTCGGTGATCTGGTTGTAATGCACCAAACAATCGACGAATAGTTTGTGTAGCACGGCGTTGTAGTCGTCTCCGGTCTCAAGGTGCGCGGCCCTCGCTGTCTCCGGTAACGTCTCAAAATTCATTCTGTAAAATGAAACCATGAAAGTAACATTGCTTTTAACTACAACGTTTCTATCCAGAACGTTTCTATCCAGAACGTTTAGAATTAATAATAATCTTTATTGTTCAAGAAAATACACAATTTTATCAGATAAATCACTGGTCTCCACACTAGGATTCCCTGTGTCGTGGAGGCCAGTCTCTTTCATCGTGTTTCAAAAAAATACAATGTAACATAAGTATATTTATGTATAACAAATTAAAAGTAAAACAAAAACAATAACCCACCAAAAACATTTTCATGTAAAATGTTGCCAAGACGACACCACATATGGCTCAAAAAGTTATCAGATCTCATGTAGAGCCAAGCTTCTAACTCTACACGCCCTAACTTCACAAACTCTACACCTTAGTCGAAATATGAGGCTTGGCCGTTTCGTTACTACAAAAACTATTGTATAACAGAAAAGTAATGAACAGTGAATAAATTTTTCACCTTACGCCCATGTGATGGTAGCGAAACGGCCAAGCCACATATTTTGACTAAGGTGTAGAGTTTGTGAAGTTAGGGCGTGTAGAGTTAGAAGCTTGGCTCTACATGAGATCTGATAACTTTTTGAGCCATATGTGGTGTCGTCTTGGCAACATTTTACATGAAAATGTTTTTGGTGGGATTTCACATCTTTTTGAAAGTTGCTTATGAAATAATTTTTTTTTTGGGGGTTTCTTTACTAAAAATCCTGAAATATGTATTTTATTATTTATAACAAGGAGTCCCTATAACAATTTTCAGAACTCTAGCATCAAAATTTGCGGAAGTCTCATACAAACTCCCATCCCCTAGTTTAAGGGGTTGGAGGGTAAAAGTTCCAAGTCTTAGAATTGTTTGTGTACTATTACTAGCTTACATACCAAATTTCAGCTTTCTAGGACTTCAGGAAGAACCTTAAAATATTGATGCTTATGAAATAAAAAAAAATTTTTTGGTGGGTTGGGGGGTTATTTACTGAAAATCCTGAAATACGTATTTTATTATTTATAACAAGGAGTCCCAATATCAATTTTCAGAACTCTAGCATAAAAATCTGCGGAAGTCTCGTACAAACTTCCATCCCCTATTTTAAGGGGTTGAAGGGTAAAAGTTCCAAGTTTTAGAGTTTTTTTGTTGTTTGTGTACTATTACTAGCTTACATACCAAATTTCAGCTTTCTAGGACTTCAGGAAGACCCTTAGAATATTGATGATCATCAGTGAGTCAGTGAGTCAGTGAATCAGTGAGTCAGTGACGAAATCGGGGTATTTTAGATATCAATAAAATCCCACCAAAAACATTTTCATGTAAAATGTTGCCAAGACGAGACCACATATGGCTCGCACTGCCAAAAAGTTATCAGATCTCATGTAGAGCCAAGCTTCTAACTCTACACGCCCTAACTTCACAAACTCTTCACCTTAGTCAAAATATGAGGCTTGGCCGTTTCGTTACTACAAGAACTATTGTATAACAGAAAAGTAATGAACAGTGAATAATAAATTTTTCACCTTACTCCCATGTGATGGTAGCGAAACGGCCAAGCCACATATTTGACTAAGGTGTAGAGTTTGTGAAGTTAGGGCGTGTAGAGTTAGAAGCTTGGCTCTACATGAGATCTGATAACTTTTTGGCAGTGCGAGCCATATGTGGTCTCGTCTTGGCAACATTTTACATGAAAATGTTTTTGGTGGGATTTCACACCTTTTTGAAAGTTGCTTATGAAATATATTTCTTTTTTTGGGGGGTTCTTTACAAAAAATCCTGAAATACGTATTTTATTATTTATAACAAGGAGTCCCTATATCAATTTTCAGAACTCTAGTATCAAAATTTGCGGAAGTCTCGTACAAACTTCCATCCCCTAGTTTAAGGGGTTGGAGGGTAAAAGTTCCAAGTTTTAGAGTTTTTGTTGTTTGTGTACTATTACTAGCTTACATACCAAATTTCAGCTTTCTAGGACTTCAGGAAGTACCTTAGAATATTGATGATCATCAGTGAGTCAGTGAGTAAGTGAGTCAGTGAGTCAGTTACGAAATCGGGGTATTTTAGATATCAATAAAATCTAAAGTATAAGACCTATGCAATTGAAACTTTACAAGTTTAATAAGTCAACCACTGATATCATATCCCGAAAATTTTGTTTATCTGGTATAATCCAAACCCAAGTTATGAAGGTTCAAAAATACGACGAAATGCTTCGAGAAAAGGTAGGTAGTGCCCTTGCGCTTCGCTTGGCTCGTCTTGGCGGGGGCACTCCCGTGCCCCCAGATCTAAAGTATAAGAGCTATGCAATTGAAACTTTATAGGTTTAATAAGTCAACCACTGACATCATATCCCGAAAATTTTGTTTATCTGGTATAATCCAAACCCAAGTTATGAAGGTTCAAAAATACGACGAAGTGCTTCGAGAAAAGGTAGGTAGTGCCCTTGCGCTTCGCTTGGCTCGTCTTGGCGGGGGCACTCCCGTGCCCCCAGATAAGAGCTATGCAATTGAAACTTTATAGGTTTAATAAGTCAACCACTGACATCATATCCCGAAAATTTTGTTTATCACGTATAATCCAAACCCAAGTTATGAAGGTTCAAAAATACGACGAAGTGCTTCGAGAAAAGGTAGGTAGTGCCCTTGCGCTTCGCTTGGCTCGTCTTGGCGGGGGCACTCCCGTGCCCCCAGATTATAACTACATGGCGTGTTTTGCAGTAGGAGTGTACAAAAGTGTGAGTTGTGTGGTGTTGGTATGTATGTGTGTGTTTGTGGTTGTGCGCATCGTGCCTCCAAAAACGAAGTGTCATGATAGATTGTAATAGGTAGTTTAATAACAAGAATTTAATTGTTTCTCTGTGTCGCCGTAATCCAGACCTTTTAGGTAAGTTTTTATTAAACTGACCGTTACACTTGAGGTAGGTATTACAATTATTACAGTATTATAGAATAGATTTTTGAGCATAGATTTAGAAGTAGTATCAATAAATCATACCGCAAAATTCTCAGTTGAGTTTTACACTGATCCAAGATTGTGGCCATGAATGCATCCATCGAAGTATTACCGAGCGCAACCAAATTAGTGGTATAGAATGAAAACAGCAGCACCACGCCAAACCTATACGAGTACAACACATTTATAAACAAGTTAAGTTGCATAGCGGTATAGGGTAGGCACTAAGTTCAAGTTTTGCAAGTGATCACAATTTTTAGTAATTTTTAATAATAAGTAATTTCTTACACAACGTTATGGTCGTAATTAAAACCAATCCAAAATGGGAACTCAAATGGTATTCCCTGGATTTTGTAGAGCACGGGGAACACGATCCAGAGCACGCAGGTGGCGACCGCGCAGCCGGAGTACGTGCGCAGCAGTCGCGCTGCACTGCGCGCGCAACCCTGCAGCATCGCTCCGCGCGGCTCCGCCACCTGGTTCATCAGTGGGTCTGCAACACGCGCACCGACACCGTCACCGCGCGTGCGCTCGACATCGCACGCAGGCGCGTCGCACAGGTTGCACTCACCATCCAGGCCGGCGATGAGCTGGTCGATCCGGTCCGCATCAATGTGAAACGCGATCTGCTTGGCGACGCATGTCACGTGGCACAGTAACACGAACATCACCTGCGACAACTTGTCCATGTCGTTCCTCTCCTGCACAACCGATACTTTGTCACATCATCAAAACGTTTTTACTAACGAATACCACTTATTGTGTCCATTATTCACAATTTTGAACACGGACAGTGGAGTCTTAGTAATAGGGTCCCGTTTTTACCCTTTGGGTACGGAACCCTAAAAACATCAAAATATTTCTAAAAAAATTCCCGTTAATCAAGTGTGTAACCTAAAAACATTATTGTCGGCGACGGGACCCTATGAAAGCATCGATGGAATAAAACATCGTACAACTGAATTATCGATAAAAATCGAATCATCACGAAAACGGTTTTTTTATGCGTTTTTTAAAAATGTTCAACATTGTGCAACAGTGATAAAACCTATGTCATATGACAGCTCTTGGCGTGTACTTTATTTCATTCTATGGCAGCTAAGTTCAAATCCAGCGCGAAAACGGTTTTTTTATGCGTTTTTAGGGTTCCGTACCCAAAGGGTAAAAACGGAACCCTATTACTAAGACTTCGCTGTCTGTCCGTCCGTCCGTCCGTCCGTCCGTTCGTCTGTCCGTCCGTCCTTCCGTCCGTCCGTCTGTCTGTCACCAGGCTGTATCTCAAGAACCGCGGTAGCTGGACAGTTGAAATTTTCACAAATTATGTATTTCTGTTGCCGTTATAACAACAAATACTAAAAACAAAATAAAATAAATATTTAAGGGGGGCTCCCATACAACAAACGCGATTTTTTTTGTCCTTTTTTGCTCGATATCAATAATGGCAACAGGTAGGCACTTGAAATATTCACAAAATACTTAGTTGTATTTTTACTTTAATAATAAATAAGAAAATTAAAATAAAATAAATATTTAAGGGGGGCTCCTATACAACAAACGTGTTTTTTCGGCGTTTTTGCCTTGTGGTACGGAACCCTTCGTGTGCGAGTCCGACTCGCACTTGGCCAGTTTTTTTTAAATGTTCAACATTGTGCAACAGTGATGAAACCTATGTCATATGACACCTCCTGGCATGTACTATATTTCATTACATGGGAGCTAAGTTCAAATCCAGCGCGAAAATGGTTTGGCAGTGTAGTCGCTTAGTTTTTTACCGACTTCACAAAAAGGAGGAGGTACTATGTTCGGGTGTGTGTTTGTATGTTTTTTTTTTTGTATGTTTGTTCATCGAATACTCCGCCGATTGTCGACGGATTTTCAAAATTCTTTTTTTGTTCGAAAGTAGATAGTTCTGAGGTGGTCCCATTGTCACCAAGTTAGGATCTGATGATGGGATCTTAGAGAAATCGAGGGCAACCCTCAAATTTTATAGGCTCACTTATTGTTTTTCGCATATTTTATGAAGTATCTTGTGTATTTGTGTCTGGTTGTCACCATCTCAGGTAGCTGGGCTGATGATGGAAGGTACAATTCCTTAACAGTAAGAAGTTACTCGAACAGGCATGGACTGTTTTAGTAAATTGTTTTGAGGTTTGATAGGGCATTTGCCACATTTGGTCTCATGATCATCAAGTCATGACCTGATGCTACCTAACTCCTCGACAACTAACAGCAGATATATCGCGTTTAGGCTCATTGAAAAGGGCTCGATGTGTGGATAAACGTACTGTTACTGAGGAACACCGAAGACCTGATGCTGAAGCCAGGAGCATCAGAAACAGTACAAACCTTGAAATTACAGCACCGTAATCGTGTTTGCGCTCATTTTAAACAGGACTAATTTTAAGTTCAATGCAATGTTGACATAAGTCTGGCCTGATGCTGCAGCCAGGATTATCAGCATCTAATCTAAAAACTAATAAAAGGAGAACTCCTCAACAATTAACGTCCCTGCATCGAGAAAAGGAATATTTTATAAAAAGGCGATGGGCAAGTTGACATTAGGCTATTGTAACTTAGATAAATTATAAATAGACCTACTAAAAAGCGAGAAATAAAAACTTTTTAACAAAAAAAAACCGACTTCCAAAAAAAACACTACAAACTGAAAAATAACTTTAATTTCGGAAGTCGGTGGCAAAAACTAAAATACTGACCCCTAAGACACCGACTTCCGAAAATAAAGTTATTTTTCAGTTTGTAGTGTTTTTTTTGGAAGTCGGTTTTTTTTTGTTAAAAAGTTTTTTAGTTAGTTTTTAAGCCCTGGCTTGCGAAAAAATCAATTAATTGAGTAATTTTTTTTTAATAGATTTGTTTCACCCATAGGAGGAACCCTATTGAAAACGGCTCTTTTATTCAAAGTAGTTTAATAATAATTCATGAAAATACTGGCCAAGTGCCGCAAGTGCGAGTCGGACTCGCACAAGAAGGGTTCCGTACCACAAGACAAAAACGCCGAAAAAAACACGTTTGTTGTATGGGAGCCCCCTTAAATATTTATTTTATTCTGTTTTTAGTATTTGTTGTTATAGCGGCAACAAAAATACATTATCTGTGAAAATTTCAACTGTCTAGCTATCACGGTTCATGAGATCTAGCCTGGTGACAGACAGACAGACCGACGTACAGTGGAGTCTTAGTAATAGGGTCCCGTTTTTACCCTTTGGGTACGGAACCCTTAAAAATTGCCACGGCACGATAGGTATGGTAAGAAACTGGCCTGGTAAGCATATATCAGCTGCAGCAGCACGTAGGTGGAGGTGACGGCGAGTGCGAACACGGGGTAGGCGCGCCGCAGGAAGCAGGCCGGCGCCGAAGCCCGCGCGGCCGCGTGACAGAACCCCACGCCGCGCAAGTAGCGCAGGTGTGGCGCCACGCTCAGCGCGCACACCGACCTGAGTACACCACATTCTAAATCTAAATCAAAATCAAACGTCATTTATTCAAATTAGGCTGAGATTCAGCACTTTTCGAACATCAAAATTACAAAAGAAAGTCCCCCAAAGCGCTCGCCTTTCACTACTTCCTAGTGCTTTCGCTGGGAATAAAAACTGGCCAAGTGCGAGTCGGACTCGCATACGAAGGGTTCCGTACCACAAGGCAAAAACGCCGAAAAAAACACGTTTGTTGTATGGGAGCCCCCCTTAAATATATATTTTATTTTTATTTTATTATTTATTATTAAAGTAAAAATACAACTGAGTATTTTGTGAATATTTCACGTGCCTACCTGTTGCCATTATTGATATCGAGCAAAAAAGGGCAAAAAAATCGCGTTTGTTGTATGGGAGCCCCCTTAAATATTTATTTTATTTTGTTTTTAGTATTTGTTGTTATAGCGGCAACAGAAATACATAATTTGTGAAAATTTCAACTGTTTAGGTACCGCGGTTCTTGAGATACTGCCTGGTGACAGATATCGAGCAAAAAAGGGCAAAAAAATCGCGTTTGTTGTATGGGAGCCCAGTGCCGTAATTAGCCTTTTATGCGCCCGGTGCGAGCTGCTATAACCGCGCCCTTTCTTTTTTTTTTGCGGATGGGAAATCATCAAATGACCCCTTCCGCTCTGGGTGGAGCGGAAGGGAGTGTCAGACTCTTACTGACTAAAACCCACCCGTGTTCCTTCCTTAGCCCTTTATGTTCCGGGCCAGCGGTCCAGCTTTGGTTCTAAGGGGCCTCTTCCTCGATGCTGACATCTCTTTGAGGCGCGCGTGGAACACGTAAGCGCCGTCCGGCACGGGCCTGGTCCTGATCGGACGGTGAGCTACCCATTACTCTCCGCCCGCAGGCCCACGCCTACGGAGGCCAGGAGTCGTCAAGCGGCTCCCGACGCCTGGAGCGTCTCCCGCGGCGGCTCTCTCCCTGAGCCGTCCCGCCACCTCCTTTGCTAGCATGACTGCTTCGCAGAAGGAGGTGACTGCCTCCCACTCCTCTCGCCCTGGACCATGGCTTGCACCAGGGCCGGACGCGAGAGGTCGCCGCCGCTACCGATTGCCTTTACGAGGACACGGCGGTGCTCTGCCCAAGCGGGGCAGACCTCCACCGTGTTCTCTGGGCGATCGTGGCAATGGTGTCACCCGGGCGTTTCCTCCCGCCTGATGATGTGCAGGAACCTCCCGAAACTTCCGTGTCCGGTGAGGACCGTCAGGCGGTAGGTGAGGGCGCCGTGGCCCCTCTCTAGTCACTCCTCAAAGAGGGGTCTTATCGCCGCTATCGTGGCGTGCCCTGCGCTGGGTTGCGACAGTCGCTCTTTCCATGTCGCCATGAGATCACGCCGGAGATCCGTCCGCTCCGCCGCTGAAGCGGATTTTACCCCCGGCGTAGTGCCTGCGCGCGCCACTCATATAGGCGCGAGAGGACTATCGCCTCCAGATTCCATGGCGGCAGTCCGGCAAGGAGGCTTGCTGCCTCGCCCGAGATCGTGCGGTAGCCCCGGATGAGCCTTACGGCTACCACTTTCTGGGACGCGTTCAGGTAGTGGGCGGCTCGCCGCCGCAGTGAACGCGCCCACACCGGGGCCCCGTATAGGGCCATGGACTGCACGACCCCCGCGTAAAGCCTCCGGCAGGAGGCGTTTAGCCCCTCAGCCCCTTGAGCAAGAGCCGCTTGAAGGCGGCTCCGGCCCATTCCAGTTTGGGGGCCAAACGTCGGAAGTGCTCGACGAAGTTCCACCGGCTGTCGAGGACGAGACCCAGGCATTTCATCGTCGTCTCGACGCCGATGTGAACCCCTCCTACCGTTATTTGGGAACCCGATGGTGGCGCGTTCCGGGGCCCATGAAACGACATGGCCTCGGACTTGTGCAATGCCACCTCGAGACCCAACTGCCTGATCCTCTCCACGACTATCGCAACCCTGCGTGTCATCGCGTCGGCCGCCGCCTAAAGCGAACTCCCCTGCGCCAGCACCAGCGTGTCGTCAGCGTAGCAAACCACGCTGACGCCATCAGGGAGGTCGGCCCGCAGTACCCAGTCGTAGCCGATGTCCCACAGGAACGGCCCCAGAACCGATCCCTGCGGGACACCGCACGACATCTCTCGCTGGTTCCACGCCCCGTCGCGACCGGCGTAGATGACGGCTCTGTCCGTCAAATACGCCTCGACTATTCGACGGAGGTAGTTCGGCACCCGGTGATACCGGAGTGCCTCTACAATGCAGCTCCAGGGCAGGGTGTTAAACGCGTTGGCGATGTCGAGTGACACCGCCACGACGACCCCACCCCGGGACACCGCGTCCCCCGTCGTGAGGGCTCACACGCGCATGATGGCGTCCACTGTCGAGCGCCCCTTGCGGAAGCCAAACTGGCTGTCCGCAAGAACCGGCCCCGTCCTCACCAGGTGCCCGACAAGGTGGCCCGCAATCACTCTCTCAAAGAGCTTGCCGACCTCGTCGAGCAGCACGATGAGCCGGTATGCTGACGGAAAGTCCGCAGGGCGCCCTGGCTTCCGAATGAGGACCAGCTTCCCCGTCTACCAACGGAGTGGAAACTGGCCTCTCCAAATATGCGCTTAAGAGCGCCTCCAGTCGACGCCAGAGAGCCCTCGAGGCCAGGACCCAGGCATTACCTGGCAAGCTAGAGTCTGTCAAGCGAGTCGAGTCCACAACCCTTTTACTGATTTCTTATAATGGCAATACTATGATCTGTCAAACAGATTGTCACAAATACTGTTGTAACCTCTTAATAATCCGGTTTTTGTTGAGTTTTTTAATGTTATAATGCCGAAACCTATTAAAAGTAGTGTCAGGAGCTTGTTGTTTACAATGATTAATAAATATAATCATGTACAGAGTGAATCTGACGACGTGTTATCGCAAAAACGACGACTTTTGGATGAAATCGTTTCAACATCAGGTAGGTTGGCAACAACGTGTTGATACTTTTAGCACAATTGTCTAACTTTTTTTATTTTACTGTGATGTGATCACGATTTCCGTTTTGGTTTAGATCCAGACGTCGTGTTCATGACCTTGAAACTTACTTATATCAGTGTTGACACCTGAAAGATTTTTGAATTTGCCGCCTTTTTCGTGGGACTAGACTCGCTTGACAGACTTTAGTCATTACCTAGCAAGTCGGGTCCTGGGGTAACCGCGCCCTTGAAATATTTTCTAATCATAACCGGTTCTGACAATAAAATGGATTGTCTATAAAAATAAATAGTTTTTTTATCAATTACTTCATTTATATGAATTTTAAAGTTTTGTGTGGGGTAAGATCATAGCCGGCGTCTGAACTTTCTCTCAAGTCATGTCTCTTTACTCCCTTTTTACGCTTTTCAGGAAAATCGTTTTCGATACCACATTCTTCACAAACTTTTACGATTATTATTACGATCTCATCTTTAATATTGATATTATTTATTTGTAAGAAGAATATACGCGGACGACGCGAATCCACACGTATAAATAAATAAAGGTATTGTTAGTGGCCCAGGTCTGGTCATTTCTGCGCCCCTCCAGGGTCTGCGCCCTGTGCCTGGGCACCGCTGGCACTGCCCTAGTTACGGCACTGTGGGAGCCCCCCTTAAATATTTATTTTATTTTGTTTTTAGTATTTGTTGTTATAGCGGCAACAGAAATACATAATTTGTGAAAATTTCAACTGTCTAGCTATCGCGGTTCTTGAGATACAGCCTGGTGACAGACAGACGGACGGACGGACGGACGGACAGCGAAATGTTAGTAATAGGGTTCCGTTTTTACCCTTTGGGTACGGAACCCTAAAAAGTGGTGCAACAAACTCCTCAGCAGGACAGCTGTCTGTTAAGTTAGAAAATACTTGATTGTATACAATACTAGGTTATTTTTAAAGTACGTAAACATTACAAGACACAGAACATTAAATTAAATTATTTGCCATAAGTCAGCTAGCCACGCCAATATACCAACAAATACAATAAAAACTATACGTACAGTCAACAGCAAAAGTAGATGATCAAAATCAGAAATTCAATATTAACGAACGGAGTTCGCGTAAGAACTGTATGGCGTCGCAGTGATTCAAAAGTATGTGATTGTAAATTATACCAAACATTTACTACTAGTAGAGCTGCCATATATTCGTGAACAGTTTTGACTCCTATTGAATTTCTGATTTTGATCATCTAAAAAAGAACATAAACATTGTCTTGAATTAATCAAGGCGAACTTTACACATTTCGTTTTCTTGGCATTGAGAACGACGACGACGGACGATAGACAACGGTTGACGTAAACCAATCCGTAACTATTGAGAGTGTACCGTTTACGTCATCAAAATCTTGTCCATTCCTGTCTAATTTAAAAAGAGAAGTATCATCTGCAAACAGTACAACGTCACAGAAGCCCTTTAAATAGAATGGTAAATCATTGATATATACTAAGAACAAGAATGGACCCAGTATTGAGCCTTGCGGTACACCTAACTGAACTGGTAAACATCTACACATTGGAACCTATTATGTAAATAAGAATTTATTACGTTGAGAGCTTCGTTTTGAACACCGTAATGACAAAGTTTGCGCAAAAGCGTGTCATGGTGCACGCAATCAAAACCTTTGGAGAGATCACAGAAAACTCCAATTGCATTTTGCGAGTTCTCCCATGTGTTAAATTTGTGTCTCAGCAAGCAACACCCGCATCTGTAATTGAACGTTCTTTTGTAAAGCCATATTGTACATTATGAAGGAGGCTATTTAAATTAAAATGTCTTAGGAACTGCTTGAGTATTAATTTTTCCAACATTGCACTGGCTATTGAAGCACTATTTAAATAGCGTATATTTAGTAAATATTTGTTGTTTTATGTGTACCTATGTAGGTACTTTATTTAAAAAACACATATTTTTGCATTTAAAAAATAAAAACTACAAAGGTGTTTTCGGATTTTTTCCTTTACTTGTGCTACATGACATTGCCTCTTGCCAAATTTCATGATTCTAGGTCAACGAGAAGTACCTTCCCTATAGGTTTTGATTCCCTTGCGAATGTCAAAATATGTGGCATAAACGGAACATAAACACCCGTGTCTTTTGATTGCGTTGACTTAGAAGTTGGATTTTTTCATTGTTTCAAGGGATTGCAGCCCTGAGTATTTGATATTCATTTCAACTTGATAACTCCACGCGCTCTTGAGAGGTCTTGATAGACGGACAACGAAGTGATCTTATAAGGGGCCGTCTCCACGAGCGAGAGAATCGCGGCGATAGTCTCACCGTGCCATCAAATTTTCGCCGCGATGATATCCCCGTGTGGAGACACGTTCTAAGAAAGTGCATAGAAATACGTGGCACGAAGATTATATCGCCGCGATTCTCTCGCTCGTGGAGACGACCCCTAAGGGTTCCGTTTTTCCTTTTGAGGTACGGAGCCCTAAACAATTATGTAACAATAAAGAACAATGTTATGTAATCAAAACGATGTCATTGAATCAATCATGGGATCAATGAGAGTCAAATGGACACTGCTCGACGTGTGACAAGTCTGGGGTTTGATTTCTAAGCACTAAATTATTCGGAATAACGGAAGTAGGTACTGTAACCTTTGTTATCATCATTGAAACTTACATTGCTCAAACTTTGGGAAACTGATCAAAATACAAAATAATAGATATTAATAATTATGCTGATTGAATAGATACGAATTTTATTGATACAGTAATTTTCTACTATGAATGTATCAGTTTATATACTAAATTCCTTCTGCATAATTTCTTTATTAAGCATTCATATTCCTCCGAAGTAATTGGCTCTAGGACAACGATTATTTTGCAACTGTGACAGTTGCAAAGCATACAATTATACGGTACCCTGCCGTTTCCAGAAGTTGATGGACGAATCGATCAAATATTCATGGTTTCTCTATTGTTTTGTAAGTCAACAGTCAACTGCGGCATGACTTAATTACGTACTAGAACACGGCACTAATTATATACCTACCAACCTAACGTTTGTTTTTCGTTTGTATAACATAATAACAACTAGACTTTACACAATATGTTTTGCATTGAAGCAGATCGATTAAAGGTTTCAACTATATTAGATTTTGTTTTCGCACTTCATGTCATTGTTGTTAAGTAGGAGTGAAATTAATAAACTTTATCTACACCCATGCTATCAATTATATTACCTACGTACGTTTCATTCTTTAGATAAATAATAGATACATGTAGTACCTTCATTGTACTGGCCACTTCGCACTTATTAATATTAGGGTAGATTGAAAAACTTCCCTGCTTGCCCTCCGTCTAGCCAGCCGCAACGGCGGCAACGCTCTTCATTCTTTTATTGTGCGCGGCAACAAGCATTCACTCTTCAATACTTTTATATATTCAGTGATATTTCGTTAAAGTTATCTTCAAGTTATCTTCGGCTGCCGCCAGTAAAACTATAATGATTTAAGAAAAATGTATCCCACCAAAAACATTTTCATGTAAAATGTTGCCAAGACGACACCACATATGGCTCAAAAAGTTATCAGATCTCATGTAGAGCCAAGCTTCTAACTCTACACGCCCTAACTTCACAAACTCTACACCTTAGTCGAAATATGAGGCTTGGCCGTTTCGTTACTACAAAAACTATTGTATAACAGAAAAGTAATGAACAGTGAATAAATTTTTCACCTTACGCCCATGTGATGGTAGCGAAACGGCCAAGCCACATATTTTGACTAAGGTGTAGAGTTTGTGAAGTTAGGGCGTGTAGAGTTAGAAGCTTGGCTCTACATGAGATCTGATAACTTTTTGAGCCATATGTGGTGTCGTCTTGGCAACATTTTACATGAAAATGTTTTTGGTGGGATTTCACATCTTTTTGAAAGTTGCTTATGAAATAATTTTTTTTTTGGGGGTTTCTTTACTAAAAATCCTGAAATATGTATCCCACCAAAAACATTTTCATGTAAAATGTTGCCAAGACGACACCACATATGGCTCAAAAAGTTATCAGATCTCATGTAGAGCCAAGCTTCTAACTCTACACGCCCTAACTTCACAAACTCTACACCTTAGTCGAAATATGAGGCTTGGCCGTTTCGTTACTACAAAAACTATTGTATAACAGAAAAGTAATGAACAGTGAATAAATTTTTCACCTTACGCCCATGTATGGTAGCGAAACGGCCAAGCCACATATTTTGACTAAGGTGTAGAGTTTGTGAAGTTAGGGCGTGTAGAGTTAGAAGCTTGGCTCTACATGAGATCTGATAACTTTTTGAGCCATATGTGGTGTCGTCTTGGCAACATTTTACATGAAAATGTTTTTGGTGGGATTTCACATCTTTTTGAAAGTTGCTTATGAAATAATTTTTTTTTTGGGGGTTTCTTTACTAAAAATCCTGAAATATGTATTTTATTATTTATAACAAGGAGTCCCTATAACAATTTTCAGAACTCTAGCATCAAAATTTGCGGAAGTCTCATACAAACTCCCATCCCCTAGTTTAAGGGGTTGGAGGGTAAAAGTTCCAAGTCTTAGAATTGTTTGTGTACTATTACTAGCTTACATACCAAATTACAGCTTTCTAGGACTTCAGGAAGAACCTTAGAATATTGATGCTTATGAAATAAAAAAATATTTTTTTGGGGGGTTGGGGGGTTATTTACTGAAAATCCTGAAATACGTATTTTATTATTTATAACAAGGAGTCCCTATATCAATTTTCAGAACTCTAGCAACAAAATTTGCGGAAGTCTCGTACAAACTTCCATCCCCTATTTTAAGGGGTTGGAGGGTAAAAGTTCCAAGTTTTAGAGTTTTTTTTGTTGTTTTTGTACTATTACTAGCTTACATACCAAATTTCAGCTTTCTAGGACTTCAGGAAGAACCTTAGAATATTGATGCTTATGAAATAAAAAAAAAAATTTTGGGTAGGTTGGGGGTTATTTACTGAAAATCCTGAAATACGTATTTTATTATTTGTAACAAGAAGTCCCTGTATCAATTTTCAGAACTCTAGCATTAAAATTTGCGGAAGTCTCATACAAACTCCCATCCCCTAGTTTAAGGGGTTGGAGGGTAAAAGTTCCAAGTCTTAGAATTGTTTGTGTACTATTACTAGCTTACATACCAAATTTCAGCTTTCTAGGACTTCAGGAAGAACCTTAGAATATTGATGCTTATGAAATAAAAAAATTTTTTTTTGGGGGGTTGGGGGGTTATTTACTGAAAATCCTGAAATACGTATTTTATTATTTATAACAAGGAGTCCCTATATCAATTTTCAGAACTCTAGCATTAAAATCTGCTGAAGTCTCGTACAAACTTCCATCCCCTATTTTAAGGGGTTGAAGGGTAAAAGTTCCAAGTTTTAGAGTTTTTTTGTTGTTTGTGTACTATTACTAGCTTACATACCAAATTTCAGCTTTCTAGGACTTCAGGAAGACCCTTAGAATATTGATGATCATCAGTGAGTCAGTGAGTCAGTGAATCAGTGAGTCAGTGAATCAGTGAGTCAGTGACGAAATCGGGGTATTTTAGATATCAATAAAATCTAAAGTATAAGAGCTATGCAATTGAAACTTTATAGGTTTAATAAGTCAACCACTGACATCATATCCCGCAAATTTTGTTTATCTGGTATAATCCAAACCCAAGTTATGAAGGTTCAAAAATACGACGAAGTGCTTCGAGAAAAGGTAGGTAGTGCCCTTGCGCTTCGCTTGGCTCGTCTTGGCGGGGGCACTCCCGTGCCCCCAGATTTTATTATTTGTAACAAGGAGTCCCTGTATCAATTTTCAGAACTCTAGCATCAAAATTTGCGGAAGTCTCATACAAACTCCCATCCCCTAGTTTAAGGGGTTGGAGGGTAAAAGTTCCAAGTCTTAGAATTGTTTGTGTACTATTACTAGCTTACATACCAAATTTCAGCTTTCTAGGACTTCAGGAAGAACCTTAGAATATTGTTGCTTATGAAATAAAAAAATTTTTTTTGGGGGGTTGGGGGGTTATTTACTGAAAATCCTGAAATACGTATTTTATTATTTATAACAAGGAGTCCCTATATCAATTTTCAGAACTCTAGCATAAAAATCTGCGGAAGTCTCGTACAAACTTCCATCCCCTATTTTAAGGGGTTGAAGGGTAAAAGTTCCAAGTTTTAGAAATTTTTTGTTGTTTGTGTACTATTACTAGCTTACATACCAAATTTCAGCTTTCTAGGACTTCAGGAAGACCCTTAGAATATTGATGATCATCAGTGAGTCAGTGAGTCAGTGAATCAGTGAGTCAGTGACGAAATCGGGGTATTTTAGATATCAATAAAATCTAAAGTATAAGAGCTATGCAATTGAAACTTTATAGGTTTAATAAGTCAACCACTGACATCATATCCCGAAAATTTTGTTTATCTGGTATAATCCAAACCCAAGTTATGAAGGTTCAAAAATACGACGAAGTGCTTCGAGAAAAGGTAGGTAGTGCCCTTGCGCTTCGCTTGGCTCGTCTTGGCGGGGGCACTCCCGTGCCCCCAGATTTTTGAGGCATTTGATCGTCTTGGTGCTAATACCATCTAACCCTGTACTTGTATTGCTATCAAGGCCGTCAATTATTTTAGAGATTTCGTCTTCAATGCAAGGAGTGAGTTTACTCAGGGTTACGTCGTGTGAGTGGTTGTGTTCGTACATAAGAGTGTTACCGTCGTTTGCGTGATATATGTCGGGTATTTGGTTAGCTAATTCCTCGCCTATTGATGAGAAAAATGAGTTGAATAAGTCACATATTAAATTACCTTCAGTTACAGGTCCCGAGCTCGACATTAGTTTCGGAGGAGCATTGCTTTCTTTGACTTTATTTAGGGCTAGGTTATTAATAAGTTCCCACATCTTTTTCGGTTGATTGTTGTTGTTGTATAATAGATCGTGATAGTATTTTTTCTTGTGTGTCTTGATCAGGTTGGTCACGTGGTCTCGTTGTTTAGAAATGGTTTTTTGTATGTTTTCGTCTTTTGGGTGAGATTTTGTTTCTTGCCATAGGTTGTTACGTAGGTTTATTGAATCAAGAATACTGCGGTTTATCCAGTCATTTTGAGGTAGATTTAGAATTTTTGTTTTATCGATTTTGTTATTATTTACATGTTTTGTGATAAAGCGCTCGAGGTTGTAGTAATCATTTTCTTCATTCACGTAATTTTCTGTTAGTGCGTCGCTGTATAACTGTTCATAGTTTATTGCTTTGTATTGTATTGTTTTGTTTATTTGTGGCTCTAGACTGCCTATTTCCAAATATATTTGTTTATGGTCCGACAAACTTGACTCAACTATGGAGAAATTAAATGAGTGTTTAGTTATGTTTGTACAAACATGATCCAGTATAGATTTTGTAGTCGAAGTTTCACGAGTACTGTATAGACCATTAATTTTGTTCAGAATTTGATATCCATTTCTCTTGATTTCATTCAGGTATTTAGTGACGTGGTTGTCCGCATTGAGGAGGTCAATATTAAAGTCGCCAAACACAATTGCTCTTCTTCTCTGCTCCAATTGCAAGGAATACGTCGCCAAGAAATCGTTGTTGTTTGAATCACCAGGTTTATAAATTGCTCCGATGTTTAGGGATAGTTTGTTTATATATATCCATAAGTAGTGATTTCCATTTTCGCATAATTCTTCCGTTATGTCGTATTTTATGCTATCGTGTATATAAATCGATACCCCTCCACCTTTACGTCTTTTCCTGTAGTTGTAAACATGCTTGTAGTTTGGCAACTGATATAATTTTGCGTCATCATCGGAAGTAATCCAGGTCTCGGTGAATACTAATAGGTGGGTAGTCTTCGGTATCGCTTTACCTATCATAAACAAGCAAATACTTCATCTTAGTCATAGGATTAATGCTAAGGATTTTGTATTTGGTACAAAATTATCCAACACCCAAGTTTAACGGCTATTTCTGCTAAACTAATAAAGTTATCTTACCCGCTATAACTAGTTTTTTTTTAAAGTTCATGAAATGCACTATCATCGAGAATTTTTCCAGATTTTTCAAGCCAGCAGTTTAGCTTTTAGAGGGGGGGGGGACAAAATTTCCCTACTGGAACAAAATGTTGCACTTTAAAGTTTAATATTTCGTAAATGGTGCATTAAATCGAAAAATAATTTTAGAAGTTCGCTTAGTTTATACCTGCGGCTTCATCTGTCGTATTTGAGAGCCATTTATTTGGTAAAAAAAAAATTATAGGTATTTTGTAATTTAACTGATGGATATGAAGGAAAGCAATAAAATGAAAGTTAAATTTACTTTATTATATTACTAGCTGACCCGGCAAACGTTGTTTTGCCATATAAATTATTTCTAACTGCCCGGCGCTATTGTCGCGTGGTGTCCTACCCCTTACCCTACCCTACTCCTACACTACTCCTACCCTACTCCTACCCTACTTCTACCCTACTCCTAACCTACTCCTACCCTACTCCTACCCAACTCCTACCCTACTCCCACACTACTCCTACCCTACTCCTATCTATTCTATACATATAATAAATCTGTAGACGAGGCGTTTCTGTACATTGAAAATATAAAAAAAAAAAATTGGTGGGGTGTTAAAGGATAACCAACAGATGCCATTTCATAAATTTTTGGAATTTTTGTCTGTTTGTCGGTTTGTCTGTTTGGATGTGACAGATTTTTCATTTGAACAGGTTCAACGTCAAAAGTACCAAACCAATATGGCTCATTTTTATACTCAAATATAGGGTAGAACTCGCAGTAGTGATTAGTCTTTGTTTCATCGCAATCGCTTCAGTCTATCAAAAGATATAATCAATTTAAAGCATTCTATAACAACTTTTTATTGCAATAAGTGGAAACACGTAACGACATCTATTGGGACGATATTGTGATCTATAAACATTATCATGTGTATTATTAACTCTGATACTTATGTCTGTGTTATTTAAAAAAGTAATGATAATGATTATAATCTATAAATATAAAAGAAAGTCGTGTTAGTTACACTATCTATAACTCAAGAACGGCTAAACCGATTTGTCTGAAAATTGGTGGGGAGGTAGCTTAGAACCAGGAGACGAACATAGGATCCGGCTTTTGATCCGGTTTTAGACGGACATAGTCTATCTATACATATAATAAATCTGTAGACGAGGCGTTTCTGTACATTGAAAATATAAAAAAAAAAATTGGTGGGGTGTTAAAGGATAACCAACAGATGCCATTTCATAAATTTTTGGAATTTTCGTCTGTTTGTCTGTTTGGATGTGACAGATTTTTCATTTGAACAGGTTCAACGTCAAAAGTACCAAACCAATATGGCTCATTTTTATACTCAAATATAGAGTAGAACTCGCAGTAGTGATTAGTCTTTGTTTCATCGCAATCGCTTCAGTCTATCAAAAGATATAATCAATTTAAAGCATTCTATAACAACTTTTTATTGCAATAAGTGGAAACACGTAACGACATCTATTGGGACGATATTGTGATCTATAAACATTATCATGTGTATTATTAACTCTGATACTTATGTCTGTGTTATTTAAAAAAGTAATGATAATGATTATAATCTATAAATTTAAAAGGAAGTCGTGTTAGTTACACTATCTATAACTCAAGAACGGCTAAACCGATTTGTCTGAAAATTGGTGGGGAGGTAGCTTAGAACCAGGAGACGGACATAGGATCCGGCTTTTGATCCGGTTTTAGACGGACATAGTCTATCTATACATATAATAAATCTGTAGACGAGGCGTTTCTGTACATAGAAAATATAAAAAAAAAATTGGTGGGGTTTTAAAGGATAACCAACAGATGCCATTTCATAAATTTTTGTCTGTTTGTCGGTTTGTCTGTTTGGATGTGACAGATTTTTCATTTGAACAGGTTCAACGTCAAAAGTACCAAACCATTATGGCTCATTTTTATACTCAAATATAGGGTAGAACTCACAGTAGTGATTAGTCTTTGTTTCATCGCAATCGCTTCAGTCTATCATAAGATATAATCAATTTAAAGCATTCTATAACAACTTTTTATTGCAATAAGTGGAAACACGTAACGACATCTATTGGGACGATTTTGTGATCTATAAACATTATCATGTGTATTATTAACTCTGATACTTATGTCTGTGTTATTTAAAAAAGTAATGATAATGATTATAATCTATAAATATAAAAGAAAGTCGTGTTAGTTACACTATCTATAACTCAAGAACGGCTAAACCGATTTGTCTGAAAATTGGTGGGGAGGTAGCTTAGAACCAGGAGACGGACATAGGATCCGGCTTTTGATCCGGTTTTAGACGGACATAGTCTATCTATACATATAATAAATCTGTAGACGAGGCGTTTCTGTACATTGAAAATATAAAAAAAAAAATTGGTGGGGTGTTAAAGGATAACCAACAGATGCCATTTCATAAATTTTTGGAATTTTTGTCTGTTTGTCGGTTTGTCTGTTTGGATGTGACAGATTTTTCATTTGAACAGGTTCAACGTCAAAAGTACCAAACCAATATGGCTCATTTTTATACTCAAATATAGGGTAGAACTCGCAGTAGTGATTAGTCTTTGTTTCATCGCAATCGCTTCAGTCTATCAAAAGATATAATCAATTTAAAGCATTCTATAACAACTTTTTATTGCAATAAGTGGAAACACGTAACGACATCTATTGGGACGATATTGTGATCTATAAACATTATCATGTGTATTATTAACTCTGATACTTATGTCTGTGTTATTTAAAAAAGTAATGATAATGATTATAATCTATAAATTTAAATGAAAGTCGTGTTAGTTACACTATCTATAACTCAAGAACGGCTAAACCGATTTGTCTGAAAATTGGTGGGGAGGTAGCTTAGAACCAGGAGACGGACATAGGATCCGGCTTTTTATCCGGTTTTAGACGGACATAGTATTTAATACTTTTATTTACTTATAGGAGTAGGGTAGGAGTAGTGTGAGAGTAGGGTAGGAGTAGGGTAGGAGTTGGGTAGAAATAGTGTAGGAGTAGGGTAGGAGTAGGTTAGGAGTAGGCTAGAAGTAGGGTAGGAGTAGTGTAGGAGTAGTGTAGGAGTAGGGTAGGAGTAGTGTAGGAGGAGGGTAGGAGTAGTGTAGGAGTAGGGTAGGAGTAGGATAGGGTAGGATAGGGTTGGACACCACGCGAACGATAGCGCCGGGCAGCTAGAAATAATATTTATACGGCTAAACAACGTTTGCCGGGTCAGCTAGTAAGTAAATAAAAGTATTAAATACTATGTCCGTCTAAAACCGGATAAAAACTGGTTCTAAGCTACCTCCCCACCAATTTTTTGCCAAATCGGTTTAGCCGTTCTTGAGTTATAAATAGTGTAACTAACACGACTTTCTTTTATATTTATAGATTGTAATCATTATCATTACTTTTTAGGGTTCCGTACCTAAAGGGTAAAAACGGAAGCCTATTACTAAGACTTCGCTGTCCGTCCGTCCGTCTGTCTGTCACCAGGCTGTATCTCAAGAACCGCGGTAGCTAGACAGTTGAAATTTTCACAGATGATGTATTTCTGTTGCCGCTATAACAACAAATACTAAAAATAAAATAAATATTTAAGGGGGGCTCACATGCAAAAAAACGTGTTTTTTTCGGCGTTTTTGCCGTCTGTCTGTCGCCAGGCTGTATCTCAAGAACCGCGGTAGCTAGACAGTTGAAATTTTCACAGATGAGGTATTTTTGTTGCCGCTATAACAACAAATACTAAAAACAAAATAAAATAAATTTTTAAGGGGGGCTCCCATACAACAAACGCGATTTTTTTGCCCTTTTTTGCTCGATATCAATAATGGCAACAGGTAGGCACGTGAAATATTCACAAAATACTCAGTTGTATTTTTACTTTAATAATAAATGATAAAATTAAAATAAATATATATTTAAGGGGGGCTCCCATACAACAAACGTGTTTTTTTCGGCGCTTTTGCCTTGTGGTACGGAACCCTTCATGTGCGAGTCCGACTCGCACTTGGCCAGTTTTTAAACAACACAGACATATAAGTATCCGAGTTAATAATACACATAATAATGTTTTAAAGATCACAATAATTATGTTTTCTTTAGTACTATATCGTCCTAATAGATGTCGTTACGTGTTTCCACTTATTGCAATAAAAAGTTGTTATATAATGCTTTAAATTGATTAGATCTTTTGATAGACTGAAGCGATTGTGATGAAACAAAGACTAATCACTACTCTGAGTTCTACACTATATTTGAGTATGGTTTATTTTTATACTCAGTGTGGTTTGGTACTTTTTACGTTGAACCTGTTCAAATAAAAAATCTCTCACATCCAAACAGACAAACAGACAAAAATTACAAAACCAAAGTCTTGAGGCTTGCCGCCTCGCCAGAGATCGTGCGGTAGCCCCGGATAAGCCTTACGGCTACCACCTTCTGGGGCGCGTTCAGGTAGTGGGAGTGGGTAGTGGTGTGGTGGTAGTGGTTTTAAAGCCCCATTACCGGTTTATCGTAATGAGTTGAACCACACTATTGCAGCCCGTTACGTAGCTAACTTCACGTGTAACAAAATAATGGCAGACCAATGTCAATTTCATTTCAATGGTGACAATATTGTTTTCAAGAGTACCGAATCACGTGACTAAAATTAACATCGGAATCGTATTGGCCTTTCATTAGAATTAAAATTAATTTGGAGAGTTACCCCCCAGTTCATAAGTTGAGCATACAGTCACAAGTAAGAGCACGTCTGCACAGTACGGGAAGTAAGAGTAGACTAAAATGTACTCGTACTGTGTACACCGCCTTAGCGTTTATCATTGACCATTCGCAGTTAAAAAATTGTGTGTGAGATAGCGCTCTACTAACTCGTCTCCGTGAATAGACTATAGTACTAACGGTCTCTTAGTAAAACCTCGGACAGACAGACGGACATAACGAAACTATAAGGGTTCCTTGTAGGCACAATGGAACCCTAAAAACGAAGTCGTGTGATTCATCTTCGTCGGATTCCGAGAAAAATGAAGGTTAGTTATGATGTATTTTTAGGGTTCCATACCAAAATGGTAAACGGTTTGGCAACACGGTTGGCGCAGTGGCTGAGCGATCGACTGCTGCGCTGCGTGTCGCGGGTTCGATTCCCGCACGGAACAAATATTTGTATTGCCTACAGGTAGTTGTTCCGGGTCTGGCTGTTTGTGTGTGTGAATTTAAATGTTTGTAAACGCACCCACGATACAGGAGTAATTCCTAGTATGGGGTAACGTTCTTTAAATACAAAAAAAAAAAAAAAAAATACAAAGAAACGGAACCCTCACGGTGAGACTAAGTCTGTCTGTTTGTCTGTCACAGCTGGATATCTCAAGAACTACTAATGCAATCAACTTAAAGGAATAGTTTTAGATGACGTTTGCCGAACTATTTTGCAAATAAGAAGGTAATAAAAATATATGTATATTTTTTGCAACAGGGACTGAAACGGTGTCTGAAAAATGGGGCTACGAAGTGGGGCTACTAGGGCATGTGGGGTATCATATGAAAAAGCGCAGTTTGCACATTCTCAAAGCTGAAAGCAAAGCTCAAGCTAGCTAGCGAATTTCGTACCACCCCGCCAGCCGCCCACCGGCCACCGCTTTTTAGGGTTCCGTACCCAAAGGGTAAAAACGGGACCCTATTACTAAGACTTCGCTGTCTGTCCGTCTGTCCGTCCGTCTGTCACCAGGCTGTATCTCAAGAACCGCAATAGCTGGACAGTTGAAATTTTCGCCATGTATAAGAAATACTTGTTCCACTTAAGGATCTTAGTAACAATTTCGTCTGTTGCGTGTATGTCATAAGAAAGCTCTTAAAGTGTACTTTATTTCATTTTATGGCAGCTAAGTTCAAATCCAGCGCGAATATAGTTTTTTTTTTTTTTTTTTTTTTGCGTTTTTTGAAAATGTTCAACATTGTTCAACAGTGATGAATTAAATGTCATATGAAAGCTCTTAATGTGTACTTTATTTCATTCTATTGCCGATAAGTTCAAATCTAGCGCGAAAACGATATTTTTATTTTTATGCATTGAATTGATAACCTCCTTTTATTGAAGTCGCTTACAGTAGGGCAAATGAATATTACGTCATATAATTTATAATGGCTGTTGACAATGTTATTAGGGCAAAATAAAAAAAATAAAACCGGATCCCGGTAGCAAGGGGATGGGGGGGAAGTATTTTAATTTTGCCGAGAAAAATTTCTTGCAAAATTTTGCGAATGTTTGTCGATGGATTCTGTTCGTGTATTAATTTTTTTCGCTCAGGTTAGGTTCGCTCAGGTTAGGTTCGCTCAGGTTAGGTTCGCTCAGGTTAGGTTCGCTCAGGTTAGGTTCGCTCAGGTTAGGTTCGCTCAGGTTAGGTTCGCTCAGGTTAGGTTCGCTCAGGTTAGGTTCGCTCAGGTTAGGTTCGCTCAGGTTAGGTTCGCTCAGGTTAGGTTCGCTCAGGTTAGGTTCGCTCAGGTTAGGTTCGCTCAGGTTAGGTTAGGTTAGGTTAGGTTTTTTTTTTTTTTTTTTTTTTTTTTTTTTTTTTGGCAGGAGTGGGAAATCCTCATGGACACCCAGACTGTCCCACTGGTGATGCAGTCTGGGTAGTGCCGGACTCTTACCGGCTAAAACCACACTCCTGCCCAAGGACCCGGTTCTCTCCGATATTGCGGTCGGAGGCTTTCTTAACTTGTTTCCTTTTAGGGGCGTTAAATTTTTGATGTTCATATTTTCAGGTGATGGCGGCATATTTCATTCCTTTCTGTGTTTGTACCACTTTTGTCTACTAAGGTTTAAGGCAATACTATTACTTTACTATTTTATGTTATTCCTAATGTATGTTCTTATCCTAGTTTTATTTCTATTTAATTATTTCCTGTATATGTTAAGAATGTTTAGACATACATTTTTTTTTTTTTTTTTTTTTTTTTTTTTTTTTTTTTTTTTTTTTTTTCTTCTTTTGTTTTTAATTGCTTAACTTACTTATACTTTAACACTTAGTATAATATACTCTACTATATTTACTGTGTTAATTTACTTAGTCTATTTTTTATTTCTATCTATAACTATTTTAATTATTTTTAGGCAAAAGTCTAAGAATTTATTTCTGGTGTCTTTATTTAACATAATTATACATATATTTTCTTTACGTATTTTAATATCTATTTTGTTTTCCAGGTTAAATCTGTCAAGTTGAAACACTGGACACTCAGCGATCAGGTGCGGGATCGATTCTTCCGCGACTGGGTCACAAATACAAGCGGGTGAGTCTTTTTTCTTGAATCGATTTAGGTATTGGGAGAAGCCCCCGTGCCCTGTAAAAAGTTGTGTGTGCAGGTGTGTGAGGTGAATATTCCTGCTTATATTGTAGGCGTTTGTGGCTGAGGGGAAAAATATTTTAGTGACACCAGCTTGGCTCTCCTTTTGATATCTGTCCTCCCATTTGTCAATCGAACCACTTCTTATGGTTCGCTTGACAAATGAGACAGGGCATTTGTCAAAATCAGGTCTCTTTTTGCTTTTCAGCGCCGCTGTTTTCGCCAGTTCGTCTGCCCTTTCGTTCCCTCGTATCCCGACGTGGGCTTTCACCCAGTAGAGCTGAACGTTTTTGCCCGAGTTCTTAAGCTGCTTGACGTTCTTCCTTATCGCTAGAGCGAGTGTGTTGCAGGTGTCGTTATTTCTCAAGAGCTCTAGGGCTGACCTGGAGTCACTAAATATGTTAAACTCTTGTTTCGGGCTCTGCGCGATTAACTCCATAGCTCTGTGTACCGCGTACAGCTCCGCTTGAAAGACGGTACAGTACTCCTCGAGCTTGAATTTCCTACTTTTTGTTTCGTCTGTCTCATTCCACCAGGAAAGAGCAGCACCAACTTTTCCTTCAATTCTGCTCCCATCTGTGAAGATTTGTACTGTACCCTCTCTCATGCGCAGCTGCACTTCCTCGTCACTCTCCAAGCATTGGAATTGGAGATCTTCTTCCTCAGCTGGATGAGGCCTCGCCAAGAAACTCGCTTTCTCCTCGACAGAACGGTCTCTAAGAATTGGCTGGGGCTTTCCTCTCTTCGCCTCGTAGAGGGATGCTGCTTCCTTGACTCTCAGGTCAAGCGGCAGCAGTCCTGTCAAAATAAGAGCCGAATTCAAAGACACCGTCCTGTACGATTTGCATATTTTCTGGGCGAAGCCCCTCATAACAGTGTTGAGCTGGTTTTGGATATAGATCTTGTCGGCCGCTCTGGCCCATACACTAGCTGCGTAAAGGATAACCGGCTCCACAACCGCAGTGTAGATAACCCTTACCACTTCCGGGTTCAGTCCCCAGGTTACCTTCGCCGCGCTGGACAGCTGCCTGAAGATGTTTATGGCTTTTTTGCAGACGTATGTGACGTGGCTCCGGAAGGTCATCTTCCGGTCAATTATCAATCCCAGCAGCTTGATTTCTTCGACTAGCTCAATGTCAACCCCGCCCATGTGCAGCCGTGGTGTGTCGAATTTTAACTTCCTAGTAAGCAGCATGGCATGAGTTTTGTGCGGCGCGAACCTAAGTTTGTTTCGAACACCCCACTGTTGCACATGTGCCAGGCTGGCATTGGCTTCGGTCTCCAGATTCAGAGCTGTTTTCCCGGAAAAAATAAGAACCACGTCATCTGCAAACGCCTGGCAGTAAGTGTTCTTCTCCTCTAGTTCGTCCAGCAGCGGGTTCAGGAGGAGGTTCCAGAACGTGGGCCCTGTGATAGATCCCTGTACACAGCCTTTTGAGGTCCCCTTCCTGTGCTCAGCTCCAGCGTATCTCACCACAACCTTTCTATCTCGTAGGTAGTTGCCCACCAGTTTTCGGAGGTTTAGTGGACAGTGTTTCTCCGCCAGGCGACTTTTTATTGCTGGCCACCACGCACTGTCAAACGCCCCTTCTATGTCTAGCGAGACAACTACCACCAGGTTCTTCTCCCTAAGTCTCAAATCAATATGCTGCATCATATCGTACAGAGCGTCCTCTGTGCTTCGCTGCGGTACGAACCCATACTGCCTTGGGTTCATCCGGGGCAATATGTGCCACCTGAGTCTCCGCACCAGCATCTTCTCTAAGATCTTCCCGAGAACAGGTAAGAGTCCGATCGGTCGGTAGGATTTTGGTTTAGTATAGTCATCCTTTCCAGGTTTTCTTAGCACGACGACCGCCGCTTCCTTCCACTTTTCCGGAAAACAGGACAGCTCGAGGCATTTGTTGGTTATGGCCAGGAACACTTGTTCATTATTACTAATGGCGGCTTCGCAGATATCAGCAGTGAATCCGTCAGGGCCCGGCGCCTTCTTTGGGTTAAAGCTCCTTGATGCGTACCTGAGCTCGGCAAGAGTGAACGGTGGGTCCACTTTGTCCCCTGGCATACCTTCTTCAGAGCGCGCCGCTGCTTCTCTTATCTTTGCATGCTCGGGATTGTCCTCCTTTGCATCATCATCTGGGAAGAAAGTTTCCGCCAGGACCCTGGCAGATTCACTCGAGTCTAGTGCCTCACCATTTTGAACAATTGGCTGATCTTCGTGCCTCTTCCTTGTCTTTGAGATTACCCTGTATATGCCATCCCAAACACTCTCCCTGTCCTGCCTTCCGCAAAAGGTTTTCCAACTTTCTGTTTGTGCCTTGCTTGCTTGATATTCATACTCCTCCTTTGCCCTCAGGTACTCCATCACGACCCATTCCCGACGACGTGGTGCTGCGCAACGGATTCTACGCTTCTTCGTGTACATGGAGTTTCTAAGCTGATCGAGTTCTTCGTTCCACCATGGTAAGTACGTTTTATCTATTTTCTTTATTCTAGGTACTGTTCTATCGCATGATTCTGTAATAAATTTAGTTAAGTCTTCTGTGCATTTTTCTAATTCTTCTAAACTGTTAATATTGTCTATATATGTTTTATCAATTTTATTTTCCAGCAATGCTTTCGTCAATTCTTCCCGAAAACGTTTCCAGTCTGCTTTTTTAGTATTATATATTCTAGTGTTACTGTACTTTATTTTATTCCCGATTCCTTTTTTAGTTGTCATTCTAAGTACTACCGCGTTGTGGTCTGAGCTCGTCATTTCCGTATCTACTCTCCATTCTTCCACGTGTTTAAGCATGTCGTCCGAACAGGCCGTGATGTCCACACTGCTCCTTGTACCGTTTACCCCCTCGGATGGTATCAAATGTTGGGATGTTTCCGCAGTTTAGCACGTGGAGGTTTAGTTCATCTAGGGTTCCGGATAACAGTCTTCCCCTTTCGTCCTCTCTTTCACTTCCCCACCACGTGCTCCACGCGTTCACATCGCCTCCCACCAGTAATTTTGCCCCGTCTGTCTTTGAGACTATTTCCCTCAGCTGGTCGAGGTACGGTTCGATATCGAGATAGTCCTCGAAGTAGACGGACGCTACCACGGTGGTGGTGTCCTCCACCGTCAACCTCGCAACTGCTAAGTTCTCGGTTGTCAGTGTCGGACACACCACTGCGTCCACTCCACTGTCGAAAATGACTATGGCAGCCTTGATATCTTTGTCTCCCGATTTGGTTGCTTGGACTATTCTTGTCCCGGGGTAGGTCTTCATTTCCCCCTTTGCCCCTACATAGGGTTCTTGTACAAGAGCGTACCTGATTTTCCTGCGCCCGGCTTCGAGTATGAGTTCCTCAGTGGCCAGTTTTTTCTTTTGGAGGTTCGCCTGCACGACACGGTACCTTACATTATTGTTTTGAGCTCCTGTCCCCGCCACCACCTTAGCAGTACGCTACTGCCGAACGGGCCAGTGCATCCCACTTTTTTCTTGTGGGGCACTCGCTATCAAAAGCGTTATGTGCTGCGTCCTAGGTTAGGTTAGGTTAGGTTAGGTTAGGTTAGGTTAGGTTCGGGGGACCACCCCACAGTGCTTACGTCCTCGTCGTGTCCCCTGGAAACGGCCCAGCTCTGACCACCGTAACGGAGTGGCAGACTGGGTACGGCCAAAGTGCACTGTGCATTCGTAGCTATCAATTTTATTTTATCTGTCTTGTGTGTTGCGAAATTGCTGAGAATTTTATTATGTCGAGCCCCATGCGGGATGCCTGCGGGCGCTTTTTAAAGAAAAACAACCCCAAAGGCCCTTCTCAGGGCCAAACCAAAGGCCCTTCTCAGGGCCAATCCGACGCTTCGGCGTCTGAGGCTAGCCGCGCGCCGTCTGCGGCTAGCTTCTTTGGAACGGCGGAGGACTCGTCCGACAACGACTCACTCATCAGTGTGTCGGAAGCGGACGACTCCCGATCACGAAAGCGAACACACCTCAGCGGTGGGTCCGAGGGCTCCTCGGCCTCGGGGTCGACGCGATTGTCGAAGGCGAAAAAGCCGACGGTGGCCGCGGAGACCCATGTCGTTGGGCTCACGAACGCCCAACGCCAACTGGACCTGGCTCGGCGGGCTCAGCTCCAGCAAGAGCTGGAGGAGCGAGTTGCCGCCAAGGAGAAGCGGGCGCACGTCGCCCGGGCCAAGGCCGGCTACGGTGCGTCCCGCGTCCTATACGCGGACCACTCTCTAGCAGAGCTAGAGAAAATGGCGGAGGAGGACGAGGAGGAGATTGTCGAAGTCGCCTCTAAGTCCTCCAACCTGAAGGGGACCTTACAAAAGGCCCTAAAGTGCAGGGCCGCCAGTATGCGCGGTGTCGTCGCGGAGCTGGTGCGTCGAAAGGCCAGCGACGAGACGCGGCAACTGCAGGCGAAGGTGGATCGCCTGCAGTCGGAGGTCAGCCAGCTTCATCAGAAGCTGGCTGAAGCCACGGCCCGGCCACAACAGGCCAAGACGAGCCCTGCGGCAGAGGGCCCCTCCTCCAACCTTGAGGAAATTATCCGCAAGGTGGTGCGGGAGGAGAGGGCCTTCACAAGAGCCTGCATCGCAGGCATCGAGGACCGGCTCCTGCCGGAGAAGCGCCTCCGGCCGCCGCTTGCGGCGGATGCGACGCCTTGCGAGCCGGGACCGTCCACCTCCGCCCAAGCGGAAGACGCCCTCCTCCTCCCCTCGACGACCCCGTCCAACGAGTGGACGGAAGTGGTCCGAAAGGGGAAGGGCAAAGGGAAGAAGTCGGCGACGGCCGTCCCTGCTGTCCGCGCCGCCACCGTCCCCACCCAGTCGCAGACGACCGGCAAGGGAAAGGGGACGGGGAAAGGAAAAGGGAGGGGTAAGGCTCGCCTGGTCCCCCCGAAAACCGCGGCCGTCGTTGTGACGCTCACCGCGGAGGCTGCGGAACGGGGGGAGACGTACGCGTCCGTCTTGGTGCGGGCGCGTGCCAATGCCGACCCCACCCAGTTGGGGATCGGCAGCGTCACTTGCCGTAAGACGCAAGCCGGGGCTCGAATTTTCGAGTTCCCGGGGGCGGAGGGGAGTGCCCATGCCGACCTCTTCGCAGCCAAGCTGCAGGAGGCGATCGCCGATTCGGCCAAGGTGGCCCGGCCGGTCAAGTCGGCGGCCATAGAGGTGGCCGACTTGGACGACTCCGTCACCAAGGAGGAGGTGGTGGCGGCGGTCGCAGCGGTAGGGGGCTGCGGCATCGCGGCGGTCCAAGGCAGGGCCATAAGGCCCGGCCGCGGCGGCATGGGCACCATACGCCTCGAGTGCCCAATCGCCGCCGCCAAAGCCGTCCTTGCCAAAGGACGGATCACGGTCGGGTTCAGCTCGGGTGCCGTCCGGGCACTCGAGGAGCAGCCTCTGCGGTGTTTCCGGTGCCTCGGCATCGGACACACCCGGCCCCTGTGTCCGTCCGCGGTGGACAGGACGGACACGTGCTTCCGCTGCGGCAAGGACGGCCACAAAGCCGCCTCCTGCAAGGCCGCCACGCCGCATTGCGCGGTGTGTGCCGCCAGTGGCTGCCCGGCAGACCACACGATGAGGGGGAGGAACTGCAATCCTCCCCCTAAGCGGGGCAAAGCGCAGGCGCCGACCGGTCCTGCTGCGGCTGCCAAGAGCACCGTCGTTCCTGCGACGGTGGCTGCGGAGGGGGGTGCGATGTCCATCGATGGATAGGGTCGAACATCGCATCCTCCAGGCGAACGCCAACCACTGCAGGGCAGCCCAGGATCTGCTGATGCAGACCATGGCTGAGTGGTTGGTGGACTTGGCGGTGGTCGCCGAGCCTTACTCGGTCCCCGGCCGTTGGCTGGGCGACCGGGACGGCTTGGTGGCGTTGGTGTCGCGGTCTTCCACGGACTCCCCTCCCCTCTCGCTCTTAGAGAGGGGACCGGGATACGTGGCCGCCGCGTGGGGAGACATGGCCCTGGTAGGGGTCTACTTCTCCCCAAACCGCCCTCTCTCGGACTTTGAGGATTTCCTCGAGGTCCTCACCGCAGTCGTAGGGAGGGCGGCGCCACGCCAGGTCGTGGTGCTGGGCGACCTGAACGCCAAGTCGGCGGCCTGGGGCAACCCGGCCGCGGGCTGCAACGTCCGGGGGCGCGCCGTCGAGTTTTGGGCGGCCTCGTGCGGTGTGTCCCTCCTCAACAGGGGGGCGGTCCACACGTGTGTGCGGCAACACGGCGGGTCGGTGGTGGACGTCTCGTTTGCCACCCCCGCGCTAGCCGCCCGCGTCGTCAACTGGCGGGTGGAGATGGTGGAGACGTTGTCGGACCACCGATATGTGCGGTTCGACATCTCCACCCAGGGGGGGGGGACGGCCCGCGCCGGGCAATCTCCCTTCCCGCGGTGGGCACTCACCCGCCTGGACCGAGAGGCAGCCGAGGAGGCGGCCTTCCTCCAGGACTGGCTGTCGCCCCCTGTCGAGGTCCTGGACGTGGACGCCGCAGCGGTCCGGCTCAGGGGGTCCCTGACCGAGGTGTGCAACTCAAGCATGCCCCGGTCTCGCCGCCCGCCTCCCCGTCGTGCCGTCTATTGGTGGACGGAGGAGCTGTCGGGTCTCCGGAGCGCCTGCGTGGCGGCCAGAAGGGCCTACACGCGGAGCCGACGCCGCAGCGCCCGAAACCGAGACCCCGCGGAAGAGGACCGCCTTTACGCCTCTTACCGAGAGGCGAAGACGGTCCTCAAGTCGGCGATGGACGCTGCAGAGGACTCGGCGAGGGCCGAGATGCTGGAGGGTCTCGACAGGGACCCGTATGGGAGACCGTACAAGGCGGCGCGGAACCAGCTCCGCCCCTATGGTCCCCCCCTGACGGAGACCCTCGAGCCAGCGTTGCTGGATGGGGTGGTCCGGTCCCTGTTTCCGCGCAGGACCGACTTCGCCCCACCAACGATGGCTCCCCCGCAAGGGGCGGCTCCACCGGAGGAGGAGGTCCCTCCGGTGACGGCGTCGGAATTCCGCGAGGGGGTCCTCAGCCTCCGCGCGAAGAAGACGGCCCCCGGACCAGACGGCGTCCCGGCACGGGTGGTGGCGATCGCCGCCACCCAAATGGAGGACAGGTTTCGGGACCTCTTCAGCGCGTGCTTTACGGCTGGGAGGTTCCCGAAACTATGGAAGGAGGGGCAGCTGTGCCTCCTCCGAAAGGAGGGACGCCAGGTGGACTCCCCATCGGCATACCGGCCCATCGTCCTGCTCGATGAGGTCGGTAAACTGTTCGAGGGGATCGTCGCGTCCCGCCTCAATGGCCTTTTGCGGGGAGTGGGGCCGGATCTGTCGGACGCCCAATTCGGCTATCGCCGAGGGCGTTCGACGATCGACGCGCTGGCCCTGCTCAAAGGCCAGGTGAAGGAGGCGGTGGAGGCGGGGGACGGAGTGCTGGCGGTGTCGTTCGACATTGCAAATGCCTTCAACTCCGTCCCCCACTCGACGATATTGGAGGCGCTCCGGTATCACGGAGTGCCCCAATACCTCCAGAACCTCCTGGCCAGCTACTTGGAGGGCCGAGAGGTCCTCCTTGTGGACAAGACGGCCACGGTGAGGCGGTACGGCGCAGAGTCCGGTGTTCCGCAGGGGTCAGTGCTGGGGCCCCCCCTGTGGAACATCGGGTTCGACTGGCTCCTGAGGGGGGCCCTCCTTGAGGGTACGAGTGTCATCTGCTACGCGGATGACACTCTCCTCACTGCCCGGGGGAGGAGCTTTGGGGAGGCGGCCTGTCTGGCCTCGGCTGGCGGATCCTTAGTCGCAGAGAGGATCCGCCGCCTGGGATTGACGGTGGCGCTGCACAAGACCGAGGCCGTGTTCTTTCGCGGGCCTCGGCAGCGCTGCCCTCCAGACGCCCACATTGTCGTAGAGGGCGTCAGGATAGCGGTCCAGCCCCAGATGAAATATCTGGGTCTGGTGCTGGACGACAGGTGGCGCTTCGGCCCGCATTTCAGCGGGCTGTCAACGCGCCTCCTGAAAGCTGCTGACGCCCTCTCGTGGCTCCTCCCGAACCTGGGGGGGCCCAAGGAGAAATGCCGGCGGCTCTATGCCGGCATCCTCAGGAGCATGGCCCTTTACGGGGCCCCCATCTGGGCGGACTCCCTCCACAGGAGGGAGAATGCGACCGCCCTCCGCAAGCCCCAAAGGGCCATTGCACTGCGGGTGGCGAGGGCCTACCGCTCCGTGGGCTTTTCGGCGGCGTGCGCCCTGGCCGGCACCCCTCCTTGGGAGTTGGAGGCTTGGGTGCTGGCCAGAGTCTATGAGTGGACTGCGCAGAGGAGGGCGCTCGGGGAGCGCCCCGTCGCCGAAGAGCGGGAGGCCGTGCGGCGGGAGGCGAGGGACGCCATCGTCCTCCACTGGACGGAGGACCTCGCCACCGCCGCCTTCGTCCGCCGCACGTTGGACGCGCTCGGTCCGGTCCTGCAGGGCTGGCTCGAGCGGTCCCACGGTTTCCTCTCGTTCCGCCTGGTGCAGGTGTTGTCCGGCCACGGCTGTTTCGGAACGCACCTGCACCGGATTGGAAGGGAGGAGACCCCGGCCTGCCACGACTGCGGCGCGGCGGAGGACACGGCACAGCACACGCTGGAGGTGTGCCCAGCGTGGTCCGAGCTGCGCCGCGGTCTGACCGCGGTGGTCGGACAGGACCTCTCGCTCCCCAGCGTGATCAGCGCCATGCTGGAGAGCGAGGAGTCCTGGTCAGCGGTAGCCTCCTTTTGCGAGGACGTCATCTCGCAAAAGGAGGAGGCGGAGCGCGCGCGGGAGGATGACCCTCTCGCTGCGCCGCTCCGCAGACGAAGGGGTCGGAGAAGGCGCCGTCCTCTCCTTCCTCATGGTGGCGATGGGCGGGCGACAGGCACGGGGGTGCCTCCGCCCGCATTGCACCCATCACCACCTTCGTCTGTCACTCCCGGGCCCTTCCCCCTCCCCACGGGGGGGGCGTGAGGGGTCCGCCTTGGAGGGCCATCGTCGGCGGAGGACTGGATGTCAAGGCTTTGCCGGTTTCCCAGTCCCCCGCCACTCTGACGAAGCGGGAGTGTCGCTGGGTTGTTTTAGTGGGTATACCGGGTTCGCCCGGGGAGTCCCACATAACCCCCCATCCCCCGATGGGAGGGTATGCGTAATGCATTTTTTCCCAGCGCAAACAAAAAAAAAAAAAAAAAAAAAAAGGTTAGGTTAGGTTAGGTTAGGTTAGGTTAGGTTAGGTTCCCCCCCGGTGGGTTCCCGCATTGTCGAGGCGGGGGGGCTCAGTAGCCGTGGCTTGGACACCCACGGTGAAGCGAAGAGGAACCCGAGGAGGGGCCGCTCGTCAGGGCTTTTGCCGACAAGCCGACGACGTAGCGGCCAACATGTAGGTTGCGGTGCCGCTTGGGCGACATCGCAACTGAGGCGGGCCGCGATGTCGTACCGGAGGCATCGCGGCTGAGGGTTGGAGGCCGCGGCGGGAGAGGAGTGCCGGTATTACGGTGCGCCGCTCTCCCTACCTTCCGCGGCCTTGACGGGGTCGCCACCGTTAGATGGCGGACGCGGTGGGGCCGCAGGGGAAGAGGAGTGTTGGTATGACGTTGGCCACTCTCCCTATCCTCTGCGGCCGAAAATTGGCAGGCGGCGGGGCCAATGACCTGACCCGTCGCAGGGGGACCAAGGGTGGCAGAGACGGGGTCGTCTGGCGCCCATGTGCTGGTTTGGTCCCTGGGGTGGTCACGGCGTGCTATGTGTTCTGGTGCGCCGGTGATGGGGAGTACTCCCCGGAGGAGGGTCCGGTAACGGACAGCCGCGGCGGGTTCACGGATGAGTGCTAACGCGTGCCCGTGTTCCCGCCATAAGCGGCAGAGGAGGACACCGTGGAGTTTTAGTGGGTTAGAGTCCCACATAACTGCACTATCTCCCCGTGGTAGTGCAGAATGCATGAGCATTTCTCCACGTAAAAAAAAAAAAAAAAAAAAAAAAAAGGTTAGGTTAGGTTGGGGGACCACCCCACAGTGCTTACGTCCACGTCGTGTCCCCTGGAAACGGCCCAGTTCTGACCACCGTAACGGAGTGGCAGACTGGGTACGGCCAAAGTGCACTGTGCCTTCGTTGCGATTTTATTTTATTTTAACTGTCTTGTGCGTAACGAACCTGCGGATATACCATGACGAGCCCTATGCGGGATGCCTGCGGGCGATTTTTAAAAAAACCACCAAAAGGCCCTTCTCAGGGCCAAACCAAAGGCCCTTCTCAGGGCCAATCCAACGCTGGCGACGCTTTGGCATCGGATGCTGACCGCGCACCATCTGCGGCCAGCTTGTTTAGCAGGCCAGACGAGTTGTCGGACTCCGACGACTCCAACATGGACACGTCGGCGGCCGAAACCGACCGCCTCAAGCGGAAGAGGGCCTATCTGAGGCCCGGGTCCGAGGGCTCCTCGGAGTCCGTCGGAAGTAAGGCGAAGAAGAAGAATAGGTCCAAAAAGGCCTCGCCTTCAAACCCGGCTTCTACCCACGATGTGGGCCTGGTAGACGCCGAGCGCCAGCTAAACCTGGCGAAAAGGGCACAACTCCAGCAAGACCTGGAGGAGAGGATCGATGCCAGGGAGCAGCAGGCGCGGGCCGCCAGGGCGAGGGCTGGCTATGGCACGTCCACAGTGCTATATGCCGACCACTCCCTGGCGGAGCTGGAGCGGATGGCGCTCCAGGACAAGGAGGAGGTACTGGAGGTCGCCTCCAAGTCCTCCAACTTGAAGGGGACCTTCCAAAAGGCCCTCAAATGCCGGGCTGCCAGTCTACACGGCATTGTCCTGGAGCTAGTGAAGCGGACCACCACGGACGAGACGCGACAGCTGCAGGCGAAGGTGGATCGCTTGCAGGCTGAGGTCAGCCAGCTACACCAGAAGCTGGCTGAGGCCACGGCCCGGCCTGCTCAACCTGCCCCAGGTCCGGTGATAGGAGGCTCCTCCTCTTCCCCTTCCAACCTTGAGGAGATAATCCGAAAGGTTGTCATGGGGGAGAGGGCCTTCACCAGAGCCTGCTTCGCGGGCATCGAGGACCGGCTCTTGCCGGAAAAGCGGCTCCGCCCGCCGTTAGCGGCGGATAAGAGTCCGCCACCGACGGAGCCGGTGCCCGTGCCTGCGCAGCCTGCGGGAGACCCGCGATCGGGTGCGCAGACCCAGGCCTCGAAGCCCTCCAAGGGCAAAGGGAAGGGCAAGAGGAGCACTGTGGCCCCTCAAACCCCCACCACAAGCGCGGAGGGAGCGTCTGCCACTCCAGCGGCTCCCCAGAACTCGCAGGGGGAGGACGCCCTTCTCCCCTCCACCACCCCGGCCAACCAGTCGTGGACGGAAGTGGTCAAGAGAGGAAAAGGGAAGGGAGGGAAGAAGTCGGCCCCCAAGCCCGCGGCGACTGCCCCTGCAGCCAAAAGGGCCCCAGCCGGCGGGAGGAACCTAGTTCCTCCCAAAACCGCGGCCGTCGTGGTGACCATCACCCCGGAGGCCGTGGAGCGGGGCGAGACGTACGAGTCGATCCTAAGACGGGCTCGTACCAATGCTGATCCCTCCCGGCTGGGGATCGGCAACATCACGTGCCGCCGAACCCTAACTGGGGCTCGAATTTTCGAGTTCTCGGGGGAACAGCGCGGCGCAAGTGCGGACCTCTTCGCAACCAAGTTGCAAGAGGTCATTGCGGATACGGCAACGATCGTCAGGCCTGTTAAGACCGCAGTCCTTGAGGTGGCCGATCTGGATGATTCGGTCACCAAGGAGGATGTGGTGGCGGCCGTTGCCGTTGCGGGAGGCTGCGACGCTGGCACGGTGAAGGGGGGAGCCATCAGGCCCGGTCGCCGCGGCATGCGCGCAATCCGCGTCGAGTGCCCAGTCGCCGCGGCGGCGGCCGCCCTTGCTGCGACCAAGGGACGGCTGCTTGTGGGACTAAGCTCGGCTGTGGTCCGGCCACTTGAAAACCAGCCTATGCGCTGTTTCAAGTGCTTTGCGTTCGGCCACACCCGAGCCACGTGTCCCTCCAAATCCGACTGGGGAGACACGTGTTACCAATGCGGGCAAGAGGGACACAAGAGTGCCACCTGCCGCGCCACCACGCCACACTGCAGGGCGTGTGCCGCTAGTGGCCGACCCGCGGACCACAGGATGACGGGCAGGAGTTGTAAGCCCCCCGTGAGGAAGGGCATAGTGCCGGCGCAGGTTCGCCCTGTCGCCGCCACCGCCGCTGTCGCCGCCGCTGTAACTCCAGTTCCAGCGGCGGTAGCTGAGGAGGGGGGTGCGATGTCGGAATAATGGTTTCCAGTCATCGCATCCTCCAGGCGAACACCAACCACTGCAGAGCGGCCCAGGACCTGCTGGTCCAGGCCATGGCTGAGTGGTTGGTGAACGTAGCGGTGGTCGCCGAGCCCTACTCGATCCCCGGCAGTTGGCTGGGTGACGAGGACGGCTTGGTGGCACTAGCGGCGCGGTCCTCCACAGACTCCCCTCCCCTCTCGCTATTAGAGAGGGGACCGGGATACGTGGCCGCCGCGTGGGGAGAGGTAGCCCTCGTGGGCGTCTATTTCTCCCCAAACCGCCCTCTCCAGGACTTCGAGAACTATCTCGGAGTCCTGGCCGCCGTGGTCGGCAGGGCGGCGCCGCGTCAGGTCTCCGTATTGGGAGACCTGAATGCCAAGTCGGTGACCTGGGGCAACCCGGCCACCGACCCTCGCGGGCGGGCGGTGGAGTTGTGGGCAGCCTCCTCTGGGCTCTCCCTCCTCAACAGAGGGAACGTCCAGACATGCGTGCGGCGGCAGGGTGGCTCGATAGTGGACGTCACGTTTGCCACCCCTGCGTTGGCCGCGCGCGTGCTGAACTGGCGGGTGGACCTGGTGGAGACCATGTCGGACCACCGTTACGTGCGGTTCGACATCTCCACCGGTGGCCCCGGAGAGACGCGGCCCCCCTCGGGGCGGTCAGCGTTTCCACGGTGGGCTCTCACCCGCCTGGACAGGGAGGCGGCGGCGGAGGCGGAGTTTATCCAGGACTGGCTTTCGCCGCCTTCCGCTGGCCTGGACGTGGACACCGTGGCGGGACACCTAAGGGAGTCTCTGACCGAGGTGTGCAATTCTAGCATGCCTCGGTCAGGCCGACCGCTGCCCAATCGGGCGGTGTACTGGTGGTCGGTGGAGCTGGAGGGGCTTCGAGCGGCGTGCGTGGGGGCCAGGAGGGCCTACGCGCGTAGCCGGCGGCGGCGTCGACGAGACCACGCCCACGAGGACCACCTCTATGAGGTGTACATAGAGGCAAAACTGGTCCTCGAGCGGGCCATCGCCGACGCCAGGGACTCGGCGAGAGCGGAGATGCTGGAGGGTCTCGACAGGGATCCCTACGGGAGGCCATACAGGGCGGCGCGCAACAAGCTGCGCCCCTTTGGTCCCCCGGTCGCCGAGACCCTGGAGCCCTCATTCCTGGATGGGGTGGTTCAGTCCCTGTTCCCGTGCAGGGACAATTTCACCCCACCAGTGATGGACCCTCCGCGGGGGATGGCTCCGCCAGCTGAGGAGGAAGAGGAGGCCCCTCCTGTCACGGAGTCGGAACTTAGCGCGGCGATTGTGCACATCCGCGCCAAGAAGACGGCTCCGGGCCCCGACGGTGTCCCGGCGAGGGTGGTGGCAATTGCCGCCACCCAAATGGAGGAGCGGTTTCGGGACCTCTTTAACGCATGCCTTGCGTCTGGGAGGTTCCCGAAACCGTGGAAGGAGGGGCAGTTGTGCCTCCTTCGCAAGGAGGGCCGCCCTGCAGACTCGCCCTCGGCATACCGACCCATCGTCCTGCTCGATGAGGTCGGCAAAATGTTCGAGGGGATAATCGCTGCCCGCCTAAAGAGCCACCTGCGGAATGTGGGGCCGGACTTGTCGGACGCTCAGTTCGGTTTTCGGGCTGAGCGTTCCACAGTGGACGCGCTGGCCCGCCTTAAGGGCCAGGTGAAGGATGCGATGCAGGCGGGGGACGGATTGTTGGCGGTGTCATTCGACATAGCCAACGCCTTCAACTCTGTTCCCCACAGCACCATCCTAGAGGCGCTCCGATTCCACGGAGTGCCTCTATACATGCGGCGTCTACTGGCCAGCTACCTGGAGGATCGGACGATCGTCCTCGTGAACAGGGCTGGCCAAGTCCGGCGGTACGCAGTCGAGGCCGGCGTTCCACAGGGGTCAGTCGTGGGACCTCACCTCTGGAACGTCGGCTACGACTGGCTCTTGCGGGGAACTCTCCTCCGAGGCACGAGTGTCGTCTGCTACGCGGATGACACTCTCCTCACCGCCCGGGGGGAGAGTTTCAGGGAGGCGGCCAACTTGGCCTCGGCAGGCGGATCCTTGGTCGCAGGGAGGATCCGCCGCCTAGGACTGACGGTGGCGCTGCACAAGACCGAGGCCGTGTTCTTCCACGGGCCTCGGCAGCGCCAACCTCTAGATGCCCACATCTTCGTGGAGGGCGTCCGAATCGAGGTGAAGGCCCAGATGAAATATCTGGGCCTTGTACTCGACAGCAGGTGGCGTTTCGGCCCGCATTTTAGCGGGCTGTCGACGCGCCTGCTGAAGACTGCGGGCGCCCTCTCGTGGCTGCTCCCCAATCTGGGGGGGCCCAGCGCGAGATGCCGGCAACTCTACGCCGGCATCTTGAGGAGTATGGCCCTTTACGGGGCCCCTATTTGGGAGGACTCCCTCCACAGGAGGGAGAACGCCGCCGCATTGCGGGCCCCCCAAAGGGCCATAGCCCAGCGGGCGGCGAGGGCCTACCGCACGGTCGGCTTCTCCGCGGCATGCGCTCTGGCCGGCACCCCGCCTTGGGAGCTCGAGGCGTGGGTGCTCGCCAGAGTGTATGAATGGACGGCGGGGCGGAGGGCGAGAGGAGAACGCCCAGCCCCGCAAGAGCGGGAGGCCGTCCGGCGGGAGGCGAAGGACGCCATCGTCGTCCACTGGACGCGGGACCTCGCCGCCGCAGCCTTCGGCCGCCGAACCCTCGACGCGATTGGGCCGGTCTTGCAAGACTGGCTCGAGCGGTCGCACGGGTTCCTCTCCTTCCGTCTGGTGCAGGTGCTGTCCGGACACGGTTGCTTCGGATCGTACCTGCACCGTATCGGGCGGGAGGAGACGCCGTCGTGTCACGACTGTGGCGCGGCGGAGGACACGGCGCAGCACACTCTCGAGGTGTGCCCGTCGTGGTCCGAGCCGCGCCGCAGTCTCACCGCGGCGATCGGAACGGACCTCTCGCTCCCCGGCTTGGTCAACGCCATGCTAGGGGATGAGGGGTCCTGGGCGGCAGTCGCCTCCTTCTGCGAACACGTCATGTCCCAGAAGGAGGCGGCGGAGCGCGTGCGGGAGGAAGACCCTCTCGCGGCGCCGCTCCGAAGGCGGAGGAGGGGTCGAAGAAGACGTCAGTATGACAGTCATCTCCGACTCCTCCCAGGTGGAAGCCAGCAGGCGACGGGTGCGGGGGCACCCTCGCCTGTATTGCACAGGCTTCCACCAGTGCCGGACGGGAATGGCCAGGTGTTCTCGGCCATTCCCGTAGCCCCCCCTCAGACGGGGGGACATGCGGGGCCCGCCAGCTAGGCGGGCATGCGCCGGGGGGGTTGTGGATGCAAAGGCTGAGCCGGATTCCCATGACCTCCCCATCAAGGCGATGAGGGAACACCGCTGAGTTTTAGTGGGTATACTGCCACCCTGGCAGGGAGTCCCACATACTCCGTCTCGTCCCCCCACGAGCGGAGATGCGTAACGTCATTTCTCAGCGAAAAAAAAAAAAAAAAAAAAAGGTTAGGTTAGGTTGGGGGACCACCCCACAGTGCTTACGTCCTCGTCGTGTCCCCTGGAAACGGCCCAGCTCTGACCACCGTAACGGAGTGGCAGACTGGGTACGGCCAAAGTGCACTGTGCATCGTTGCGATTTTATTCTGTTTTTATTGTCTTGTGCGTATACGATCTGCTGGAAGAGATGTCGAGCCCTATGCGGGATGCCTGCGGGCGATTTTTAAAGAAAAAAGGCCCTTCTCAGGGCCAAACCAAAGGCCCTTTTCAGGGCCAACCCTCCGACGCTTCGGCGTCTGAGGCTAGCCGCGCGCCGTCTGCGGCTAGTTTGTTTGGAACGGCGGAAGATTCGTCCGACAACGATGACTCACTCATCAGTGTGTCGGACGCGGAAGACTCGCGATCGCGAAAGCGAGTCCACCTGAGCGGTGGGTCCGAGGGCTCCTCGGCCTCGGGGTCGACGCGGTTGCCGAAGGCTAAAAAGCCGACTGTGGCCGCGGAGACCCATGTCGTTGGGCTCGCGGACGCCCAACGCCAGCTGGACCTGGCTCGGCGGGCTCAGCTCCAGCAAGAGCTGGAGGAGCGAGTTGCCGCCAAGGAGAAGCGGGCGCACGTCGCCCGGGCCAAGTCCGGTTACGGGGCGTCCCGCGTTGTTTACGCAGACCACTCTCTGGCCGAGCTGGAGAAAATGGCGGAGGAGGACGAGGAGGAGATTATTGAGGTCGCCTCTAAGTCCTCAAATCTCAAGGGGACCTTACAAAAGGCCCTGAAGTGTAGGGCCGCCAGCATGCGCGGTGTCGTCGCAGAGCTGGTACAGCGTAAGGCCTCCGACGAGACGCGGCAACTGCAGGCGAAGGTGGATCGCCTGCAGTTGGAGGTCAGCCAGCTTCATCAAAAGCTGGCTGAGGCCACGGCCCGGCCACAACAGGCCAAGACGAGCCCTGCGGCAGAGGGCCCCTCCTCCAACCTTGAGGAAATCATCCGCAAGGTGGTGCGGGAGGAGAGGGCCTTCACGAGAGCCTGCATAGCAGGGATAGAGGACCGGCTCCTACCGGAGAAGCGCCTCCGGCCGCCGCTTGCGGCGGATGCGACGCAGCGCGAGCCGCAACCGTCCACCTCCGCCCAGGCGGAAGACGCCCTCCTCCTCCCCTCGACGACCCCGTCCAACGAGTGGACGGAAGTGGTCCGAAAGGGGAAGGGCAAGGGAAAGAAGTCGGCGACGGCCGTCCCTGCCGTCCACGCCGCCACCGTTCCCACCCAGTCGCAGACGACCGGCAAGGGAAAGGGGACGGCGAAAGGGAGAGGGAGAGGAAAGGGGCGGCTGGTCCCCCCAAAAACCGCGGCCGTCGTGGTGACGCTCACCGCGGAGGCTGCGGAACGGGGGGAGACGTACGCGTCCGTCTTGGTGCGGGCGCGTGCCAATGCCGACCCCGCCCAGTTGGGGATCGGCAGCGTCACTTGCCGCAAGACGCAGGCCGGGGCTCGAATCTTCGAGTTCCCGGGGGCGGAGGGGGGTGCCCATGCGGACCTCTTCGCAGCCAAGCTCGCGGAGGTGATCGCCGATTCTGCCAAGGTGGCCCGACCGGTCAAGTCGGCGGCCATAGAGGTGGCCGACTTGGACGACTCGGTCACCAAGGAGGAGGTGGTGGCGGCGGTCGCAGCGGTAGGGGGCTGTGGCATCGCGGCGGTCCAGGGCAGGGCCATAAGGCCCGGCCGCGGCGGCATGGGCACCATACGCCTCGAGTGCCCAATCGCCGCCGCCAAAGCCGTCCTTGCCAAAGGACGGCTCACGGTCGGGTTCAGCTCTGGTGCAGTCCGGGCGCTGGAGGAGCAGCCCCTGCGGTGTTTCCGGTGCCTCGGCATCGGACACACCCGGCCCCTGTGTCCGTCCGCGGTGGACAGGACGGACACTTGCTTCCGCTGCGGCAAGGAGGGCCACAAAGCCGCCTCCTGCAAGGCCGCCACGCCGCACTGCGCGGTGTGTGCCGCCAGTGGCTGCCCGGCAGACCACACGATGAGGGGGAGGAACTGCAATCCTCCCCCTAAGCGGGGCAAAGCGCAGGCGCCGACCGGTCCTGCTGCGGCTGCCAGGAGCACCGTCGTTCCTGCGACGGTGGCTGCGGAGGGGGGTGCGATGTCCATCGATGGATAGGGTCGAACATCGCATCCTCCAGGCGAACGCCAACCACTGCAGGGCAGCCCAGGATCTGCTGATGCAGACCATGGCTGAGTGGTTGGTGGACTTGGCGGTGGTCGCCGAGCCTTACTCGGTCCCCGGCCGTTGGCTGGGCGACCGGGACGGCTTGGTGGCGTTGGTGTCGCGGTCTTCCACGGACTCCCCTCCCCTCTCGCTCTTAGAGAGGGGACCGGGATACGTGGCCGCCGCGTGGGGAGACATGGCCCTGGTAGGGGTCTACTTCTCCCCAAACCGCCCTCTCTCGGACTTTGAGGATTTCCTCGAGATCCTCACCGCAGTCGTAGGGAGGGCGGCGCCACGCCAGGTCGTGGTGTTGGGCGACCTGAACGCCAAGTCGGCGGCCTGGGGCAACCCGGCGGCAGGCTGCAACGTCCGGGGGCGCGCCGTCGAGTTTTGGGCGGCCTCGTGCGGTGTGTCCCTCCTCAACAGGGGGGCGGTCCACACGTGTGTGCGGCAACACGGCGGGTCGGTGGTGGACGTCTCGTTTGCCACCCCCGCACTAGCCGCCCGCGTCGTCAACTGGCGGGTGGAGATGGTGGAGACGCTGTCGGACCACCGATATGTGCGGTTCGACATCTCCACCCAGGGGGGGGAGACGGCCCGCGCCGGGCAATCTCCCTTCCCGCGTTGGGCACTCACCCGCCTGGACCGGGAGGCTGCCGAGGAGGCGGCCTTCCTCCAGGACTGGCTGTCGCCCCCTGTCGAGGTCCTGGACGTGGACGCCGCAGCGGTCCGGCTCAGGGGGTCCCTGACCGAGGTGTGCGACTCCAGCATGCCTCGGTCTCGCCGCCCGCCTCCACGTCGTGCCGTCTACTGGTGGACGGAGGAGCTGTCGGGTCTCCGGAGCGCCTGCGTGGCGGCCAGAAGGGCCTACACGCGGAGCCGACGACGCAGCGCCCGAAACCGAGTCCCCGCGGAAGAGGACCGCCTTTACGCCTCTTACCGAGAGGCGAAGACGGTCCTGAAGGCTGCAATGGGCGCTGCGGAGGACTCGGCGAGGGCCGAGATGCTGGAGGGTCTCGACAGGGACCCGTATGGGAGACCGTACAAGGCGGCGCGGAACCAGCTCCGCCCCTATGGTCCCCCCCTGACGGAGACCCTCGAGCCAGCGTTGCTGGATGGGGTGGTCCGGTCCCTGTTTCCGCGCAGGACCGACTTCGCCCCACCAACGATGGCTCCCCCGCAAGGGGCGGCTCCACCGGAGGAGGAGGTCCCTCCGGTGACTGCGTCGGAATTCCGCGAGGGGGTCCTCAGCCTCCGCGCAAAGAAGACGGCCCCCGGACCAGACGGCGTCCCGGCACGGGTGGTGGCGATCGCCGCCTCCCAAATGGAGGGCAGATTTCGGGACCTCTTCAGCGCGTGCTTTACGGCTGGGAGGTTCCCGAAGATCTGGAAGGAGGGGCAGCTCTGCCTCCTTCGAAAGGAGGGACGCCCGGTGGACTCCCCATCGGCATACCGGCCCATCGTCCTGCTCGATGAGGTCGGTAAGATGTTCGAGGGGATCGTCGCGTCCCGGCTCGCTGGTCTTTTGCGGGGAGTGGGGCCGGACCTGTCGGACGCCCAATTCGGCTTCCGTCGAGGGCGTTCGACGATCGACGCGCTGGCCCTGCTCAAAGGCCAGGTGAAGGAGGCGGTGGAGGCGGGGGACGGAGTGCTGGCGGTGTCGTTCGACATTGCAAATGCCTTCAACTCCGTCCCCCACTCGACGATATTGGAGGCACTCCGATATCACGGAGTGCCCCAATACCTGCGGAACCTCCTGGCCAGCTACTTGGAGGGCCGAGAGGTCCTCCTCGTGGACAGGACGGCCACAGTGAGGCGGTACGGCGCGGAGTCCGGTGTTCCGCAGGGGTCGGTGCTGGGGCCCCCCCTGTGGAACATCGGGTTCGACTGGCTCCTAAGGGGGGCCCTCCTTGAGGGTACGAGTGTCATCTGCTACGCGGATGACACTCTCCTCACTGCCCGGGGGAGGAGCTTTGCGGAGGCGGCCTGTCTGGCCTCGGCTGGCGGATCCTTGGTTGCAGAGAGGATCCGCCGCCTGGGACTGAGGGTGGCGCTGCAGAAGACCGAGGCCGTGTTCTTTCGCGGGCCTCGGCAGCGCTGCCCTCCCGACGCCCACATCGTCGTAGAGGGCGTCAGGATAGCGGTCCAGCCCCAGATGAAGTATCTGGGTCTGGTGCTGGACGAGAGGTGGCGCTTCGGCCCGCATTTCAGCGGGCTGTCGACGCGCCTCCTGAAAGCCGCTGACGCCCTCTCGTGGCTCCTCCCGAACCTGGGGGGGCCTAAGGAGAAATGCCGGCGCCTCTATGCCGGCATTCTGAAGAGCATGGCCCTGTACGGGGCCCCCATCTGGGCGGACTCCCTCCACAGGAGGGAGAATGCGACCGCCCTCCGCAAGCCCCAAAGGGCCATTGCACTGCGGGTGGCGAGGGCCTACCGCTCCGTAGGCTTTTCGGCGGCGTGCGCTCTGGCCGGCACCCCTCCTTGGGAGTTGGAGGCTTGGGTGCTGGCCAGAGTCTACGAGTGGACTGCGGAGCGGAGGGCGCTCGGGGAGCGCCCCGTCGCCGAAGAACGGGAAGCCGTGCGGCGGGAGGCGAGGGACGCCATCGTCCTCCACTGGACGGAGGACCTCGCCACCGCCGCCTTCGGCCGCCGCACGCTGGACGCGCTCGGTCCGGTCCTGCAGGGCTGGCTCGAGCGGTCCCACGGTTTCCTCTCGTTCCGCCTGGTGCAGGTGTTGTCCGGCCACGGCTGTTTCGGAACGCACCTGCACCGGATCGGGAGGGAGGAGACCCCGGCCTGCCACGACTGCGGCGCGGCGGAGGACACGGCACAGCACACGCTGGAGGTGTGCCCGGCGTGGTCCGAGCTGCGTCGCGGTCTGACCGATGTGGTCGGACAGGACCTCTCGCTCCCCAGCGTGATCAACGCCATGCTGGAGAGCGAGGGGGCCTGGTCAGCGGTAGCCTCCTTTTGCGAGGACGTGATCTCGCAAAAGGAGGAGGCGGAGCGCGCGCGGGAGGATGACCCTCTCGCTGCGCCGCTCCGCAGACGAAGGGGTCGGAGAAGGCGCCGTCCTCTCCCTCCTCATGGTGGCGATGGGCGGGCGACAGGCACGGGGGTGCCTTCGCCCGCATTGCACCCATCACCACCTTCGTCTGTCACTCCCGGGCCCTTCCCCCTCCCCACGGGGGGGGCGTGAGGGGTCCGCCTTGGAGGGCCATCGTCGGCGGAGGACTGGATGTCAAGGCTTAGCCGGTTTCCCAGTCCCCCGCCACTCTGACGAAGCGGGAGTGTCGCTGGGTTGTTTTAGTGGGTATACCGGGTCAGCCCGGGGAGTCCCACATAGCCCCCCATCCCCCGATGGGAGGGTATGCGTAATGCATTTTTTCCCAGCGCAAACAAAAAAAAAAAAAAAAAAAAAAGGTTAGGTTAGGTTAGGTTAGGTTAGGTTAGGTTAGGTTGGGTTAGGTTGCCGACGCCGCAGCGCCCGAAACCGAGTCCCCGCGGAAGAGGACCGCCTTTACGTTTCTTACCGAGAGGCGAGGACGGTCCTCAAGTCGGCGATGGGCGCTGCAGAGGACTCGGCGAGGGCCGAGATGCTGGAGGGTCTCGACAGGGACCCTTATGGGAGACCGTACAAGGCGGCGCGGAACCAACTCCGCCCCTACGGTCCCCCCCTGACGGAGACCCTCGAGCCAGCGTTGCTGGATGGGGTGGTCCGGTCCCTGTTTCCGCGCAGGACCGACTTCGCCCCACCAACGATGGCTCCCCCGCAAGGGGCGGCTCCACCGGAGGAGGAGGTCCCTCCGGTGACGGCGTCGGAATTCCGCGAGGGGGTCCTCAGCCTCCGCGCGAAGAAGACGGCCCCCGGACCAGACGGCGTCCCGGCACGGGTGGTGGCGATCGCCGCCACCCAAATGGAGGACAGGTTTCGGGACCTCTTCAGCGCGTGCTTTACGGCTGGGAGGTTCCCGAAACTATGGAAGGAGGGGCAGCTGTGCCTCCTCCGAAAGGAGGGACGCCCGGTGGACTCCCCATCGGCATACCGGCCCATCGTCCTGCTCGATGAGGTCGGTAAGATGTTCGAGGGGATCGTCGCGTCCCGGCTCGCTGGTCTTTTGCGGGGAGTGGGGCCGGACCTGTCGGACGCCCAATTCGGCTTCCGTCGAGGGCGTTCGACGATCGACGCGCTGGCCCTGCTCAAAGGCCAGGTGAAGGAGGCGGTGGAGGCGGGGGACGGAGTGCTGGCGGTGTCGTTCGACATTGCAAATGCCTTCAACTCCGTCCCCCACTCGACGATATTGGAGGCGCTCCGATATCACGGAGTGCCCCAATACCTGCAGAGCCTCCTGGCCAGCTACTTGGAGGGCCGAGAGGTCCTCCTCGTAGACAAGACGGCTACAGTGAGGCGGTACGGCGCAGAGTCCGGTGTTCCGCAGGGGTCAGTGCTGGGGCCCCCCCTGTGGAACATCGGGTTCGACTGGCTCCTGAGGGGGGCCCTCCTTGAGGGTACGAGTGTCATCTGCTACGCGGATGACACTCTCCTCACTGCCCGCGGGAGGAGCTTTGCGGAGGCGGCCTGTCTGGCCTCGGCTGGCGGATCCTTGGTCGCAGAGAGGATCCGCCGCCTGGGATTGAAGGTGGCGCTGCACAAGACCGAGGCCGTGTTCTTTCGCGGGCCTCGGCAGCGCTGCCCTCCAGACGCCCACATCGTCGTAGAGGGCGTCAGGGTAGAGGTCCAGCCCCAGATGAAGTATCTGGGTCTGGTGCTGGACGACAGGTGGCGCTTCGGCCCGCATTTCAGCGGGCTGTCGACGCGCCTCCTGAAAGCCGCTGACGCCCTCTCGTGGCTCCTCCCGAACCTGGGGGGCCCCAAGGAGAAATGCCGGCGCCTCTATGCCGGCATCCTCAGGAGCATGGCCCTGTACGGGGCCCCCATCTGGGCGGACTCCCTGCATAGGAGGGAGAACGCGACCGCCATCCGCAAGCCCCAAAGGGCCATTGCACTGCGGGTGGCGAGGGCCTACCGCTCGGTGGGCTTTTCGGCGGCGTGCGCTCTGGCCGGCACCCCTCCTTGGGAGTTGGAGGCTTGGGTGCTGGCCAGAGTCTACGAGTGGACCGCGCAGCGGAGGGCGCTCGGGGAGCGCCCCGTCGCCGAGGAGCGGGAAGCCGTGCGGCGGGAGGCGAGGGACGCCATCGTCCTCCACTGGACGGAGGACCTCGCCACCGCCGCCTTCGGCCGCCGCACGCTGGACGCGCTCGGTCCGGTCCTGCAGGGCTGGCTCGAGCGGTCCCACGGTTTCCTCTCGTTCCGCCTGGTGCAGGTGTTGTCCGGCCACGGCTGTTTCGGAACGCACCTGCACCGGATTGGAAGGGAGGAGACCCCGGCCTGCCACGACTGCGGCGCGGCGGAGGACACAGCACAGCACACGCTGGAGGTGTGCCCAGCGTGGTCCGAGCTGCGCCGCGGTCTGACCGCGGTGGTCGGACAGGACCTCTCGCTCCCCGGCGTGATCAACGCCATGCTGGAGAGCGAGGGGGCCTGGTCAGCGGTAGCCTCCTTTTGCGAGGACGTAATCTCGCAAAAGGAGGAGGCGGAGCGCGCGCGGGAGGATGACCCTCTCGCTGCGCCGCTCCGCAGACGAAGGGGTCGGAGAAGGCGCCGTCCTCTCCCTCCTCTTGGTGGCGATGGGCGGGCGACAGGCACGGGGGTGCCATCGCCCGCATTGCACCCATCACCACCTTCGTCTCTCACTCCCGGGCCCTTCCCCCTCCCCACGGGGGGGGCGTGAGGGGTCCGCCTTGGAGGGCCATCGTCGGCGGAGGACTGGACGTCAAGGCTTTGCCGGTTTCCCAGTCCCCCGCCACTCTGACGAAGCGGGAGTGTCGCTGGGTTATTTTAGTGGGTATACCGGGTCAGCCCGGGGAGTCCCACATAGCCCCCCATCCCCCGATGGGAGGGTATGCGTAATGCATTTTTTCCCAGCGCAAACAAAAAAAAAAAAAAAAAAGGTTGGGTTAGGTTAGGTTAGGTTAGGTTGGGGGACCACCCCACAGTGCTTACGTCCTCGTCGTGTCCCCTGGAAACGGCCCAGCTCTGACCACCGTAACGGAGTGGCAGACTGGGTACGGCCAAAGTGCACTGTGCATCGTTGCTATTTTATTTTATCCTGACTTGCGAGTATTCGATCTGCTGGAAAATGTCGAGCCCTATGCGGGATGCCTTCGGGCGATTTTTAAAGAAAAAAGGCCCTTCTCAGGGCCAAACCAAAGGCCCTTCTCAGGGCCAACCCTCAGACGCTTCGGCGTCAGAGGCTAGCCGCGCGCCGTCTGCGGCTAGCTTCTTTGGAACGGCGGAAGACTCGTCCGACAACGACTCACTCATCAGTGTGTCGGAAGCGGACGACTCCCGATCGCGAAAGCGAACACACCTCAGCGGTGGGTCCGAGGGCTCCTCGGCCTCGGGGTCGACGCGGTTGCCGAAGGCGAAAAAGCCGACGGTGGCCGCGGAGACCCATGTCGTTGGGCTCACGAACGCCCAACGCCAATTGGACCTGGCTCGGCGGGCTCAGCTCCAGCAAGAGCTGGAGGAGCGAGTTGCCGCCAAGGAGAAGCGGGCGCACGTCGCCCGGGCCAAGGCCGGCTACGGTGCGTCCCGCGTCCTATACGCGGACCACTCTCTAGCAGAGCTAGAGAAAATGGCGGAGGAGGACGAGGAGGAGATTGTCGAAGTCGCCTCTAAGTCCTCCAACCTGAAGGGGACCTTACAAAAGGCCCTAAAGTGCAGGGCCGCCAGTATGCGCGGTGTCGTCGCGGAGCTGGTGCGTCGAAAGGCCAGCGACGAGACGCGGCAACTGCAGGCGAAGGTGGATCGCCTGCAGTCGGAGGTCAGCCAGCTTCATCAGAAGCTGGCTGAAGCCACGGCCCGGCCACAACAGGCCAAGACGAGCCCTGCGGCAGAGGGCCCCTCCCCCAACCTTGAGGAAATTATCCGCAAGGTAGTGCGGGAGGAGAGGGCCTTCACGAGAGCCTGCATAGCAGGGATAGAGGACCGGCTCCTACCGGAGAAGCGCCTCCGGCCGCCGCTTGCGGCGGATGCGACGCAGCGCGAACCGGAACCGTCCACCTCCGCCCAGGCGGAAGACGCCCTCCTCCTCCCCTCGACGACCCCGTCCAACGAGTGGACGGAAGTGGTCCGAAAGGGGAAGGGCAAAGGAAAAAAGTCGGCGACGGCCGTCCCTGCCGTCCGCGCCGCCACCGTTCCCAGCCAGTCGCAGACGACTGGCAAGGGAAAGGGGAAGGGGAAGGGAAAAGGGAGGGGTAAGGCTCGCCTGGTCCCCCCGAAAACCGCAGCCGTCGTGGTGACGCTCACCGCAGAGGCTGCGGAACGGGGGGAGACGTACGCGTCCGTCTTGGTGCGGGCGCGTGCCAATGCCGATCCTGCTCAACTGGGGATCGGCAGCGTCACTTGCCGCAAGACGCAAGCCGGGGCTCGAATTTTCGAGTTCCCGGGGGCGGAGGGGAGTGCCCATGCCGACCTCTTCGCAGCCAAGCTGCAGGAGGCGATCGCCGATTCGGCCAAGGTGGCCCGGCCGGTCAAGTCGGCGGCCATAGAGGTGGCCGACTTGGACGACTCCGTCACCAAGGAGGAGGTGGTGGCGGCGGTCGCAGCGGTAGGGGGCTGCGGCATCGCGGCGGTCCAGGGCAGGGCCATAAGGCCCGGCCGCGGCGGCATGGGCACCATACGCCTCGAGTGCCCAATCGCCGCCGCCAAAGCCGTCCTGGCCAAGGGACGGATCACGGTCGGGTTCAGCTCGGGTGCAGTCCGGGCACTCGAAGAGCAGCCTCTGCGGTGTTTCCGGTGCCTCGGCATCGGACACACCCGGCCCCTGTGTCCGTCCACAGTCGACAGGACGGACACCTGCTTTCGCTGCGGCAAGGACGGCCACAAGGCCGCCTCCTGCGAGGCCGCCACGCCGCACTGCGCGGTGTGTGCCGCCAGTGGCTGCCCGGCAGACCACACGATGAGGGGGAGGAACTGCAATCCTCCCCCTAAGCGGGGCAAAGCGCAGGCGCCGACCGGTCCTGCTGCGGCTGCCAAGAGCACCGTCGTTCCTGCGACGGTGGCTGCGGAGGGGGGTGCGATGTCCATCGATGGATAGGGTCGAACATCGCATCCTCCAGGCGAACGCCAACCACTGCAGGGCAGCCCAGGATCTGCTGATGCAGACCATGGCTGAGTGGTTGGTGGACTTGGCGGTGGTCGCCGAGCCTTACTCGGTCCCCGGCCGTTGGCTGGGCGACCGGGACGGCTTGGTGGCGTTGGTGTCGCGGTCTTCCACGGACTCCCCTCCCCTCTCGCTCTTAGAGAGGGGACCGGGATACGTGGCCGCCGCGTGGGGAGACATGGCCCTGGTAGGGGTCTACTTCTCCCCAAACCGCCCTCTCTCGGACTTTGAGGATTTCCTCGAGGTCCTCACCGCAGTCGTAGGGAGGGCGGCGCCACGCCAGGTCGTGGTGCTGGGCGACCTGAACGCCAAGTCGGCGGCCTGGGGCAACCCGGCCGCGGGTTGCAACGTCCGGGGACGTGCCGTCGAGTTTTGGGCGGCCTCGTGCGGTGTGTCCCTCCTCAACAGGGGGGCGGTCCACACGTGTGTGCGGCAACACGGCGGGTCGGTGGTGGACGTCTCGTTTGCCACCCCCGCGCTAGCCGCCCGCGTCGTCAACTGGCGGGTGGAGATGGTGGAGACGTTGTCGGACCACCGATATGTGCGGTTCGACATCTCCACCCAGGGGGGGGGGGACGGCCCGCGCCGGGCAATCTCCCTTCCCGCGGTGGGCACTCACCCGCCTGGACCGGGAGGCAGCCGAGGAGGCGGCCTTCCTCCAGGACTGGCTGTCGCCCCCTGTCGAGGTCCTGGACGTGGACGCCGCAGCGGTCCGACTGAGGGGGTCCTTGACCGAGGTGTGCGACTCCAGCATGCCTCGGTCTCGCCGCCCGCCTCCCCGTCGTGCCGTCTATTGGTGGACGGAGGAGCTGTCGGGTCTCCGGAGCGCCTGCGTGGCGGCCAGAAGGGCCTACACGCGGAGCCGACGCCGCAGCGCCCGAAACCGAGTCCCCGCGGAAGAGGACCGCCTTTACGCCTCTTACCGAGAGGCGAAGACGGTCCTCAAGTCGGCGATGGGCGCTGCAGAGGACTCGGCGAGGGCCGAGATGCTGGAGGGTCTCGACAGGGACCCTTATGGGAGACCGTACAAGGCGGCGCGGAACCAGCTCCGCCCCTACGGTCCCCCCCTGACGGAGACCCTCGAGCCAGCGTTGCTGGATGGGGTGGTCCGGTCCCTGTTTCCGCGCAGGACCGACTTCGCCCCACCAACGATGGCTCCCCCGCAAGGGGCGGCTCCACCGGAGGAGGAGGTCCCTCTGGTGACGGCGTCGGAATTCCGCGAGGGGGTCCTCAGCCTCCGCGCGAAGAAGACGGCCCCCGGACCAGACGGCGTCCCGGCACGGGTGGTGGCGATCGCCGCCACCCAAATGGAGGACAGGTTTCGGGACCTCTTCAGCGCGTGCTTTACGGCTGGGAGGTTCCCGAAACTATGGAAGGAGGGGCAGCTGTGCCTCCTCCGAAAGGAGGGACGCCCGGTGGACTCCCCATCGGCATACCGGCCCATCGTCCTGCTCGATGAGGTCGGTAAGATGTTCGAGGGGATCGTCGCGTCCCGGCTCGCTGGTCTTTTGCAGGGAGTGGGGCCGGACCTGTCGGACGCCCAATTCGGCTTCCGCCGAGGGCGTTCGACGATCGACGCGCTGGCCCTGCTCAAAGGCCAGGTGAAGGAGGCGGTGGAGGCGGGGGACGGAGTGCTGGCGGTGTCGTTCGACATTGCAAATGCCTTCAACTCCGTCCCCCACTCGACGATATTGGAGGCGCTCCGGTATCACGGAGTGCCCCAATACCTGCGGAACCTCCTGGCCAGCTACTTGGAGGGCCGAGAGGTCCTCCTCGTGGACAGGACGGCCACGGTGAGGCGGTACGGCGCAGAGTCCGGTGTTCCGCAGGGGTCAGTGCTGGGGCCACCCCTGTGGAACATCGGATTCGACTGGCTCCTGAGGGGGGCCCTCCTTGAGGGTACGAGTGTCATCTGCTACGCGGATGACACTCTCCTCACTGCCCGGGGGAGGAGCTTTGCGGAGGCGGCCTGTCTGGCCTCGGCTGGCGGATCCTTGGTCGCAGAGAGGATCCGCCGGCTGGGATTGAAGGTGGCGCTGCACAAGACCGAGGCCGTGTTCTTTCGCGGGCCTCGGCAGCGCTGCCCGCCAGACGCCCACATTGTCGTGGAGGGCGTCAGGATAGCGGTCCAGCCCCAGATGAAGTATCTGGGTCTGGTGCTGGACGACAGGTGGCGCTTCGGCCCGCATTTCAGCGGGCTGTCGACGCGCCTGTTGAAAGCTGCTGACGCCCTCTCGTGGCTCCTCCCGAACCTGGGGGGGCCCAAGGAGAAGTGCCGGCGCCTGTATGCCGGCATTCTCAAGAGCATGGCCCTGTACGGGGCCCCCATCTGGGCGGACTCCCTGCACAGGAGGGAGAACGCGACCGCCATCCGCAAGCCCCAAAGGGCCATTGCACTGCGGGTGGCGAGGGCCTACCGCTCGGTGGGCTTTTCGGCGGCGTGCGCTCTGGCCGGCACCCCTCCTTGGGAGTTGGAGGCTTGGGTGCTGGCCAGAGTGTACGGGTGGTCTGCGCAGCGGAGGGCGCTCGGGGAGCGCCCCGTCGCCGAGGAGCGGGAAGCCGTGCGGCGGGAGGCGAGGGACGCCATCGTCCTCCACTGGACGGAGGACCTCGCCACCGCCGCCTTTGGCCGCCGCACGCTGGACGCGCTCGGTCCGGTCCTGCAGGGCTGGCTCGAGCGTTCCCACGGTTTCCTCTCGTTCCGCCTGGTGCAGGTGTTGTCCGGACACGGCTGTTTCGGAACGCACCTGCACCGGATCGGGAGGGAGGAGACCCCGGCCTGCCACGACTGCGGCGCGGCGGAGGACACGGCACAGCACACGCTGGAGGTGTGCCCGGCGTGGTCCGAGCTGCGCCGCGGTCTGACCGCAGTGGTCGGACAGGACCTCTCGCTCCCCAGCGTGATCAACGCCATGCTGGAGAGCGAGGAGTCCTGGTCAGCGGTAGCCTCCTTTTGCGAGGACGTGATCTCGCAAAAGGAGGAGGCGGAGCGCGCGCGGGAGGATGACCCTCTCGCTGCGCCGCTCCGCAGACGAAGGGGTCGGAGAAGGCGCCGTCCTCTCCTTCCTCATGGTGGCGATGGGCGGGCGACAGGCACGGGGGTGCCTCCGCCCGCATTGCACCCATCACCACCTTCGTCTGTCACTCCCGGGCCCTTCCCCCTCCCCACGGGGGGGGCGTGAGGGGTCCGCCTTGGAGGGCCATCGTCGGCGGAGGACTGGATGTCAAGGCTTTGCCGGTTTCCCAGTCCCCCGCCACTCTGACGAAGCGGGAGTGTCGCTGGGTTGTTTTAGTGGGTATACCGGGTTCGCCCGGGGAGTCCCACATAACCCCCCATCCCCCGATGGGAGGGTATGCGTAATGCATTTTTTCCCAGCGCAAACAAAAAAAAAAAAAAAAAAAAAAGGTTAGGTTAGGTTAGGTTAGGTTAGGTTAGGTTAGGTTAGGTTAGGTTAGGTTAGGTTAGGTTAGGTTAGGTTAGGTTAGGTTAGGTTAGGTTAGGTTAGGTTAGGTTAGGTTGACCATCTTGTACTGGTGGGTATCCGCGGCAACTTTAGCAATACGCTATCGAGGCTCGAGCGAGGGCATCCCACTTTCGCCTCACAGGGCATTCAGTGCTGAAGGCATTGTGCTCAGTGTTTCCCTGTTTTTCCCTGGTGCAGTTTACGCACACCGCTGCTTCGCCGGTTTGCCTGTCTGGGCAGTCCGCTCGAAGGTGCGGGCCGCCGCAGTGGCTGCACAGATCGGCTGGGTTCTTACAGAACCGCTTGCTGTGCCCGTAGCCCAAGCAGCGGGTGCACTGCACCAGTGGCGTCTGGTCTTCGACGCGCACAATCTGGAGGTCAATTCGAAGTTTGCCACCTTCGATGGCCCTCCTCCAGATTATCGGGGACACACTGAGCACAATGTGGTTGAGATGGGGGTTGCGAGTCTTCCTTCGGTATTTGATTTCCGTCCTTTGGTCCTCGTCGCCGAGGCCGTCGAAGAGTTCCCGATTCTGATTCCTGAGGGCTTTCATTACTTCTTCATCACTATGGACAAGGAGAACGTCCCTCAGGATCAGAAGCGGGTCCCGATTCGTCACTTCCTCGACGACGAGGCCCTGTCCAGCTGCTTCGATCCTCTCCTTAACCTTGGTCCTCTCCTCCTTTGACACACACCCCATTATAATTTTCCTGTCCTTGGCTTTCCTCACCCTCTCCACCTTCACCCAGCCCTCCTTCGCGTCGACCGCCTTCCTCACCCTTTCCAAAACCTCTTCCCCCGTTTCCGTTTCCTTTGTTGAGGAGACGACAACGGAGTGCAGCGTTGCCCGCCCCAGGGCCTGAGCCCCGGTCTGGCTGTTTTGCGCAGCAGCCACAGTCGCGTATGTCCTCTCCCCAACAAAGTCCCTTGTCGCCAAGGCGTCTCGCAGCGCCTCCATTTTGCTGAGGTTTTCTCGCAGGAGAGCGCTGCTTTCCTCCAGCTTTTTCGCGAGATCCTTGCCGACTCCGGTTTCCTCGTTTGAGGAGGGCGGGCTGTTCTGGATGACAGTCGACACGGGGGCGGCGGTGACAGGGGCTTTCGCCTTCTCCGACTCCTTCACGATCTCGTAGAGCCGAGTGATGGCCCCCAAAACCTCCGTCTTAATCTCGGTCTTCAGGTTCCGAGAGTTGCCCAGGTGCAGTTTCGCACGACTTAGGCAAGCTCTCGCCTCCGCCGTCAGGTTTGGGAACCTCGACTCTGGCTTATTGCTCGGTCCCACCGGTCCCGCGGCATCCGCGGAGGCCCGCCGCGTCCCCAGAGAGCCTGGGACCCTTTGCGCAGGTGGCGGAGTCACAGCAGGTTTCGGGTTGGCCGGGGACTTTGCCTTGGGCTCGATTTTCCCGGCCTCCCATTCCCCTATGCTGCGTCTCACGCTCGACTGCGAGGTCCCAGCCTCCTCTGTAGACTGCGGCGAGCCCCCAAAGATGAGCGAGCTCGCGGTTTTCTTGTCGGTCTTCTTTGGCGTGTGGAACATGGTAGCTTTTGTGAAGGTGAGGTTCATCCAAAGGTCACTGGCACTAACTCTTCTGTGTCCCTGTAAAGGGGGGATCAGCAAGAGAATTAAAACACAAAAAGTACGAGAATAATAAGAGCCCTCTGAGCTAGGACTCGGTCAGTTTATTAAAATGTATGTCAATAACTGCCTTCAGAGGCGTTAATAGTCACGAAAATCGTTTATTTTCCCAGCGTCGTAATAAAGGAGTTACTACTGTAACCGTAAGAGCAAAAAAGCAAAACCTAATTTTTTGACAAAACTGTAAAGTTTACCTACCCAGACACGAATGGGTGGGTGGGAGGGCAAATTTTTGAACTTCTATGTGAGCTAGGCGGGCGTGCGAGGTGTCAAAAGACGTGTCTCGGCGCGGGCCAGCAAACTATGAGGTTTTTGGAATTTACGCTGAACAAAAATTTTGAAAAAAGCTGAAAATACGTGTTTTACGACCAAAAAGTATGAAGAAATTTGGAATAACACCGCCAAACGGGACTCGAGCTCGCGGGGCGCGCGCCGGAGTGCAGGTAAGGCAGGTAAGTGTCTGTTAAAATTATAAGAAACGTAGTTTTTGCTGTAAATTTTGAGATAAAAATGTTTTAAAGAGGTTTTTTACTGAAATTTTCCTAAGTCAATAACCGGGAAATGTTTTTCGCGGATTTGTCAGTTTTTACGTGCGGGATAGTCGGACGGAGCCTAAAAACGATTAGTTTTGCTGAAAACAGCTTGTAAATGCGTCACCGGGATGCAAAGTTATTGGGGAATGTGTATTTTGTACTATCCCTTAGGTAGATTTTGTCTTATAGTGAAAAACCTTGTGCCAAAAAATTTTTGAACTTCTATGTGAGCTAGGCGGGCGTGCGAGGTGTCAAAAGACGTGTCTCGGCGCGGGCCAGCAAACTATGAGGTTTTTGGAATTTACGCTGAACAAAAATTTTGAAAAAAGCTGAAAATACGTGTTTTACGACCAAAAAGTATGAAGAAATTTGGAATAACACCGCCAAACGGGACTCGAGCTCGCGGGGCGCGCGCCGGAGTGCAGGTAAGGCAGGTAAGTGTCTGTTAAAATTATAAGAAACGTAGTTTTTGCTGTAAATTTTGAGATAAAAATGTTTTAAAGAGGTTTTTTACTGAAATTTTCCTAAGTCAATAACCGGGAAATGTTTTTCGCGGATTTGTCAGTTTTTACGTGCGGGATAGTCGGACGGAGCCTAAAAACGATTAGTTTTGCTGAAAACAGCTTGTAAATGCGTCACCGGGATGCAAAGTTATTGGGGAATGTGTATTTTGTACTATCCCTTAGGTAGATTTTGTCTTATAGTGAAAAACCTTGTGCCAAAAAATTTTTGAACTTCTATGTGAGCTAGGCGGGCGTGCGAGGTGTCAAAAGACGTGTCTCGGCGCGGGCCAGCAAACTATGAGGTTTTTGGAATTTACGCTGAACAAAAATTTTGAAAAAAGCTGAAAATACGTGTTTTACGACCAAAAAGTATGAAGAAATTTGGAATAACACCGCCAAACGGGACTCGAGCTCGCGGGGCGCGCGCCGGAGTGCAGGTAAGGCAGGTAAGTGTCTGTTAAAATTATAAGAAACGTAGTTTTTGCTGTAAATTTTGAGATAAAAATGTTTTAAAGAGGTTTTTTACTGAAATTTTCCTAAGTCAATAACCGGGAAATGTTTTTCGCGGATTTGTCAGTTTTTACGTGCGGGATAGTCGGACGGAGCCTAAAAACGATTAGTTTTGCTGAAAACAGCTTGTAAATGCGTCACCGGGATGCAAAGTTATTGGGGAATGTGTATTTTGTACTATCCCTTAGGTAGATTTTGTCTTATAGTGAAAAACCTTGTGCCAAAAAATTTTTGAACTTCTATGTGAGCTAGGCGGGCGTGCGAGGTGTCAAAAGACGTGTCTCGGCGCGGGCCAGCAAACTATGAGGTTTTTGGAATTTACGCTGAACAAAAATTTTGAAAAAAGCTGAAAATACGTGTTTTACGACCAAAAAGTATGAAGAAATTTGGAATAACACCGCCAAACGGGACTCGAGCTCGCGGGGCGCGCGCCGGAGTGCAGGTAAGGCAGGTAAGTGTCTGTTAAAATTATAAGAAACGTAGTTTTTGCTGTAAATTTTGAGATAAAAATGTTTAAAAGAGGTTTTTTACTGAAATTTTCCTAAGTCAATAACCGGGAAATGTTTTTCGCGGATTTGTCAGTTTTTACGTGCGGGATAGTCGGACGGAGCCTAAAAACGATTAGTTTTGCTGAAAACAGCTTGTAAATGCGTCACCGGGATGCAAAGTTATTGGGGAATGTGTATTTTGTACTATCCCTTAGGTAGATTTTGTCTTATAGTGAAAAACCTTGTGCCAAAAATTTTTGAACTTCTATGTGAGCTAGGCGGGCGTGCGAGGTGTCAAAAGACGTGTCTCGGCGCGGGCCAGCAAACTATGAGGTTTTTGGAATTTACGCTGAACAAAAATTTTGAAAAAAGCTGAAAATACGTGTTTTACGACCAAAAAGTATGAAGAAATTTGGAATAACACCGCCAAACGGGACTCGAGCTCGCGGGGCGCGCGCCGGAGTGCAGGTAAGGCAGGTAAGTGTCTGTTAAAATTATAAGAAACGTAGTTTTTGCTGTAAATTTTGAGATAAAAATGTTTAAAAGAGGTTTTTTACTGAAATTTTCCTAAGTCAATAACCGGGAAATGTTTTTCGCGGATTTGTCAGTTTTTACGTGCGGGATAGTCGGACGGAGCCTAAAAACGATTAGTTTTGCTGAAAACAGCTTGTAAATGCGTCACCGGGATGCAAAGTTATTGGGGAATGTGTATTTTGTACTATCCCTTAGGTAGATTTTGTCTTATAGTGAAAAACCTTGTGCCAAAAAATTTTAGAACTTCTATGTGAGCTAGGCGGGCGTGCGAGGTGTCAAAAGACGTGTCTCGGCGCGGGCCAGCAAACTATGAGGTTTTTGGAATTTACGCTGAACAAAAATTTTGAAAAAAGCTGAAAATACGTGTTTTACGACCAAAAAGTATGAAGAAATTTGGAATAACACCGCCAAACGGGACTCGAGCTCGCGGGGCGCGCGCCGGAGTGCAGGTAAGGCAGGTAAGTGTCTGTTAAAATTATAAGAAACGTAGTTTTTGCTGTAAATTTTGAGATAAAAATGTTTAAAAGAGGTTTTTTACTGAAATTTTCCTAAGTCAATAACCGGGAAATGTTTTTCGCGGATTTGTCAGTTTTTACGTGCGGGATAGTCGGACGGAGCCTAAAAACGATTAGTTTTGCTGAAAACAGCTTGTAAATGCGTCACCGGGATGCAAAGTTATTGGGGAATGTGTATTTTGTACTATCCCTTAGGTAGATTTTGTCTTATAGTGAAAAACCTTGTGCCAAAAAATTTAGAACTTCTATGTGAGCTAGGCGGGCGTGCGAGGTGTCAAAAGACGTGTCTCGGCGCGGGCCAGCAAACTATGAGGTTTTTGGAATTTACGCTGAACAAAAATTTTGAAAAAAGCTGAAAATACGTGTTTTACGACCAAAAAGTATGAAGAAATTTGGAATAACACCGCCAAACGGGACTCGAGCTCGCGGGGCGCGCGCCGGAGTGCAGGTAAGGCAGGTAAGTGTCTGTTAAAATTATAAGAAACGTAGTTTTTGCTGTAAATTTTGAGATAAAAATGTTTTAAAGAGGTTTTTTACTGAAATTTTCCTAAGTCAATAACCGGGAAATGTTTTCGCGGATTTGTCAGTTTTTACGTGCGGGATAGTCGGACGGAGCCTAAAAACGATTAGTTTTGCTGAAAACAGCTTGTAAATGCGTCACCGGGATGCAAAGTTATTGGGGAATGTGTATTTTGTACTATCCCTTAGGTAGATTTTGTCTTATAGTGAAAAACCTTGTGCCAAAAAATTTTTGAACTTCTATGTGAGCTAGGCGGGCGTGCGAGGTGTCAAAAGACGTGTCTCGGCGCGGGCCAGCAAACTATGAGGTTTTTGGAATTTACGCTGAACAAAAATTTTGAAAAAAGCTGAAAATACGTGTTTTACGACCAAAAAGTATGAAGAAATTTGGAATAACACCGCCAAACGGGACTCGAGCTCGCGGGGCGCGCGCCGGAGTGCAGGTAAGGCAGGTAAGTGTCTGTTAAAATTATAAGAAACGTAGTTTTTGCTGTAAATTTTGAGATAAAAATGTTTAAAGAGGTTTTTTACTGAAATTTTCCTAAGTCAATAACCGGGAAATGTTTTTCGCGGATTTGTCAGTTTTTACGTGCGGGATAGTCGGACGGAGCCTAAAAACGATTAGTTTTGCTGAAAACAGCTTGTAAATGCGTCACCGGGATGCAAAGTTATTGGGGAATGTGTATTTTGTACTATCCCTTAGGTAGATTTTGTCTTATAGTGAAAAACCTTGTGCCAAAAAATTTTTGAACTTCTATGTGAGCTAGGCGGGCGTGCGAGGTGTCAAAAGACGTGTCTCGGCGCGGGCCAGCAAACTATGAGGTTTTTGGAATTTACGCTGAACAAAAATTTTGAAAAAAGCTGAAAATACGTGTTTTACGACCAAAAAGTATGAAGAAATTTGGAATAACACCGCCAAACGGGACTCGAGCTCGCGGGGCGCGCGCCGGAGTGCAGGTAAGGCAGGTAAGTGTCTGTTAAAATTATAAGAAACGTAGTTTTTGCTGTAAATTTTGAGATAAAAATGTTTAAAGAGGTTTTTTACTGAAATTTACCTAAGTCAATAACCGGGAAATGTTTTTCGCGGATTTGTCAGTTTTTACGTGCGGGATAGTCGGACGGAGCCTAAAAACGATTAGTTTTGCTGAAAACAGCTTGTAAATGCGTCACCGGGATGCAAAGTTATTGGGGAATGTGTATTTTGTACTATCCCTTAGGTAGATTTTGTCTTATAGTGAAAAACCTTGTGCCAAAAAATTTTTGAACTTCTATGTGAGCTAGGCGGGCGTGCGAGGTGTCAAAAGACGTGTCTCGGCGCGGGCCAGCAAACTATGAGGTTTTTGGAATTTACGCTGAACAAAAATTTTGAAAAAAGCTGAAAATACGTGTTTTACGACCAAAAAGTATGAAGAAATTTGGAATAACACCGCCAAACGGGACTCGAGCTCGCGGGGCGCGCGCCGGAGTGCAGGTAAGGCAGGTAAGTGTCTGTTAAAATTATAAGAAACGTAGTTTTTGCTGTAAATTTTGAGATAAAAATGTTTTAAAGAGGTTTTTACTGAAATTTTCCTAAGTCAATAACCGGGAAATGTTTTTCGCGGATTTGTCAGTTTTTACGTGCGGGATAGTCGGACGGAGCCTAAAAACGATTAGTTTTGCTGAAAACAGCTTGTAAATGCGTCACCGGGATGCAAAGTTATTGGGGAATGTGTATTTTGTACTATCCCTTAGGTAGATTTTGTCTTATAGTGAAAAACCTTGTGCCAAAAAATTATTGAACTTCTATGTGAGCTAGGCGGGCGTGCGAGGTGTCAAAAGACGTGTCTCGGCGCGGGCCAGCAAACTATGAGGTTTTTGGAATTTACGCTGAACAAAAATTTTGAAAAAAGCTGAAAATACGTGTTTTACGACCAAAAAGTATGAAGAAATTTGGAATAACACCGCCAAACGGGACTCGAGCTCGCGGGGCGCGCGCCGGAGTGCAGGTAAGGCAGGTAAGTGTCTGTTAAAATTATAAGAAACGTAGTTTTTGCTGTAAATTTTGAGATAAAAATGTTTAAAAGAGGTTTTTTACTGAAATTTTCCTAAGTCAATAACCGGGAAATGTTTTTCGCGGATTTGTCAGTTTTTACGTGCGGGATAGTCGGACGGAGCCTAAAAACGATTAGTTTTGCTGAAAACAGCTTGTAAATGCGTCACCGGGATGCAAAGTTATTGGGGAATGTGTATTTTGTACTATCCCTTAGGTAGATTTTGTCTTATAGTGAAAAACCTTGTGCCAAAAAATTTTTGAACTTCTATGTGAGCTAGGCGGGCGTGCGAGGTGTCAAAAGACGTGTCTCGGCGCGGGCCAGCAAACTATGAGGTTTTTGGAATTTACGCTGAACAAAAATTTTGAAAAAAGCTGAAAATACGTGTTTTACGACCAAAAAGTATGAAGAAATTTGGAATAACACCGCCAAACGGGACTCGAGCTCGCGGGGCGCGCGCCGGAGTGCAGGTAAGGCAGGTAAGTGTCTGTTAAAATTATAAGAAACGTAGTTTTTGCTGTAAATTTTGAGATAAAAATGTTTTAAAGAGGTTTTTTACTGAAATTTTCCTAAGTCAATAACCGGGAAATGTTTTTCGCGGATTTGTCAGTTTTTACGTGCGGGATAGTCGGACGGAGCCTAAAAACGATTAGTTTTGCTGAAAACAGCTTGTAAATGCGTCACCGGGATGCAAAGTTATTGGGGAATGTGTATTTTGTACTATCCCTTAGGTAGATTTTGTCTTATAGTGAAAAACCTTGTGCCAAAAAATTTTTGAACTTCTATGTGAGCTAGGCGGGCGTGCGAGGTGTCAAAAGACGTGTCTCGGCGCGGGCCAGCAAACTATGAGGTTTTTGGAATTTACGCTGAACAAAAATTTTGAAAAAAGCTGAAAATACGTGTTTTACGACCAAAAAGTATGAAGAAATTTGGAATAACACCGCCAAACGGGACTCGAGCTCGCGGGGCGCGCGCCGGAGTGCAGGTAAGGCAGGTAAGTGTCTGTTAAAATTATAAGAAACGTAGTTTTTGCTGTAAATTTTGAGATAAAAATGTTTTAAAGAGGTTTTTTACTGAAATTTTCCTAAGTCAATAACCGGGAAATGTTTTTCGCGGATTTGTCAGTTTTTACGTGCGGGATAGTCGGACGGAGCCTAAAAACGATTAGTTTTGCTGAAAACAGCTTGTAAATGCGTCACCGGGATGCAAAGTTATTGGGGAATGTGTATTTTGTACTATCCCTTAGGTAGATTTTGTCTTATAGTGAAAAACCTTGTGCCAAAAAATTTTTGAACTTCTATGTGAGCTAGGCGGGCGTGCGAGGTGTCAAAAGACGTGTCTCGGCGCGGGCCAGCAAACTATGAGGTTTTTGGAATTTACGCTGAACAAAAATTTTGAAAAAAGCTGAAAATACGTGTTTTACGACCAAAAAGTATGAAGAAATTTGGAATAACACCGCCAAACGGGACTCGAGCTCGCGGGGCGCGCGCCGGAGTGCAGGTAAGGCAGGTAAGTGTCTGTTAAAATTATAAGAAACGTAGTTTTTGCTGTAAATTTTGAGATAAAAATGTTTTAAAGAGGTTTTTTACTGAAATTTTCCTAAGTCAATAACCGGGAAATGTTTTTCGCGGATTTGTCAGTTTTTACGTGCGGGATAGTCGGACGGAGCCTAAAAACGATTAGTTTTGCTGAAAACAGCTTGTAAATGCGTCACCGGGATGCAAAGTTATTGGGGAATGTGTATTTTGTACTATCCCTTAGGTAGATTTTGTCTTATAGTGAAAAACCTTGTGCCAAAAAATTTTTGAACTTCTATGTGAGCTAGGCGGGCGTGCGAGGTGTCAAAAGACGTGTCTCGGCGCGGGCCAGCAAACTATGAGGTTTTTGGAATTTACGCTGAACAAAAATTTTGAAAAAAGCTGAAAATACGTGTTTTACGACCAAAAAGTATGAAGAAATTTGGAATAACACCGCCAAACGGGACTCGAGCTCGCGGGGCGCGCGCCGGAGTGCAGGTAAGGCAGGTAAGTGTCTGTTAAAATTATAAGAAACGTAGTTTTTGCTGTAAATTTTGAGATAAAAATGTTTTAAAGAGGTTTTTTACTGAAATTTTCCTAAGTCAATAACCGGGAAATGTTTTTCGCGGATTTGTCAGTTTTTACGTGCGGGATAGTCGGACGGAGCCTAAAAACGATTAGTTTTGCTGAAAACAGCTTGTAAATGCGTCACCGGGATGCAAAGTTATTGGGGAATGTGTATTTTGTACTATCCCTTAGGTAGATTTTGTCTTATAGTGAAAAACCTTGTGCCAAAAAATTTTTGAACTTCTATGTGAGCTAGGCGGGCGTGCGAGGTGTCAAAAGACGTGTCTCGGCGCGGGCCAGCAAACTATGAGGTTTTTGGAATTTACGCTGAACAAAAATTTTGAAAAAAGCTGAAAATACGTGTTTTACGACCAAAAAGTATGAAGAAATTTGGAATAACACCGCCAAACGGGACTCGAGCTCGCGGGGCGCGCGCCGGAGTGCAGGTAAGGCAGGTAAGTGTCTGTTAAAATTATAAGAAACGTAGTTTTTGCTGTAAATTTTGAGATAAAAATGTTTTAAAGAGGTTTTTTACTGAAATTTACCTAAGTCAATAACCGGAAATGTTTTTCGCGGATTTGTCAGTTTTTACGTGCGGGATAGTCGGACGGAGCCTAAAAACGATTAGTTTTGCTGAAAACAGCTTGTAAATGCGTCACCGGGATGCAAAGTTATTGGGGAATGTGTATTTTGTACTATCCCTTAGGTAGATTTTGTCTTATAGTGAAAAACCTTGTGCCAAAAAAATTTTGAACTTCTATGTGAGCTAGGCGGGCGTGCGAGGTGTCAAAAGACGTGTCTCGGCGCGGGCCAGCAAACTATGAGGTTTTTGGAATTTACGCTGAACAAAAATTTTGAAAAAAGCTGAAAATACGTGTTTTACGACCAAAAAGTATGAAGAAATTTGGAATAACACCGCCAAACGGGACTCGAGCTCGCGGGGCGCGCGCCGGAGTGCAGGTAAGGCAGGTAAGTGTCTGTTAAAATTATAAGAAACGTAGTTTTTGCTGTAAATTTTGAGATAAAAATGTTTTAAAGAGGTTTTTTACTGAAATTTTCCTAAGTCAATAACCGGGAAATGTTTTTCGCGGATTTGTCAGTTTTTACGTGCGGGATAGTCGGACGGAGCCTAAAAACGATTAGTTTTGCTGAAAACAGCTTGTAAATGCGTCACCGGGATGCAAAGTTATTGGGGAATGTGTATTTTGTACTATCCCTTAGGTAGATTTTGTCTTATAGTGAAAAACCTTGTGCCAAAAAATTATTGAACTTCTATGTGAGCTAGGCGGGCGTGCGAGGTGTCAAAAGACGTGTCTCGGCGCGGGCCAGCAAACTATGAGGTTTTTGGAATTTACGCTGAACAAAAATTTTGAAAAAAGCTGAAAATACGTGTTTTACGACCAAAAAGTATGAAGAAATTTGGAATAACACCGCCAAACGGGACTCGAGCTCGCGGGGCGCGCGCCGGAGTGCAGGTAAGGCAGGTAAGTGTCTGTTAAAATTATAAGAAACGTAGTTTTTGCTGTAAATTTTGAGATAAAAATGTTTAAAAGAGGTTTTTTACTGAAATTTTCCTAAGTCAATAACCGGGAAATGTTTTTCGCGGATTTGTCAGTTTTTACGTGCGGGATAGTCGGACGGAGCCTAAAAACGATTAGTTTTGCTGAAAACAGCTTGTAAATGCGTCACCGGGATGCAAAGTTATTGGGGAATGTGTATTTTGTACTATCCCTTAGGTAGATTTTGTCTTATAGTGAAAAACCTTGTGCCAAAAAATTTTTGAACTTCTATGTGAGCTAGGCGGGCGTGCGAGGTGTCAAAAGACGTGTCTCGGCGCGGGCCAGCAAACTATGAGGTTTTTGGAATTTACGCTGAACAAAAATTTTGAAAAAAGCTGAAAATACGTGTTTTACGACCAAAAAGTATGAAGAAATTTGGAATAACACCGCCAAACGGGACTCGAGCTCGCGGGGCGCGCGCCGGAGTGCAGGTAAGGCAGGTAAGTGTCTGTTAAAATTATAAGAAACGTAGTTTTTGCTGTAAATTTTGAGATAAAAATGTTTTAAAGAGGTTTTTTACTGAAATTTTCCTAAGTCAATAACCGGGAAATGTTTTTCGCGGATTTGTCAGTTTTTACGTGCGGGATAGTCGGACGGAGCCTAAAAACGATTAGTTTTGCTGAAAACAGCTTGTAAATGCGTCACCGGGATGCAAAGTTATTGGGGAATGTGTATTTTGTACTATCCCTTAGGTAGATTTTGTCTTATAGTGAAAAACCTTGTGCCAAAAAATTTTTGAACTTCTATGTGAGCTAGGCGGGCGTGCGAGGTGTCAAAAGACGTGTCTCGGCGCGGGCCAGCAAACTATGAGGTTTTTGGAATTTACGCTGAACAAAAATTTTGAAAAAAGCTGAAAATACGTGTTTTACGACCAAAAAGTATGAAGAAATTTGGAATAACACCGCCAAACGGGACTCGAGCTCGCGGGGCGCGCGCCGGAGTGCAGGTAAGGCAGGTAAGTGTCTGTTAAAATTATAAGAAACGTAGTTTTTGCTGTAAATTTTGAGATAAAAATGTTTTAAAGAGGTTTTTTACTGAAATTTTCCTAAGTCAATAACCGGGAAATGTTTTTCGCGGATTTGTCAGTTTTTACGTGCGGGATAGTCGGACGGAGCCTAAAAACGATTAGTTTTGCTGAAAACAGCTTGTAAATGCGTCACCGGGATGCAAAGTTATTGGGGAATGTGTATTTTGTACTATCCCTTAGGTAGATTTTGTCTTATAGTGAAAAACCTTGTGCCAAAAAATTTTTGAACTTCTATGTGAGCTAGGCGGGCGTGCGAGGTGTCAAAAGACGTGTCTCGGCGCGGGCCAGCAAACTATGAGGTTTTTGGAATTTACGCTGAACAAAAATTTTGAAAAAAGCTGAAAATACGTGTTTTACGACCAAAAAGTATGAAGAAATTTGGAATAACACCGCCAAACGGGACTCGAGCTCGCGGGGCGCGCGCCGGAGTGCAGGTAAGGCAGGTAAGTGTCTGTTAAAATTATAAGAAACGTAGTTTTTGCTGTAAATTTTGAGATAAAAATGTTTTAAAGAGGTTTTTTACTGAAATTTTCCTAAGTCAATAACCGGGAAATGTTTTTCGCGGATTTGTCAGTTTTTACGTGCGGGATAGTCGGACGGAGCCTAAAAACGATTAGTTTTGCTGAAAACAGCTTGTAAATGCGTCACCGGGATGCAAAGTTATTGGGGAATGTGTATTTTGTACTATCCCTTAGGTAGATTTTGTCTTATAGTGAAAAACCTTGTGCCAAAAAATTTTTGAACTTCTATGTGAGCTAGGCGGGCGTGCGAGGTGTCAAAAGACGTGTCTCGGCGCGGGCCAGCAAACTATGAGGTTTTTGGAATTTACGCTGAACAAAAATTTTGAAAAAAGCTGAAAATACGTGTTTTACGACCAAAAAGTATGAAGAAATTTGGAATAACACCGCCAAACGGGACTCGAGCTCGCGGGGCGCGCGCCGGAGTGCAGGTAAGGCAGGTAAGTGTCTGTTAAAATTATAAGAAACGTAGTTTTTGCTGTAAATTTTGAGATAAAAATGTTTTAAAGAGGTTTTTTACTGAAATTTTCCTAAGTCAATAACCGGGAAATGTTTTTCGCGGATTTGTCAGTTTTTACGTGCGGGATAGTCGGACGGAGCCTAAAAACGATTAGTTTTGCTGAAAACAGCTTGTAAATGCGTCACCGGGATGCAAAGTTATTGGGGAATGTGTATTTTGTACTATCCCTTAGGTAGATTTTGTCTTATAGTGAAAAACCTTGTGCCAAAAAATTTTTGAACTTCTATGTGAGCTAGGCGGGCGTGCGAGGTGTCAAAAGACGTGTCTCGGCGCGGGCCAGCAAACTATGAGGTTTTTGGAATTTACGCTGAACAAAAATTTTGAAAAAAGCTGAAAATACGTGTTTTACGACCAAAAAGTATGAAGAAATTTGGAATAACACCGCCAAACGGGACTCGAGCTCGCGGGGCGCGCGCCGGAGTGCAGGTAAGGCAGGTAAGTGTCTGTTAAAATTATAAGAAACGTAGTTTTTGCTGTAAATTTTGAGATAAAAATGTTTTAAAGAGGTTTTTTACTGAAATTTTCCTAAGTCAATAACCGGGAAATGTTTTTCGCGGATTTGTCAGTTTTTACGTGCGGGATAGTCGGACGGAGCCTAAAAACGATTAGTTTTGCTGAAAACAGCTTGTAAATGCGTCACCGGGATGCAAAGTTATTGGGGAATGTGTATTTTGTACTATCCCTTAGGTAGATTTTGTCTTATAGTGAAAAACCTTGCGCCAAAAAATTTTTGAACTTCTATGTGAGCTAGGCGGGCGTGCGAGGTGTCAAAAGACGTGTCTCGGCGCGGGCCAGCAAACTATGAGGTTTTTGGAATTTACGCTGAACAAAAATTTTGAAAAAAGCTGAAAATACGTGTTTTACGACCAAAAAGTATGAAGAAATTTGGAATAACACCGCCAAACGGGACTCGAGCTCGCGGGGCGCGCGCCGGAGTGCAGGTAAGGCAGGTAAGTGTCTGTTAAAATTATAAGAAACGTAGTTTTTGCTGTAAATTTTGAGATAAAAATGTTTTAAAGAGGTTTTTTACTGAAATTTTCCTAAGTCAATAACCGGGAAATGTTTTTCGCGGATTTGTCAGTTTTTACGTGCGGGATAGTCGGACGGAGCCTAAAAACGATTAGTTTTGCTGAAAACAGCTTGTAAATGCGTCACCGGGATGCAAAGTTATTGGGGAATGTGTATTTTGTACTATCCCTTAGGTAGATTTTGTCTTATAGTGAAAAACCTTGCGCCAAAAAATTTTTGAACTTCTATGTGAGCTAGGCGGGCGTGCGAGGTGTCAAAAGACGTGTCTCGGCGCGGGCCAGCAAACTATGAGGTTTTTGGAATTTACGCTGAACAAAAATTTTGAAAAAAGCTGAAAATACGTGTTTTACGACCAAAAAGTATGAAGAAATTTGGAATAACACCGCCAAACGGGACTCGAGCTCGCGGGGCGCGCGCCGGAGTGCAGGTAAGGCAGGTAAGTGTCTGTTAAAATTATAAGAAACGTAGTTTTTGCTGTAAATTTTGAGATAAAAATGTTTTAAAGAGGTTTTTTACTGAAATTTTCCTAAGTCAATAACCGGGAAATGTTTTTCGCGGATTTGTCAGTTTTTACGTGCGGGATAGTCGGACGGAGCCTAAAAACGATTAGTTTTGCTGAAAACAGCTTGTAAATGCGTCACCGGGATGCAAAGTTATTGGGGAATGTGTATTTTGTACTATCCCTTAGGTAGATTTTGTCTTATAGTGAAAAACCTTGTGCCAAAAAATTTTTGAACTTCTATGTGAGCTAGGCGGGCGTGCGAGGTGTCAAAAGACGTGTCTCGGCGCGGGCCAGCAAACTATGAGGTTTTTGGAATTTACGCTGAACAAAAATTTTGAAAAAAGCTGAAAATACGTGTTTTACGACCAAAAAGTATGAAGAAATTTGGAATAACACCGCCAAACGGGACTCGAGCTCGCGGGGCGCGCGCCGGAGTGCAGGTAAGGCAGGTAAGTGTCTGTTAAAATTATAAGAAACGTAGTTTTTGCTGTAAATTTTGAGATAAAAATGTTTTAAAGAGGTTTTTTACTGAAATTTTCCTAAGTCAATAACCGGGAAATGTTTTTCGCGGATTTGTCAGTTTTTACGTGCGGGATAGTCGGACGGAGCCTAAAAACGATTAGTTTTGCTGAAAACAGCTTGTAAATGCGTCACCGGGATGCAAAGTTATTGGGGAATGTGTATTTTGTACTATCCCTTAGGTAGATTTTGTCTTATAGTGAAAAACCTTGTGCCAAAAAATTTTTGAACTTCTATGTGAGCTAGGCGGGCGTGCGAGGTGTCAAAAGACGTGTCTCGGCGCGGGCCAGCAAACTATGAGGTTTTTGGAATTTACGCTGAACAAAAATTTTGAAAAAAGCTGAAAATACGTGTTTTACGACCAAAAAGTATGAAGAAATTTGGAATAACACCGCCAAACGGGACTCGAGCTCGCGGGGCGCGCGCCGGAGTGCAGGTAAGGCAGGTAAGTGTCTGTTAAAATTATAAGAAACGTAGTTTTTGCTGTAAATTTTGAGATAAAAATGTTTTAAAGAGGTTTTTTACTGAAATTTTCCTAAGTCAATAACCGGGAAATGTTTTTCGCGGATTTGTCAGTTTTTACGTGCGGGATAGTCGGACGGAGCCTAAAAACGATTAGTTTTGCTGAAAACAGCTTGTAAATGCGTCACCGGGATGCAAAGTTATTGGGGAATGTGTATTTTGTACTATCCCTTAGGTAGATTTTGTCTTATAGTGAAAAACCTTGTGCCAAAAAATTTTTGAACTTCTATGTGAGCTAGGCGGGCGTGCGAGGTGTCAAAAGACGTGTCTCGGCGCGGGCCAGCAAACTATGAGGTTTTTGGAATTTACGCTGAACAAAAATTTTGAAAAAAGCTGAAAATACGTGTTTTACGACCAAAAAGTATGAAGAAATTTGGAATAACACCGCCAAACGGGACTCGAGCTCGCGGGGCGCGCGCCGGAGTGCAGGTAAGGCAGGTAAGTGTCTGTTAAAATTATAAGAAACGTAGTTTTTGCTGTAAATTTTGAGATAAAAATGTTTTAAAGAGGTTTTTTACTGAAATTTTCCTAAGTCAATAACCGGGAAATGTTTTTCGCGGATTTGTCAGTTTTTACGTGCGGGATAGTCGGACGGAGCCTAAAAACGATTAGTTTTGCTGAAAACAGCTTGTAAATGCGTCACCGGGATGCAAAGTTATTGGGGAATGTGTATTTTGTACTATCCCTTAGGTAGATTTTGTCTTATAGTGAAAAACCTTGCGCCAAAAAATTTTTGAACTTCTATGTGAGCTAGGCGGGCGTGCGAGGTGTCAAAAGACGTGTCTCGGCGCGGGCCAGCAAACTATGAGGTTTTTGGAATTTACGCTGAACAAAAATTTTGAAAAAAGCTGAAAATACGTGTTTTACGACCAAAAAGTATGAAGAAATTTGGAATAACACCGCCAAACGGGACTCGAGCTCGCGGGGCGCGCGCCGGAGTGCAGGTAAGGCAGGTAAGTGTCTGTTAAAATTATAAGAAACGTAGTTTTTGCTGTAAATTTTGAGATAAAAATGTTTTAAAGAGGTTTTTTACTGAAATTTTCCTAAGTCAATAACCGGGAAATGTTTTTCGCGGATTTGTCAGTTTTTACGTGCGGGATAGTCGGACGGAGCCTAAAAACGATTAGTTTTGCTGAAAACAGCTTGTAAATGCGTCACCGGGATGCAAAGTTATTGGGGAATGTGTATTTTGTACTATCCCTTAGGTAGATTTTGTCTTATAGTGAAAAACCTTGCGCCAAAAAATTTTTGAACTTCTATGTGAGCTAGGCGGGCGTGCGAGGTGTCAAAAGACGTGTCTCGGCGCGGGCCAGCAAACTATGAGGTTTTTGGAATTTACGCTGAACAAAAATTTTGAAAAAAGCTGAAAATACGTGTTTTACGACCAAAAAGTATGAAGAAATTTGGAATAACACCGCCAAACGGGACTCGAGCTCGCGGGGCGCGCGCCGGAGTGCAGGTAAGGCAGGTAAGTGTCTGTTAAAATTATAAGAAACGTAGTTTTTGCTGTAAATTTTGAGATAAAAATGTTTTAAAGAGGTTTTTTACTGAAATTTTCCTAAGTCAATAACCGGGAAATGTTTTTCGCGGATTTGTCAGTTTTTACGTGCGGGATAGTCGGACGGAGCCTAAAAACGATTAGTTTTGCTGAAAACAGCTTGTAAATGCGTCACCGGGATGCAAAGTTATTGGGGAATGTGTATTTTGTACTATCCCTTAGGTAGATTTTGTCTTATAGTGAAAAACCTTGTGCCAAAAAATTTTTGAACTTCTATGTGAGCTAGGCGGGCGTGCGAGGTGTCAAAAGACGTGTCTCGGCGCGGGCCAGCAAACTATGAGGTTTTTGGAATTTACGCTGAACAAAAATTTTGAAAAAAGCTGAAAATACGTGTTTTACGACCAAAAAGTATGAAGAAATTTGGAATAACACCGCCAAACGGGACTCGAGCTCGCGGGGCGCGCGCCGGAGTGCAGGTAAGGCAGGTAAGTGTCTGTTAAAATTATAAGAAACGTAGTTTTTGCTGTAAATTTTGAGATAAAAATGTTTTAAAGAGGTTTTTTACTGAAATTTTCCTAAGTCAATAACCGGGAAATGTTTTTCGCGGATTTGTCAGTTTTTACGTGCGGGATAGTCGGACGGAGCCTAAAAACGATTAGTTTTGCTGAAAACAGCTTGTAAATGCGTCACCGGGATGCAAAGTTATTGGGGAATGTGTATTTTGTACTATCCCTTAGGTAGATTTTGTCTTATAGTGAAAAACCTTGTGCCAAAAAATTTTTGAACTTCTATGTGAGCTAGGCGGGCGTGCGAGGTGTCAAAAGACGTGTCTCGGCGCGGGCCAGCAAACTATGAGGTTTTTGGAATTTACGCTGAACAAAAATTTTGAAAAAAGCTGAAAATACGTGTTTTACGACCAAAAAGTATGAAGAAATTTGGAATAACACCGCCAAACGGGACTCGAGCTCGCGGGGCGCGCGCCGGAGTGCAGGTAAGGCAGGTAAGTGTCTGTTAAAATTATAAGAAACGTAGTTTTTGCTGTAAATTTTGAGATAAAAATGTTTTAAAGAGGTTTTTTACTGAAATTTTCCTAAGTCAATAACCGGGAAATGTTTTTCGCGGATTTGTCAGTTTTTACGTGCGGGATAGTCGGACGGAGCCTAAAAACGATTTTTGTTTTGGCAGGAGTGGGAAATCCTCATGGACACCCAGACTGTCCCACTGGTGATGCAGTCTGGGTAGTGCCGGACTCTTACCGGCTAAAACCACACTCCTGCCCATGCTCAGTGACCCTCTGACATGATCAGAGCCATTTGACACTTGTTCTGGTTGAGTTCTTTCTGTGACTTTCTTTGACTCCTTCACTCATGATCAAGAACTCGACAGACCATACTTGTTTCCATAAAACAGTAATACATCTAAAATACATGACTTTTTGCGTACCTATTTATTACCTTAATTTTTTTTTTTTTTTTTTTTCTTTTCTTGTTTCAGAATATTTTATTTTTGTGTTTCTTTTCTTATAATATTAGGTACTTAAGCTATATATACAATTATATATGTAAGTATCCTATTTTCCTTAGGCTGTCTTATTTCTATTATTTACAATTAATGCTATTTTTTCACAATACTCTATAAATTTATCTCTGTCCCTACCACTTATTAAACTAGGTAAACTATCCATACTTAAATTTTGTTCGAGGCCCTGCTCGACCTCGTATCGTGCTTTTCCTGTTATCGGGCACTCCAGCAGGACATGCAGGACTGTTTCGTCTTTGCCCGGGTCACAGGCGCACGATGCGTTCTCCTTACACTTGAAGCGTTTCAAGTATGCAGAGAACCCACCGTGCCCTGTGAGAATTTGCGTGGTGAGGCTCGTGGGCTTTATTCTGCGCACCACTTTGTACGCCGCAACTGCGTCAGGGAAGAATAATTTTGTGCCGGAGGCTGTTTCCCCGGACTTATATCTCCTGTTCCACTCGTCAAGCGACCCCATGCGGATCTGCCGCTTGACGAATGAAACAGGGCACTGGTCGTAGTCCGGTTTCTTCTTCAACCCCAGGGCGGCTTCCTTTGCGAGTTGGTCGGCTCGCTCGTTTCCCTCCAATCCTGCGTGAGCTTTAATCCAGAACAAGGACACCCTCTTGTTCTGCAGCTCACAACGGCGAAGGGTGTCCCTTGTTTCCACTGCCAGGGGATGGGGGGAACTCGCACTGACCACCGACTGGAGGGCCGCCATGGAGTCGCTGAAGATGCCGAACGTATCCTCCTTTCGCTTGAGCGCTTCACCAGCCGCTCTTTGTAGGGCCAAAAGCTCCGCCTGATAGACGGTGCAGAAAGACGGCAGGGCAAGTTTGAGGGCCTTTACTTCGGTGGCGCTGTTCCACAGTGACAGCGCCGCCCCGACTCTGCCCTCAATCTTGCTGCCGTCTGTGTAGATACGCACAGCGAAATCGCTGTGGTTCTGATATTGTTCCTCGTCTATCAGGCTGCCGAACTGCAGTGTGGTCTGCTCCGCGGGGTGCGGGGATTCCAACGCTGGAGCCATCCGCTCAATCTCCCTGTCTCCTAGCACTGACTGGGACACTCCCCTCCTGGCCTCGTACAGCGCTGCCGCCTCGCGAATGCGCAGGTCGATTGGGAGTATCCCGGCCAGCACCAGTGCCGAGTTTAGGGAGACTGTGCGGTAGGCTCTACACAACTTTTGTGCGAACCCTCTTTGGACCACATTTAGCTGCTTAATGACCCCTAGCTTATTTGCGGCTGGCGCCCACGCACTCGCGGCGTACAAAAGCGTTGGCTCCACCGCTGCGTTATAAATGACCCGGATAACTTCCGGGCTTAAACCCCAGCTCACCCGGGCAGCTCTAGCCAGCTGTTTATATATGCCTATCGCCTTTTTACAGGCGATAGCTACGTGCTTATTGAACGTCAGCTTACTGTCGATGGTGACGCCCAGGATCTTTATATCTTGGGACATGCCGATGTCGATCCCTCCCATGGTCAAGCGCGGTGTGTCGTACTTCAGCCTCCGCGTTAGTACCATCGCACAGGTCTTGTGCGGCGCGAATTTGAGCTTATTTCTGACACCCCACGCTCGAACATGTTCGAGAGCGGCACCAGCCTGTCCCTCGATTTCCAGTGCCGATTCGCCGACGAACACCATAACGACGTCGTCGGCGAATGCCTGGCAATAGTGGCCTCTCTCCTCTAGCTGCTTTAAAAGTGGGTCCAGCAGCAGGTTCCAGAATATAGGACCACCTATGGAACCCTGGACGCACCCTTTGCTAGTCATCTTCCTGGTCTCTTCCCCCGCGTATCTCACGCTGACCTCCCTGTCACTGAGGTAGCTGTCGACTACCCGTCTCAAGTTAACAGGACACTTTTCCTCAGCCAATCGTACCTTGATGGCGGGCCACCACGCACTATCGAAGGCTCCCTCTATATCCAGTGACACGAGCGTCACGATCTTTTTCTGTGCCAGCTGTGTGCGGATGTACTGCACGAGAGTATAGAGGGAGTCTTCGGTGCTCTTTTGGGGCATAAAGCCGTATTGGCGAGTACTAAACCTGGGGAGCAGGTAGAACTTGAGACGAGCAACCAGCATCCTCTCGTACACCTTCCCTAGTACAGGCAATAGCCCAATCGGCCTGTAGGATTTCGGGACGGTGTACGAGTCTTTGCCTGGCTTCCTGAGCACAACCACCGTTGCTTCCTTCCAGGACTTCGGGAAGTGGTGGTGTGCCAGGCATTTGTTCAGCAGTGACAGGAAGAATTCCGGGTTACAGGAGATGGCCTGAGAGCAGATGTCGGCGGTGAGGCCGTCGGCTCCCGGGGCCTTTCTTGGGTTGAACGACCCAATGGACCTGTCCAACTCACTCTGGGTAAACGGTGGGTCATGTTGTTCATCATGGCTCCACTCGTTTACCCTTTCTGCCAGTAGCCGGGTTTGGCGGTGGTCCAAAGTGTCGTCCTCCTCACGGTCCTCAGGGTAGAACGTGTCGGCCAACAACCTCACCGAACCCTTCGCATCCAGCATTGCATCTCCCGACCACAGCGGCAGATCCTCTTCTCTTTTCGAGACCCTTCCCATGACTCTATATATCCCTTCCCAGACGCCCTCCTTGTCCTGCTTCCCGCAAAACTGTCTCCAACTCTCCTCGATCGCTTTTCTTACGGCCTCCTCATATCTTTCCTTTTCTTCCAGGTACAGCCTGACCACCATCTCTCTTCGGACCGGCGCTGCGTTCCTGACTCTGCGTTTCCTGGTGGCGACCAACGCCTTCATCCCCGCGAGCTCCTCGGACCACCACGGCAAGGTAAGTGTATCGTGTTTCTTTTTTGTTTTTAAGGTGTGTGTACATGTGTCAGTTACGGCTTGTGTGTATGTGTTTATTGTGTGTTCTAGTTGTACTATAGTGTTTATGTTAGTGACTTCCGTAACTGTTAGGTTTTTCTCCAGCATAATTTGAGACAGTTTCTCATGAAACTGTCTCCAATTCGCGTCCTTTGTGGTGTATTTTCGTGTGGTTCGCTCAATTTTTAGTCCTGTTGATTTTTTTAAGTGTATGCCAAAAAATATGCCGTTGTGGTCAGAGCTCGTGAGTCCCTCCACGATTCGCCAGCCGTCCACCAGGTCCAGCATGTCCGCCGAACAGGCCGTTACGTCCACGTGGCTGCTGTACCTGATACCTCCTCTAATGGTATCAAAGGTTGGGAGGTCGCCCGAGTTCAAAATCTGCAACCCCATTTCCCATACCGTTCCGCACACTTGCTCCCCTCTCGAGTCCTCGTTGCCGCTACCCCACCAAGTACTTTTCGCGTTTGCGTCCCCTCCGATGACCAACCTGCTAGGGCCCACCACTTGCTCCACTCGTTTCAGCTGCTCCAGGTATGGCCCTATGGGCTTGTCGGGCTCGAAGTAGAAGGACACCAGCGTGATCGTCCAGGCTCTGGTTCGGACTCCCACCACAACGATGTTGTTTGTGGTGAGTTGCGGGTACTGTATTATGTCCAGGCTTTGGTCAAAGACAGCTACCGCTGCCTTTACAGTCCCTTCTCCTCCCTCAGAGCTCTGGAAGACCCTTACGCCCCGGTAGCCCTTCATCCTTCTCACCCCACCCACATAGGGCTCCTGGAGCAGCGCTACGGCCAGCTTGCGCTTTTCTGCCTCCAGCAACAGCTCGTTGGTGGCCAGCTGACTCCGTTGCAGGTTGGCCTGGACCATCTTGTACTGGTGGGTATCCGCGGCAACTTTAGCAATACGCTATCGAGGCTCGAGCGAGGGCATCCCACTTTCGCCTCACAGGGCATTCAGTGCTGAAGGCATTGTGCTCAGTGTTTCCCTGTTTTTCCCTGGTGCAGTTTACGCACACCGCTGCTTCGCCGGTTTGCCTGTCTGGGCAGTCCGCTCGAAGGTGCGGGCCGCCGCAGTGGCTGCACAGATCGGCTGGGTTCTTACAGAACCGCTTGCTGTGCCCGTAGCCCAAGCAGCGGGTGCACTGCACCAGTGGCGTCTGGTCTTCGACGCGCACAATCTGGAGGTCAATTCGAAGTTTGCCACCTTCGATGGCCCTCCTCCAGATTATCGGGGACACACTGAGCACAATGTGGTTGAGATGGGGGTTGCGAGTCTTCCTTCGGTATTTGATTTCCGTCCTTTGGTCCTCGTCGCCGAGGCCGTCGAAGAGTTCCCGATTCTGATTCCTGAGGGCTTTCATTACTTCTTCATCACTATGGACAAGGAGAACGTCCCTCAGGATCAGAAGCGGGTCCCGATTCGTCACTTCCTCGACGACGAGGCCCTGTCCAGCTGCTTCGATCCTCTCCTTAACCTTGGTCCTCTCCTCCTTTGACACACACCCCATTATAATTTTCCTGTCCTTGGCTTTCCTCACCCTCTCCACCTTCACCCAGCCCTCCTTCGCGTCGACCGCCTTCCTCACCCTTTCCAAAACCTCTTCCCCCGTTTCCGTTTCCTTTGTTGAGGAGACGACAACGGAGTGCAGCGTTGCCCGCCCCAGGGCCTGAGCCCCGGTCTGGCTGTTTTGCGCAGCAGCCACAGTCGCGTATGTCCTCTCCCCAACAAAGTCCCTTGTCGCCAAGGCGTCTCGCAGCGCCTCCATTTTGCTGAGGTTTTCTCGCAGGAGAGCGCTGCTTTCCTCCAGCTTTTTCGCGAGATCCTTGCCGACTCCGGTTTCCTCGTTTGAGGAGGGCGGGCTGTTCTGGATGACAGTCGACACGGGGGCGGCGGTGACAGGGGCTTTCGCCTTCTCCGACTCCTTCACGATCTCGTAGAGCCGAGTGATGGCCCCGGTTAGGTTAGGTTAGGTTAGGTTAGGTTAGGTTAGGTTAGGTTAGGTTGGGGGACCACCCCACAGTGCTTACGTCCTCGTCGTGTCCCCTGGAAACGGCCCAGCTCTGACCACCGTAACGGAGTGGCAGACTGGGTACGGCCAAAGTGCACTGTGCTTTCGTTGCGATTTTATACTATTTTATTGTCTTGTGCGTTTACGAACTTGTTGGAATTTTTATTTTATTATGTCGAGCCCTATGCGGGATGCCTTCGGGCGATTTTTAAAGAAAAAAGGCCCTTCTCAGGGCCAAACCAAAGGCCCTTCTCAGGGCCAACCCTCAGACGCTTCGGCGTCAGAGGCTAGCCGCGCGCCTTCTGCGGCAAGCCTTTTTGGAACGGCGGAGGATTCGTCCGATAACGACTCACTGATAAGTGTGTCGGAGGCGGACGACTCCCGATCTCGAAAGCGAACCCACCTCAGTGGTGGGTCCGAGGGCTCCTCGGCCTCGGGGTCGACGCGGGTGCCGAAGGCTAAAAAGCCGACGGTGGCCGCGGAGACCCATGTTGTTGGGCTCGCGAACGCCCAACGCCAGCTGGACCTGGCCCGGCGGGATCAGCTACAGCGGGAGCTGGAGGAGCGAGTCGCTGCTACAGAAAAGCGGGCGCACGTCGCCCGGGCCAAGTCCGGCTACGGGGCGTCCCGCGTTTTATATGCGGACCACTCTCTGGCCGAGCTGGAGAGGATGGCGGAGGAGGACATGGAGGAGATCTGCGAGGTCGCCTCTAAGTCCTCTAACTTAAAGGGGACCTTGCAAAAGGCCCTGAAGTGCCGGGCCGCAAGCATGCGCGGTGTCGTTGCGGAGCTGGTCCAGCGCAGGGCCTCCGACGAAACGCGGCAACTGCAGGCGAAGGTGGATCGCCTGCAGTCGGAGGTCAGCCAGCTTCATCAGAAGCTGGCGGAAGCCACGGCCCGGCCACAACAGGTCAAGACGAACCCTGCGGCAGAGGGCCCCTCCTCCAACCTTGAGGAAATTATCCGCAAGGTAGTACGGGAGGAGAGGGCCTTCACAAGAGCCTGCATCGCAGGCATCGAGGACCGGCTCCTGCCGGAGAAGCGCCTCCGGCCGCCGCTTGCGGCGGATGTGACGCAGCGCGAGCCGGAGCCGTCCACCTCCGCCCAGGTGGAAGACGCCCTCCTCCTCCCCTCGACGACCCCGTCCAACGCGTGGACGGAAGTGGTCCGAAAGGGGAAGGGCAAAGGTAAGAAGTCGGCGACGGCCGTCCCTGCCGTCCGCGCCGCCACCGTTCCCACCCAGTCGCAGACGACCGGCAAGGGGAAGGGGACGGCGAAAGGGAAAGGGAGGGGAAAGGGGCGCCTTGTCCCCCCGAAAACCGCGGCCGTCGTGGTGACGCTCACCGCGGAGGCTGCGGAACGGGGGGAGACGTACGCGTCCGTCTTGGTGCGGGCGCGTGCCAATGCCGACCCCGCCCAGTTGGGGATCGGCAGCGTCACCTGCCGCAAGACGCAGGCCGGGGCTCGAATCTTCGAGTTCCCGGGGGCGGAGGGGGGTGCCCATGCGGACCTCTTCGCAGCCAAGCTCGCGGAGGTGATCGCCGATTCTGCCAAGGTGGCCCGGCCGGTCAAGTCGGCGGCCATAGAGGTGGCCGACTTGGACGACTCGGTCACCAAGGAGGAGGTGGTGGCGGCGGTCGCAGCGGTAGGGGGCTGCGGCATCGCGGCGGTGCAGGGCAGGGCCATAAGGCCCGGCCGCGGCGGCATGGGCACCATACGCCTAGAGTGCCCAATCGCCGCCGCCAAAGCCGTCCTTGCGAAAGGACGGATCACGGTCGGGTTCAGCTCGGGTGCCGTCCGGGCGCTCGAGGAGCAGCCCCTACGGTGTTTCCGGTGCCTCGGCATCGGACACACCCGGCCCCTGTGTCCGTCCGCGGTGGACAGGACGGACACGTGCTTCCGCTGCGGCAAGGAGGGCCACAAAGCCGCCGCCTGCAAGGCCGCCACGCCGCACTGCGCGGTGTGTGCCGCCAGTGGCTGCCCGGCAGACCACACGATGAGGGGGAGGAACTGCAATCCTCCCCCTAAACGGGGCAAAGCGCAGGCGCCGACCGGTCCTGCTGCGGCTGCCAAGAGCACCGTCGTTCCTGCGACGGTGGCTGCGGAGGGGGTTGCGATGTCCATCGATGGATAGGGCCGAACATCGCATCCTCCAGGCGAACGCCAACCACTGCAGGGCAGCCCAGGATCTGCTGATGCAGACCATGGCTGAGTGGTTGGTGGACTTGGCGGTGGTCGCCGAGCCTTACTCGGTCCCCGGCCGTTGGCTGGGCGACCGGGACGGCTTGGTGGCGTTGGTGTCGCGGTCTTCCACGGACTCCCCTCCCCTCTCGCTCTTAGAGAGGGGACCGGGATACGTGGCCGCCGCGTGGGGAGACATGGCCCTGGTAGGGGTCTACTTCTCCCCAAACCGCCCTCTCTCGGACTTTGAGGATTTCCTCGAGGTCCTCACCGCAGTCGTAGGGAGGGCGGCGCCACGCCAGGTCGTGGTGCTGGGCGACCTGAACGCCAAGTCGGCGGCCTGGGGCAACCCGGCCGCGGGCTGCAACGTCCGGGGGCGCGCCGTCGAGTTTTGGGCGGCCTCGTGCGGTGTGTCCCTCCTCAACAGGGGGGCGGTCCACACGTGTGTGCGGCAACACGGCGGGTCGGTGGTGGACGTCTCGTTCGCCACCCCCGCGCTAGCCGCCCGCGTCGTCAACTGGCGGGTGGAGATGGTGGAGACGTTGTCGGACCACCGATATGTGCGGTTCGACATCTCCACCCAGGGGGGGGGGACGGCCCGCGCCGGGCAATCTCCCTTCCCGCGGTGGGCACTCACCCGCCTGGACCGGGAGGCAGCCGAGGAGGCGGCCTTTCTCCAGGACTGGCTGTCGCCCCCTGTCGAGGTCCTGGACGTGGACGCCGCAGCGGTCCGGCTCAGGGGGTCCTTGACCGAGGTGTGCGACTCCAGCATGCCTCGGTCTCGCCGCCCGCCTCCCCGTCGTGCCGTCTATTGGTGGACGGAGGAGCTGTCGGGTCTCCGGAGCGCCTGCGTGGCGGCCAGAAGGGCCTACACGCGGAGCCGACGCCGCAGCGCCCGAAACCGAGTCCCCGCGGAAGAGGACCGCCTTTACGCTTCTTACCGAGAGGCGAAGACGGTCCTCAAGTCGGCGATGGGCGCTGCAGAGGACTCGGCAAGGGCCGAGATGCTGGAGGGTCTCGACAGGGACCCTTATGGGAGACCGTACAAGGCGGCGCGGAACCAGCTCCGCCCCTACGGTCCCCCCCTGACGGAGGCCCTCGAGCCAGCGTTGCTGGATGGGGTGGTCCGGTCCCTGTTTCCGCGCAGGACCGACTTCGCCCCACCAACGATGGCTCCCCCGCAAGGGGCGGCTCCACCGGAGGAGGAGGTACCCCCGGTGACGGCGTCGGAATTCCGCGAGGGGGTCCTCAGCCTCCGCGCCAAGAAGACGGCCCCCGGACCAGACGGCGTCCCGGCACGGGTGGTGGCGATCGCCGCCTCCCAAATGGAGGAAAGGTTTCGGGACCTCTTCAGCGCGTGCTTTACGGCTGGGAGGTTCCCGAAGCTTTGGAAGGAGGGGCAGCTGTGCCTCCTCCGAAAGGAGGGACGCCCGGTGGACTCCCCATCGGCATACCGGCCCATCGTCCTGCTCGATGAGGTCGGTAAGATGTTCGAGGGGATCGTCGCGTCCCGGCTCGCTGGTCTTTTGCGGGGAGTGGGGCCGGATCTGTCGGACGCCCAATTCGGCTTCCGTCGAGGGCGTTCGACGATCGACGCGCTGGCCCTGCTCAAAGGCCAGGTGAAGGAGGCGGTGGAGGCGGGGGACGGAGTGCTGGCGGTGTCGTTCGACATTGCAAATGCCTTCAACTCCGTCCCCCACTCGACGATATTGGAGGCGCTCCGGTATCACGGAGTGCCCCAATACCTGCGGGACCTGCTGGCCAGCTACTTGGAGGGCCGAGAGGTCCTCCTCGTGGACAAAACGGCCACGGTGAGGCGGTACGGCGCGGAGTCCGGTGTTCCGCAGGGTTCAGTGCTGGGGCCCCCCCTGTGGAACATCGGGTTCGACTGGCTCCTGAGGGGGGCCCTCCTTGAGGGTACGAGTGTCATCTGCTACGCGGATGACACTCTCCTCACTGCCCGGGGGAGGAGCTTTGCGGAGGCGGCCTGTCTGGCCTCGGCTGGCGGATCCTTGGTCGCAGAGAGGATCCGCCGCCTGGGATTGAAGGTGGCGCTGCACAAGACCGAGGCCGTGTTCTTTCGCGGGCCTCGGCAGCGCTGCCCTCCAGACGCCCACATCGTCGTAGAGGGCGTCAGGGTAGAGGTCCAGCCCCAGATGAAGTATCTGGGTCTGGTGCTGGACGACAGGTGGCGCTTCGGCCCGCATTTCAGCGGGCTGTCGACGCGCCTCCTGAAAGCCGCTGACGCCCTCTCGTGGCTCCTCCCGAACCTGGGGGGCCCCAAGGAGAAATGCCGGCGCCTCTATGCCGGCATCCTCAGGAGCATGGCCCTGTACGGGGCCCCCATCTGGGCGGACTCCCTGCATAGGAGGGAGAATGCGACCGCCATCCGCAAGCCCCAAAGGGCCATCGCACTGCGGGTGGCGAGGGCCTACCGCTCGGTGGGTTTTTCAGCGGCGTGCGCCCTGGCCGGCACCCCTCCTTGGGAGTTGGAGGCTTGGGTGCTGGCCAGAGTCTACGAGTGGTCTGCGCAGCGGAGGGCGCTCGGGGAGCGCCCCGTCGCCGAGGAGCGGGAAGCCGTGCGGCGGGAGGCGAGGGACGCCATCGTCCTCCACTGGACGGAGGACCTCGCCACCGCCGCCTTTGGCCGCCGCACGTTGGACGCGCTCGGTCCGGTCCTGCAGGGCTGGCTCGAGCGGTCCCACGGTTTCCTCTCGTTCCGTCTGGTGCAGGTGTTGTCCGGCCACGGATGTTTCGGAACGCACCTGCACCGGATCGGGCGGGAGGAGACCCCGGCCTGCCACGACTGCGGCGCGGCGGAGGACACGGCACAGCACACGCTGGAGGTGTGCCCAGCGTGGTCCGAGCTGCGCCGCGGTCTGACCGCAGTGGTCGGACAGGACCTCTCGCTCCCCAGCGTGATCAACGCCATGCTGGAGAGCGAGGAGTCCTGGTCAGCGGTAGCCTCCTTTTGCGAGGACGTAATCTCGCAAAAGGAGGAGGCGGAGCGCGCGCGGGAGGATGACCCTCTCGCTGCGCCGCTCCGCAGACGAAGGGGTCGGAGAAGGCGCCGTCCTCTCCCTCCTCATGGTGGCGATGGGCGGGCGACAGGCACGGGGGTGCCTTCGCCCGCATTGCACCCATCACCACCTTCGTCTCTCACTCCCGGGCCCTTCCCCCTCCCCACGGGGGGGGCGTGAGGGGTCCGCCTTGGAGGGCCATCGTCGGCGGAGGACTGGATGTCAAGGCTTTGCCGGTTTCCCAGTCCCCCGCCACTCTGACGAAGCGGGAGTGTCGCTGGGTTGTTTTAGTGGGTATACCGGGCCAGCCCGGGGAGTCCCACATAGCCCCCCATCCCCCGATGGGAGGGTATGCGTAATGCATTTTTTCCCAGCGCAAACAAAAAAAAAAAAAAAAAAAAAAAAAAAAAGGTTAGGTTAGGTTAGGTTAGGTTAGGTTAGGTTAGGTTAGGTTAGGTTAGGTTAGGTTAGGTTAGGTTAGGTTAGGTTAGGTTAGGTTAGGTTAGGTTAGGTTAGGTTAGGTTAGGTTAGGTTAGGTTAGGTTAGGTTAGGTTAGGTTAGGTTAGGTTAGGTTAGGTTAGGTTAGGTTAGGTTAGGTTAGGTTAGGTTAGGTTAGGTTAGGTTAGGTTAGGTTAGGTTAGGTTAGGTTAGGTTAGGTTAGGTTAGGTTAGGTTAGGTTAGGTTAGGTTAGGTTAGGTTAGGTTAGGTTAGGTTAGGTTAGGTTAGGTTAGGTTAGGTTAGGTTAGGTTAGGTTAGGTTAGGTTAGGTTAGGTTAGGTTAGGTTAGGTTAGGTTAGGTTAGGTTAGGTTAGGTTAGGTTAGGTTAGGTTAGGTTAGGTTAGGTTAGGTTAGGTTAGGTTAGGTTAGGTTAGGTTAGGTTAGGTTAGGTTAGGTTAGGTTAGGTTAGGTTAGGTTAGGTTAGGTTAGGTTAGGTTAGGTTAGGTTAGGTTAGGTTAGGTTAGGTTAGGTTAGGTTAGGTTAGGTTAGGTTAGGTTAGGTTAGGTTAGGTTAGGTTAGGTTAGGTTAGGTTAGGTTAGGTTAGGTTAGGTTAGGTTAGGTTAGGTTAGGTTAGGTTAGGTTAGGTTAGGTTAGGTTAGGTTAGGTTAGGTTAGGTTAGGTTAGGTTAGGTTAGGTTAGGTTAGGTTAGGTTAGGTTAGGTTAGGTTAGGTTAGGTTAGGTTAGGTTAGGTTAGGTTAGGTTAGGTTAGGTTAGGTTAGGTTAGGTTAGGTTAGGTTAGGTTAGGTTAGGTTAGGTTAGGTTAGGTTAGGTTAGGTTAGGTTAGGTTAGGTTAGGTTAGGTTAGGTTAGGTTAGGTTAGGTTAGGTTAGGTTAGGTTAGGTTAGGTTAGGTTAGGTTAGGTTAGGTTAGGTTAGGTTAGGTTAGGTTAGGTTAGGTTAGGTTAGGTTAGGTTAGGTTAGGTTAGGTTAGGTTAGGTTAGGTTAGGTTAGGTTAGGTTAGGTTAGGTTAGGTTAGGTTAGGTTAGGTTAGGTTAGGTTAGGTTAGGTTAGGTTAGGTTAGGTTAGGTTAGGTTAGGTTAGGTTAGGTTAGGTTAGGTTAGGTTAGGTTAGGTTAGGTTAGGTTAGGTTAGGTTAGGTTAGGTTAGGTTAGGTTAGGTTAGGTTAGGTTAGGTTAGGTTAGGTTAGGTTAGGTTAGGTTAGGTTAGGTTAGGTTAGGTTAGGTTAGGTTAGGTTAGGTTAGGTTAGGTTAGGTTAGGTTAGGTTAGGTTAGGTTAGGTTAGGTTAGGTTAGGTTAGGTTAGGTTAGGTTAGGTTAGGTTAGGTTAGGTTAGGTTAGGTTAGGTTAGGTTAGGTTAGGTTAGGTTAGGTTAGGTTAGGTTAGGTTAGGTTAGGTTAGGTTAGGTTAGGTTAGGTTAGGTTAGGTTAGGTTAGGTTAGGTTAGGTTAGGTTAGGTTAGGTTAGGTTAGGTTAGGTTAGGTTAGGTTAGGTTAGGTTAGGTTAGGTTAGGTTAGGTTAGGTTAGGTTAGGTTAGGTTAGGTTAGGTTAGGTTAGGTTAGGTTAGGTTAGGTTAGGTTAGGTTAGGTTAGGTTAGGTTAGGTTAGGTTAGGTTAGGTTAGGTTAGGTTAGGTTAGGTTAGGTTAGGTTAGGTTAGGTTAGGTTAGGTTAGGTTAGGTTAGGTTAGGTTAGGTTAGGTTAGGTTAGGTTAGGTTAGGTTAGGTTAGGTTAGGTTAGGTTAGGTTAGGTTAGGTTAGGTTAGGTTAGGTTAGGTTAGGTTAGGTTAGGTTAGGTTAGGTTAGGTTTTTTTTTTTTTTTTTTTTTTTTTTTTTGTTTTGGCAGGAGTGGGAAATCCTCATGGACACCCAGACTGTCCCACTGGTGATGCAGTCTGGGTAGTGCCGGACTCTTACCGGCTAAAACCACACTCCTGCCCATGCTCAGTGACCCTCTGACATAGTCAGAGACCTTTTTAAGATATTATTTTTAATTTGTAATTTCGTATTTATATATTGTGATTTTGCTAAATTTAAAAGAAAGTTGTAACTGTTCTAATTTTTTAATCTGTATTATTTATTTTCTAAAATTTACGTCTATTGTTTGAATTATTTACTTATATTTTCTATGCTTTGTCTGTATATAAGCTTTTATATATTAAAAGCATAGCTTTTACGTTTCTTTATTTCTTTTAATTACTGTTTTGGCTATTGCTATTGCATATTCTAATAAGATTTTTCTAAATTTTCCGTTTGCCATAATTTTGCTGATGTTATTTCTGTTTATCTCTACCTCCAATTCCGTCTCCGCATGTAGTCGTTGTATTCCAAACGCAGGACATTCTGTCAGGATGTGTGGGACCGTTTCCAGCGCATCTGGTTCACATATGCACGATGGGCTTCCTTTCCGCTTAAAGCGATGCAGGTACTCGGAGAACCCACCGTGTCCAGTCAGGATCTGTGTTAACACTCCGGTCGGCTTCACTTTGCTTACAATCTTGAAGGCATCTATTGCGTCCGGGAGGAACAATTTTGTTACTGAGGCTGTTTCGCCATTTTTGTATCTCCGGTTCCATTTGTCGAGCGACCCCATACGGATCTGCCGCTTGACGAATGAAACCGGGCAGCGGTCATAGTCCGGCTTCTTTTTAGACTTGAGCGCAGCCTCTTTCGCAAGGTAGTCTGCGCGTTCATTGCCTTGCAACCCTGCGTGAGCCTTTACCCAGAACAAGGAAACATCTTTGCTCTGGGATAAAGCCGCGCCCACATTTGCCCTTGCTTCCACCGCCAAGGCGTGGAGGGAACCCTGGTTTGTGACTGTTTGAAGTGCAGCCTTTGAGTCACTATAGATTCCGAAGGTTCCCTCCTTGCGCTTGAGGATTTCCCTCGTGGCTACGCATATGGCCAGGAGTTCCGCCTGGTAGACCGTGCAGCAGGACGGCAAGCTAAGCTTTAAGGACTTGATCTCGGCCTCACCGTCCCACAGTGACAGTGCCGCTCCGACCTTGCCCTCAAGCTTGCTGCCGTCTGTGAAAAATCGTACCTCCTGGTGATTGTGGGTATCCACCAGGGTCTGGTCCTCCAGACTCACGAACCCCATGGCCATATGTTTCGCCGGATGTGGTGTCTCTGCAAATGCCACCACACGCTCCACCTCCCTGCCCGCAAGGGCTGGCTGGGGTACTCCCCTCTTTGCCTCATACAGAGCGGCTGCTTCTTGTATTCGCAGGTCGAGTGGTAGTATCCCAGCCAGCACCAGGGACGCGTTCAGCGAGACGGTGCGGTAGGATTTGCAGAGTTTTTGGGCGAATCCTCGTTGGATCGTGTTGAGCATTTTCTGCACTCCGATCTTCCTAGTTGCCGGTGCCCAAGCACTCGCCGCGTACATCACCACCGGCTCCACCGCCGCCGTGTAGATGGTTCGGATGATCTCCGGGTGCAGACCCCAGCTCACTTTGGCCGCTCTAGCCAGCTGTTTGTATATGTTTGCAGCTTTTCTGCACACGTTGGCGGCGTGGGTGTTGAAAGTGAGCTGGTGGTCTATCGTGAGCCCCAGTATTTTTATTTCCTTTGACATGCCAATGTCAACCCCGCCCATGCTCAGGAGTGGGACATCGTACTTTAGCTTCCTGGTTACTACCATCGCGCAGGTTTTGTGTGGTGCAAATTTCAGCTTATTTCGGATGCCCCACCCCCGAACATACTCGAGGGCGGCATTGGCATGCCCCTGAACCTCCAATCCTGTGTCACCGTCGAAGATCATCACCACGTCGTCGGCGAAAGCCTGGCAGTGATACCCCCGCTCTTCCAGCCCCTTTAGCAAGGGGTCCAACACCAAGTTCCAAAGGATCGGACCGCCTATCGACCCTTGGACACAACCTTTGCTGGTATTTCTGTGGCACTCTGCTCCGGCGTACCTAACTCGGACACTCCTATCAGTCAGGTAGCTGTCCAGCATCCGTCTGAGATTCACCGGGCACCTTTCCTCAGCCAGTCTGGTCCTGATTGCTGGCCACCATGCGCTGTCGAAGGCTCCCTCTATGTCAAGCGATACAACAGTGATCAGCTTCTTTTGGTTCAGCTTTGTTTTGATGTGTTGTATCATGACGTAGAGGGAGTCCTCGGTGCTCTTCTGGGGCATGAAACCAAACTGACGAGTACTCAACCGCGGGATCAGATGCCACTTCATCCTTGCTACCAACATTTTTTCTAGCATTTTTCCCAGGACTGGTAGGAGGCCGATCGGTCTGTAGGACTTGGGAGTGGTGTAACAGTCCTTGCCCGGCTTCCTCAGAATGACCACTGTTGCCACTTTCCAGGCCCCGGGGAAGTGGCCCTGCTCAAGGCACTTGTTGGCCAGTGCAAGGAACATCTCCGGGTCCTGGAAAATGGCTTGGGCGCAGATGTCGGCTGTGAGACCGTCCGCCCCCGGTGCCTTCTTCGGGTTGAAACTGACCACCGCGGTTTTCAGCTCCTGAAGTGTAAACGGTGGGTCATGGTGCTCATCATGCGTCCACTCGTTTACACGACTGGCCGCTTCTCGCGTCCGACGGTGGTCATCGTTGTCTTCCTCCTTCAGGTCTTCGGGGTAGAAGGTCTCCGCTAACAGTAAAGCCGAATCCTCCCCATCGAGTGGCACCCCATCCTTCAACAAAGGTAGGTCTTCATGTCTTGTTGCTGTCCGTCCTATAACCCTGTAGATGCCCTCCCAAACTCCTTCCTTATCCTGTTTTTCACAGAACTGTTTCCAGCTTGACGTCTGTGCATTTTTTGCTTGTAGCTCGTAGTTTTCTTTTGCTTGCAGGTACTCCCCGACGACTACCGCTCTCCGGACTGGGGCGGCGCATCGAATACGGCGTCTCTTGGTGTTGACCTCATTCCGCATATCAGCAAGCTCGTTGGACCACCACGGTATCGTAACAGTGTCATTATTTCTTAATTTTGCCAGTGTTTCTTCGCATGTTTCTGTTATTGTATCTATATAATTATTAACGTTATTTTCTAATTCTGTATTATTACTAATTTTATTAATTTCTACTATACTAAGTTTCTTATCTGCTTTTAATTGGGCCAATTTCTCATGAAATTGGCTCCAATTCGCTTTTCTAGTGTTAAAAAGTCTCGTGGTTCTCTTGATAGTTATGCCTTTTGCTTTTTTGAGATTGATTCCGAATACAATACCGTTATGGTCCGAGCTTGTGATGCCTTCCTCAACTCTCCAGTCTTCCACCAAGTCCAGCACGTCCGTTGAACAGGCTGTTATGTCAACGCAGCTGGTGTACGACTTGCCACCCCTGATGGTGTCGAAAGTTGGCGTGTTGCCGACGTTGAGCACCTGCAAGCCCGTTTCGTCGAGTGTGCCCGACATTTCCTCACCCCTGCTGTCCACAACTAAACTGCCCCACCAGGTGCTTTTGGCGTTTGCATCGCCTCCTATTATAATTTTTGTAGGGCCCATTTCCTCGCGAATCTGCAGAAGCTGCTCCAGGTACGGTTGTATGGGCTGGTCCGGTTCAAAATAGAAGGAGACTACAGCGATTTCCCAGGCACTGGTTCGGATCCTCACCACCGTGACGTTATTGGTGGTGAGTTTTGGACACTGCGTGACGTCAAGGTCTTTGTCGAAGACGACTATTGCCGCCTTCACAGTTCCACTTCCTTGTTCCGCGCACTGGTAGACTCTCGCTCCTCGGTAGTCTCGCATCCTTTTAACCGCACCCACATATGGCTCCTGGAGCAGTGCGAAGGCGAACTTTCGCTCACTTGCCACCATCATGAGCTCCTGGGTCGCAAGATTCTTCCTCTGCAGATTCGCTTGGATCACCTGGTAGTTTGCGCGGGCACCAGGGTGTTTTCGGGTATCTCTGCCTGGGTTTGTGTTTCCTGGGAGCGCCGGGGCCACCTTAGCAGTACGCCACCGACAAGCGCGCTAAGGCATCCCATTTTACCCGTATTGGGCACTCGTTTGCGAAGGCGTTGTGGCCAGTGTTCTCCAGTTTTGCCAGCAGGCAATTGTGGCATTTCGGCTCTTCCGCTGCCAGCCGTGACGGGCAGTCAGCTCGCAGGTGGGGGTCGCCGCAGTGGATGCAGAGGTCGGCGGGCTGCGTGCA